>OX411550.1:13415533-14015533 GCA_948146395.1 Fragum whitleyi
AACAAAACGCAGTGTTTCTGCGTTTTGCTTTCAAATCATAATATGTCAAAAAGATCTCCATAGACGATCTGAAAGCATTTAAGAATATTGCTTTTCTTCAAGCGTATTAACCAAAGTACCACCAAGAGCCGAATTACTTAAAAATGACCAAAAATTACTACACTTACGTTCGAGGTACTTTCCCGTTTACGGAAAAGTCCGAGCGATGTTCCGAATGTGCCTATGGATGCTTTTCTCCTCGGTCCGTGGTCTATAGGTAGAACGTCAGCCTCTTGGGTGGAAGCTCGATTCCGGCTATCGATTTGGTTCTTTCATAAGCCCACACACTTATGACTGCCTCGGTGGCCTAGTGGTAAATGCACTCGACCCGTGACCTGGAGGTCCGTTGTTCGAGCCCCACTGTCGACGGGGTGTGTTTATGGGCAAAACACTTAATAGCCAGCCCTAGTTCACCCAGCTGTAAAAATGGGTAGCAGTGGGTTTAATCCACTGCCTCTCTCTCGGGGACGTGAAAACATCAGGATCGAGTGTTCGAGAGCGATTCTAAAACCTTAAGCTTTCGTCGCAATCGAACTAAAGTAAATTAGTATAAACTAAGCCCACACACTCGGCCCGAGTATTGGTAAATTTTAAAAGAAGAATCAGGAGGGATTAATCTAAGTTAAAATCTAAGTAAGAACTTGTTCCTTTATCGATTTAAGGTAGTGGACCCGTTAAAGTTCCGCAACATTTCGGAACTCATGACCTTTCACAATGTTGACTGTAGTTTCCCAATGAACATCATTAGGAAACCTCTGTTAACACTGTCAAAGTTAATCACGTCCAACACGTTGCGGAACTATTACGATTCCACTATCTTAAAATTGATAGATTAGAAACCTAAAATCACGCAAATGTTCAATATTGGAAGAGTAAGGTTCAGACACGAATGAAGTCATTTTTTTTTTAATTTCAAGGAAAACCTGAAAGCAAAGTATTTCGCCTATGTCGTTGCTTAACTAGAGTCCTACGAGAAGAAACTAGGGGACAAGCCTTGGTTTGCCGGCGATGATGTAAGTTAGTTTTAACATTAACATGAGTCATAAACTATAATTAGATAGAGGATAATCGTTTGTTTTAGTGTAAGATCGATATGTATTTCATTGAGTGAGCAACAAAAGCTATATTTTCACGAACGAGTGGGAAAATATAGCTTTTGTTGTTCACGAAATGAAATATAAATCGATCTTACACGAAAAAGAAACGATAATTCTATTTCTTTAATGCAAAAATGAGACAAAATGTGAAATTTCTAGGACATATTTTCGTAAAGCGCGTCATTTTGCACGTGATCGCTATGCGACATTCATTGTGACGTCACTTATTTCGCCCTGCATAGATGCCGTCAGATAGGATGAAATGCACAAAAGCAGGGTATAAGTTTTTGATAATGTCATGCTTTTGCGGTGAGATTATCAAGTGATAATCTACCGTTATTTCTCGATAAACCACCGAAAAGCATTAAATAAAGAACGTTATCTTCCGATAGGTGGCATTTTTCAAATACAGACCTATCTGATTTGAGCATTCTGGGTAGTGTTATTCGTGACAACTCAGTCGATTCCGACGAACTACTTTCAAAATGTCAGCGGCCATGAAATGCTTCAATTTTGGTTTTCCCCAAAATCTACATAAGAAAACTGTGAACAGTATAAATAGATCTCAAGCAAGCAACATTTTTTTAAAAAAAAAAAATACTTTAGCAATTTAGACCAATATTTTTGTCAAATAATTTAAGGCAAAATTAAGTTTGATTTCCACAAAAATGAAATTTTATTTGAAATTCTTCATTAACTACTTTTTGGCGATAGAATACGCGTACGAGGTAGTAATATTTATCCTAATCTGGATAAGTGATACGGTCCCGAAGACAGGTCAATCTTCGGAGACTATGACATGCGCAGATAACGAATTAGAGGAGTGCTGGCCCGGCCCCTTGCCCTCGTCACAACTTACACCTGAGGAAGGGCTCGTTTGTTTGTTTGAAACACTTTAACAACACCTTTTAAATAATACATTGCAGTTCTTTGGTTCCTCAGAGAATGAGTACTTTATGCAACATAAAAAACGGCCCAGGCGCATCCCTTTTAAGCTCACCTGAGCATGAAGGGTGAACATATGAAAATCTCTGAAACCAGAAGGCAGACAGCTTTCATATTTGGTATGTAGCATCATCTAGTGGACCCCTATCAAGTTTGTTCATTTCGGGTCACATTTAGGCTCCACCAAGGCACATCCCTTTTTACACTGAATCAAAGAGCAAATATATTAAAGATACTCTTCTCTGAAACCAGAAGGTAGAGAGCCCTTTTATTTTTGTATGTAGCATAATCTAGTGGACCTTTACCAATTTTGTTCATATTATGCCTCTGTGTTCTTATTTTGGCTCTGAATGACCCCACCCCTATTTTACATAGACACCTAGAAGGAAATCTAAAACAAGAGGCCCAAGAGGGCCCGTATCGCTCCACTGGCTTAAAAATCTCAAGATTTGAAAGAGAGATATTGATGGCCCTAAACCACTCACCTGAATTTTATTGATCGAGTGGATCTCATCCAATCAAAATTTCTTGAGAAACTTTGGAAGAGGGTCACCCGGGGAGCATTCTGGTAAATTTTCATTGAAATCGGCCCAAGTGTTCAGGAGAGGATGTAGTTCAAAGGTTTCGGGGTCAAAATAAGCCACGCCCATATTTGGGGGTCAATCCAAATTCCTTGAACAACTTTAAAAGAGGGTCATCCAAGGAACATTCTGGTAATGTTTCATTGGAATCGGCCAAATGGTTCAGGAGGAGATGTCGTTCAAAGATTTCGGGGTCAAAAAAAGCCCTGCCCTGCCACGCCCATATTTGGGGGTCAATCCAAATTTCTTGAACAACCTTAGAAGAGGGTCACCCAAGGAACATTCTGGTAAAGTTTCATTGAAATCGGCCCAAGTGTTCAGGAGGAGATGTCGTTCAAAGATTTCGGGGTCAAAATATGCCCCTCCCTGCCACGCCCATATTTGGGGGGTCAATCCAAATTTCTTGAGCAAATTTAGAAGAGGGTCAAACATGGAATATTCTGGTAAAGTTTCATTGAAATCAGTCTAATGGTTCAGGAGGAGATGTCGTTCAAAGATTTCGGGGTCAAAATAAGCCCCGCCCTGCCACGCCCATATTTGGGGGTCAATCCAAATTTCTTGAACAACTTTAGAAGAGGGTCACCCAAGGATTATTCTGGTAAAGTTTCATTGAAATCGGCCCAATGGGTCAGGAGAGGATGTCGTTCAAAGGTTTCAGGGTCAAAATAAGCCCCGCCCTGCCACGCCCATATTTGGGGGTCAATCCAAATTTCTTGAACAAACTTAGAATAGGGTCACCCAAGGAACATTCTGGTAAAGTTTCAATTGAAATCGGCCCAATGGTTCAGGGGGAGTTGTCGTTCAAAGATTTCGGGGTCAAAAAAAGCAACGCCCTGCCACGCCCATATTTGGGGTCAATCCAAATCTCTTGAACAACCTTAGAAGAGGGTCACCCAAGGAACATTCTGGTAAAGTTTCATTGAAATCGGCCCAATGGGTCAGGAAGAGCTGTTCAAAGATTTCGGGGTCAAAATATGCCCCTCCCTGCCACGCCCATATTTGGGGGTCAATTCAAATTTCTTGAACAACTTTAGAAGAGGGTCACCCAAGGAACATTCTGGTAAAGTTTCATTGAAATCGGCCCAAGTATTCAGAAGAGGATGAAGTTCAAAGATTTCAGGGTCAAAATAAGCCCCGCCCTGCCACGCCCATATTTGGGGTCAATCCAAATTTCTTGAACAACCTTAGAAGAGGGTCACCTAAGGAACATTCTGGTAATGTTTCATTGGAATCGGCCAAATGGTTCAGGAGGAGATGTCGTTCAAAGATTTCGGGGTCAAAAAAAGCCCTGCCCTGCCAAGCCCATATTTGGGGGTCAATCCAAATTTTTTGAACAACCTTAGAAGAGGGTCACCCAAGGAACATTCTGGTAAAGTTTCATTGAAATCAGTCTCATGGTTCAGGAGAGGATGTCGTTCAAAGATTTCGGGGTCAAGATAAGCCCCGCCCTGCCACGCCCATATTTGGGGGTCAATCCAAATTTCTTGAACAACTGTAAAAGAGGGTCAATCAAGGAACATTCTGGCCAAGTTTCGTCAAAATCCACCAATTGGTTAAGGAGGAGAAGATGTTTAAAGAAAAGTTTACGTACGCACGCACGCACGCACGACGGACACCTCGCCATGACAATAGCTCGCTGGCCTTCGGCCAGTGGAGCTAAAAAACGAAGGCAGGGACTTTTCTTAATAAGCTCATTTAATTGAATTTCATCCATTTGATTCATTACATGCCCGATATATCCTATTTACTCTTTGCTGAAAACATTCCATGGTATTGATTGTATATAGAAATTATCTCCTTGTTGACATCTGCCTATTTAATTAATGTGATGTCCCAGGGGTCAAGAAGACTCAGGTGGTCGATCTAGGACTAACATGGCCCTCTTGTTAAATGTTGAAATTTCGGGTATTGGACTGTATTCAATTAATGTATGTAGATGATTGTCATTGATTCTGGCATCATGTTGATTATTTGACCCAGATTTTGACCTTTGACAATATACTTTCTTTACTATTCAATTATTAGATCCAGAGCTATATTCTGCTACTTATAAGTGTTGGTAGATAATTGGCCCTAAATGTTGCATCTTGTTGAAACTTTTGACCCTGACCATGTCATTTGACCTACTTTCTTAAAGTTAGAATAATAGGGTCGAGGTCTGTATTAAATCAATAGTAAGATTAACATTAAAATAGACATTGATCTGCTTTCTAAAAGTTCATTTACTTAAATTTCACTGAAAGCAAATAAATGTCTTTACCTGGTTTCCTCGGGACAATTCCGGTGGAGCGATACTTGGCCCTTCTGGGCCTGTATTTCTTGTTTTCTGGTTTCCTTTGGGACAATTCCTGTGGATCGATACTAAGTCTTCTTGGGTAAGTATTTCTTGTTATCTGGTTTCCTTGGGGCAATTTCTCTGCAATTTCTTGAGGCGATACTTGGCCTTCCTTGGCCTCAAGTAATTATTTTTTTCTGCTTTCCTTTTGAAATTCAAGTGGAGCCATACTTGGCCTTCCTTGGCCTCAAGTTCTTCTTGTTCTTTGGTTTCCTTGGGACAATTCCAGCGAGGCGATACTTTAGCCTCCTGGGTTTCAAGTATTTTTCTTCCTAGGTTTCCTTGAGGCAATTCCAGTGTAGGGATACTTAACCTTCCAAGGCCTCGTGGATTTCTTGTTTTCTGGTTTCCTTTAGGCAATACCAAATGAGCTGAACCTCAAATATTTCTTGTTTTCTGGTTTCCCTGAATCAATTTCCGTGGATCGATAGTTGACCTTTATGGCCCTCAAGGATTTCTTGTTTCCTTGTGACAATTTCTGTGAATTGATAATTGGCCCTTCTGGGTCATAAGTATTTTTTGTTTTCTGATTTTCATGGGGCAATTCCAGTGGAGCGATACTTCGTTTTCTTCGGCCTCAAGTTTATCTTGTTTTCTGGTTTGCTAGGGGCAATTCCAGTGGAACGAGACTTGGCCTTCCTGGATCTCAAGTATTTCTTGTTTTCTGATATCTTTGGAGAAATTCCATCGGAGCGATACTTGGCCTTCTCGGGCAACAAGTATTTCTTGTTTTCTGATTTCCTAGGGGCAATTCCAGTAGAGCAATACTTGGCTTTCCTGGGCTTGAATTTCTTGTTTTGAAAATGCTTTCAATACAAGAAGAAAATGATTTTACCTAGCTATTTCTGGTTAGGCTATTATGTGTTATTATTCAACTGGCAGTACATGGCTTAGGCGATTTTACGAGGGTTGATCCAAAAGTTCGTATAATGAGGATATAAATCAACAGAAAAGCTTACTATCAAAATGAAAATTATACAATCTTTTAATACATTATCTGTGTGATAAACATAAAAAATCTTATATGCTTATATTCAATAGCGGCTGTAAAGGGCTTTAATCAAGACAGAGACCCTGCATGTAGGCGGGTGAGCAAGAACGTCAAATGCGACGTCATTATTAACACTCTTCTACAAAGCCTCTGCTAACTCTTATTCCTTTCCTTGCCTGATAAACCAACTAACAGTAATTATCCACATAACATTTGGAACTTAGGAAATTAGTTTACAATTTCTATATGCATGGTATTTCTAGTAAAGTTGAGATCTAGGGCATTAATTTTAGAAAATAATGAGAATCGCTTTGGAGTAGTTCGTTCGTTCAAACTCACTTACACTATCCTAAACCCTTCTACGAAGCCTGGCCCTCTTTTAATATCCAGAACAGATTTACGAAAATTTCTCTTCTGCACAATTTTATCATTTTTCTAAAACATCTGAAATGTTTGAGTTGGTGAATAACATAGAACACGTAAAAAAATCGAAAAATATACGGCATCCATAATTTGGTTTTGACGCCTTGCCATTTTATTCTTGAATAGTCTGTGTTATTACAATAATTTGTGTCCGTAAAAGTCTCCCAACAAGCTTTAAAATCAACAACAAATCATTTTCTATTAACGTCTTATTTAATCAAGCCAAGGATTTTCAACTACAGATTCAGAAAACTTAGATCTACAGAAAACTTGATTTATTTAACAGATTTTCAATATTTTTTACGCTCCCCCGCCTAATCATACCTGTGTTACCTTGGTAATGTATTCGTTGGCCGCTAAAGATATTTCTGAAAAAATAATATGAACTCCGAAGTTATTAAACTGCACATTCACCAAATTATATACTGAACAAGCCAGAAATGCGAAAGTTATTAGCCCATTTTACGAACTTCTGGATCATCCCTCGTATACCGAGATTTCCGTAACGCTTGCAAATATATGTACCCTTTAACCTTACGGAGAGTGAATACATTTCATCGTTTGTTTACCAAAGCCTCGTAACTTCAGCTTGCTGAAGCTACGAGGGTGTGGTATCCAATTCAAGATTTAAGGTCACACGTAATTGATGACGACTATCTATAGAAATAAGTAATTGTAAATAAAAGCTAATTTACCTTAACCGCAAGTGCAACGACCCGTTATTTAGGCTCCGCCCTGTCAGGGCAATAATAATGGATTATACATTTTTCCTTGTGGTTGATGGCTATAAAAATCTTATTTATCACGGACAATATTATTTCAGTTGACGGTCGCAGATTTCCCATCTTACGAGCTTCTAGATCAACACAGAAGAATGAAGTCCGATATCCTAGAGGGTTATCCTAAACTTAAAGCATTCTTAAAGAGGTTTGAAGAATTACCCAAAGTTTGTGATTATCTAAAAAAGGAAGAAGTCAAGAATTTACCAATTAATAACAAAATAGCGGGGTTCAAGTGAACGGAATTCCAGTGAATCTAACAGTGAGCTCACGAGAAAACAGTTTTTTGAGTGGTTTCTGTGACTTTTAAAGGAATAGCTTTTTAATGGTGATTTTTGTGACTTTTGTTAATTTAGGGGTTTTATATTTGCATATAAATGTACACTGTCTTGTTTAAACCTACTAACGTTCCATTAGTAATAGTAACCAAAATTATGAAAACTATAAATAATCATGATAGAAATGAAAAAAATAGATAAATAAAAAAAAAAAGACATTACGTCGTTTTCCATTTGAGATTCTATAATTTCCGATGTTATTATCTGATTAAAAGATAAATTTATCGAATTAGAGAAAATAGTCGGCTATAGAATATAAATGTAGAAAAATTTGTGCAATTTTACATTTGTGACCCGTCACACACAAAAAATGGACCATATTTGAATGTAAATATTTAAAAAGAAACTGGTTCTAGTACAGGTCATCCGGCGGTCGCATTTCAAAAAACCTTTCATAGGAAGATAGACTAATCATTCTAGATTTAGAAAATTAGCAAAGTGTCGGCTCTAGTAGGTCTGTGCATTCCAACTAGTCTGACTAGATTAGACACTAAACGCACAACCCAGGTGGTCCCTTTTCGCCTGACGGCCACGTCACATTTCTATTAAAGCCGCCTTTTGTTAACTCAGCCAGGCAGACATCTTTTTATTCAGCGAACACACATCTTGGCGTTTAAGGTTTTTCTTAGGTAGTGAACCGGTAGTAGTTCCGAAAAATTTTGGACCTTGTGATCATTTACAATGTTAACCGAGGTTTTCGAATAAAACCATCCGGAATCTTCGGTTTACACTGTTAAAATTCATGAATTGCGAAAATGTGCGAAAATATTACAAGTCTAGCCTAGCAAAATAGCGGCTTTCGGTTATGATTGGTTAATTAAACATTTACTGGATCCGGGTAATTTGCACGTATGCTTATTACATATTTGGACCGAGGGTAACTGAAGCCAGTCTTAGCCCGGCGAAACACGCTCCTTTCCCCTAAATTTAAGCAAAGAATAGGCGACAGAAGTATTCTAAGTATCAATTGGTCCGTAGGCGAGCAAATTGTTGTAAATACAGCTATCCTATGGTGTAGTTATGACATTTTGCCCGACCACCGCATATATTATAAATCTACATGTATTATAAGAAAAATTCATTTTCGGATTGACCCTACACTTGAGAAAACTACGCGCATGTTGCATGACGTGCATGTCAATTAAAGGCCTAAACGAGCGTATACGTGACCTTTTCAACCATTTCACGTATGCACAATGAATAGACATAAATTAGTCGGATTATGCAACCATTTACATTTTTTATTTAAATGAGAATTAGGATATTCTGCGACCACGTAAACAGAGATTGTCAGTCAATAGATTCACGTTCGGCACCCATTTAGCACATAAAAAAATACTCTCATCAGACTGTGTGCCTGTTTAGACTGATCTGAGTCTTCAATGTATTGTTGCTTACATCTTAAATTGATTGGTTCGCAAATGCTAATATGAGTTTTCGACTGTTACCTTGCCAGCCCTGCGTTCAAGATAACAAAACTGTGCACACTGTTTGCCAATTATACTCCGCTTTACACGCAAACGGGCGTGCAAAGCGAGGTATAATTGGTCAAACAGTTTGCACCGTTTTGGTCATCCTGAACACAGGACAGGAAACAAGATGATTATGTACATGATTGTGTTGCCTCGCACGTTGATAAAATCTCCTTGGCTACCTTATCGTGGCTTTACCCGTAGCAACTTATCTCTCAACTCCTAATAAACAATTGTCCGCATGCCAAACGTGGACTATTCCTAGGTATAAAAAAGATCAGCCTGTACATCTGTGCTAGGTCTGATCATGGTCTATATCACCTGAATTACCGTTTAAAACCAGAAAAGTATAAAAAATGTATTATGCCCCCCCCCCCCCCCTCCCTCCCCGAAGAAGAGGCGGTATACTACTTTGCACTGCCATGTCGGCCAGTCGGTCGGTCGGTCCGTTCGTAGACCTTTTTTTGGCCGGTGCATGTCTCAAAAGGTGTGCAAGTTAGAATCATGGACTTTCACTAGTGAATAGATCTCATTGAGGAGAAGTGCAGCAAAACAGAACCATAACTCTACTAATGATATCTTTGAGTTATTGCCCTTTGTTAATTGACCAAGACTAGGCCATTGTCCCGTCTAAGAGGGGACTCTCTTGTTTTCGAAATACATACTGACTCTAATTCAGCTAATTGGATGCACTTATAGTCAACTTTTTTTTTTAGCTTGACTCGGGATAAAGAAGGGTTAATAATAATAAAAAAAAAAAAAGGTTAAGTATGCTAGTTTCGTGAAGAATTGTTGTACCGGATTACAATCGGCGTACATTTACAAACATTCACTGAAAAGGAGAAAACTGCGTAAGGCAATTAATCTTGCAAAAAATTGCAACAATTTACATGCCCTTTATCAATAACGCCACTTCAAAATTATTGCAGTTAGAAGACGACGGCTGGGCACCTAACCATGGTTTCCTGTCGTTTGTCATATCAGTCACAACCACAACATTTCATCCTAGCCACCAGCTAAACAGAAGAATGAATTAGATATAGATCTATTTTGTTATAATTTCATGCACATTGTAAAAAAGGGATCCTTTATCGGGTTAGAAAAGGTTTATCGTAAATATCTGAATCGATAAGACAGCGGGAAATTTTGCACTGTTTTGACGTAACACTCTGCTGTGACCCTTTCGTTATCAGTGTTTGTTGAACAAGGGAAGACATTTACACAAGTTAGCAGGGATTACACGCTTTGCGATCAATAGGCTAGTCAGTGTTAACCTTGAACATGCCGACGCTCGGATACTGGAAAATTCGTGGGGTATGTCGATTACATTTTGCACGGGATCTGCTTGATTCTGATTTTCATTTTTGGCATCAATAAGTTAGATATCAGCCAAAGGTAAAAGGTAACAAAGGAAGGGGTTGAACTTTTAACCCTTGTCATGCTGTTCACAACATAAGGACAGATTTTGCAGAGAGTTTAGACTAAGATCAGCTTGCACATATTTGCAGTACGATCTTAGGCTATCTTACCTCTGACTTTGCACTGAAAATCAGTTTGAAACATACTTTATATTAAGCAGGATTGGGGTTAATCCTATACACTTTGGAGACTAAGTGTTTTGAATGATCCTTGCTGATGGCGTATCTAGATTAATCGAAACTTGATCGGATTTTCAACCAAACAAGAAACTAGATCGAATGATTCAATTTTTGATAAGACACGTACCTATTTCTTACCACGTGCATCAAGTTTTGAAGCAGCCGACAAGAGAGGAGACTTATTAATAGAGACAAAGTTTATACAAACCTGTCGTCTGCCATGATGTTACATAAGATGGCCGCATTACGAGACACGTGTTCTGATACAATACATCTCTTTTAGAAACTTGGTACATGCGTACTACGGTGTGTTAAGAAAAAACAAGACTGGATCCCGTCCTACTGATCTGAAGTATTGAGCAATTCAGCTAGAGATAGTATGATTTCTTATCGGCTTATATTGTTCTGTCTGGCCGATCAGTGGTCAGTTTTTGAGAATATGGGAGGTAATTTGAAATAATAAAACATGAGTGGTGTACCTTATTTAACAATAACTGACAGCCTGGGCGCCAAGTTAAGAAAAAACACTCGAAAGAAAAGCGTGTAGATCTATTTAGGTTTACAAGGGCGTAACTGCCATTATACACATTACGCAAGTGCGGAATAGAAATACATCCTTTTTCTCAAAGTATCCTTGATGAACTTATCGCTTATTCTAGCTGAAGTTACGATGTTTATATTATTCGCCAAAGCTGAAATAATTGTGGACTTTTGTGTGTTATCTCCCATGTTTTTCTGTGGATTAAATCAAAGGTGCATCAAAATCGTTAGCGGTCCTTTTAGAATTTTTTCCGTGGATTTTATCCATGGTTTCTTTGGGGAAGCTGCGAATGTTATTTTTGTAAATGCAAAATACTTATTTATGTAATTTGTATTAATGTTAAAGATTTGAATAGTAGAGTAGAAAATTAGTGTTTATTTTACATCAAACGTATCTTATAAATTGCGCAATATTTAATTTAGAGCTTATCTTTAAATCTTATAGTGCAAAGGAAATATGGATAAACCCTGAGGCATCCACTGATTTGGACCCTTCCCCCTTTAGAATTCGTGTGAAACTAAGAATTGGTTATTAAGGTAGTGGAACAGTAGTAGTTCCGCAACATTTCTTACCACATGTTCTTTAACGATGTAAATTGAGGTTTCCTAATGAAAATCATTAGGAAACCTAGGTTTACACTGTTAAAGTTCATTACCGTCCCGAAACATCGCAGAACTATTGCGGTCCACTACTAAATTTCTCTGACTGGCCGATCAGTGGCTCCAAGTGTTATATAAGGTACACCATTCATGTTGTACTATTTGAAATAACCTCCCATCTTCACAAAAACTGGCCGCCCCACTGATCGGCCAGTCAGCGAAAGGACATGGTTCACAAACTGCAGATTTTGGCCCTGTAAAATCGACTTTTTCTAAATGCAAATGATCTCAATGAAACCAAGTTTTCTTGGTTATCTTTATCCCCTTCTCTCAAACTTTACAAAGAATATTCTTTAAAACTTTGCCATTTCATGAAAAATTTCCTTTAAAGTTGCCCCAAATTTGTAAAATAGTACATTTTCAACAAAATTGGAAATTTATGAATCTAAAAAAATGTGAAGCCCTAATTGCGACACCTCAATATTTCACAAAAACCTTCTAGAAGTCATAGCTATTACTTTATAAAAATTTGGAGGTGTGGCAAGAGGGGCTTTATATTTTTTTTGTAACTTTAAACCTCTATTTTTGGGGGAAATTAGGCATTTCTGCAGATTTATGCTATTTTATCCGCTTATTTTAACAAAGCTGTATGATTTAATTCTGTTCATCAAAAATTTGAAAAATACTGATTTCACAGGGCCAATTTCTTATGTTCGTGAACCTTGTCCTTTAAACTGATAAGAAATTATACTTTCTCTAGTTGAATTGCTTATTTCACAATCAATACTTCAGATCAGTGCGATGGGAGCCAGTCTATGTCAGTTTTTGTGAATATGGGAGGTAATTTCAAATCATCATGAGTGTACCTTATGTAACACTAACTGACAGCCTTGGAGCCAGGCTATAGCCAAAGCCTGCATTAGTAAATTATTCAAGGTCAGCGCCTGTCCGATATGTACTTTTATTATTGTTATATTCCTATTCTTAACCCATTATTGGCCTTGAGCAATTTATTTTTTTTGGTCCACTGAAGGAGATTTCGACAAATTACGATTATGAATATCAGACTGACTGAGAACCAAGACGCTTGATTTTTCAAAACTTCAATCGGCCGGCTCAATATATAAACTTTGAAATCGTCGATTTTCATATGACTTCAACATAGGTTAAATCATAGGGGTCCGAATTTCAAAAAATATAATACTATATTATTGGCCTATATGGCGGAATGGGGGTAAATTCGGCCACCTATGTGTTAAATTTTGAAAATTCTAGGTGGGATCCCATCCCCCTCACTCACTCCCCTCCCTGAAAATATTCTGTAGTGTGTTCATGTATCGAGATAAAGTAAAAATTGATTTCAATATCTGTCGTCTTGAACTCATGTATGTACAATGAATAAACCTTAAGTTACGACATTTTAACCTTCCATTTTAATGTTAATAATGGTTGATAAATGATTTTACGAAATTCGAACAAAATCGTAATTTAGCCTTGATTCAATTGGTCTGTTATAGCTAGCCCAACCAATCAGATTGCTCCTTATATATGTTGGCGAAGACTTCGAAGACAAGACGTACGAGCAAGGAGACGGTGAGTAAATAAAGATTGCTTATTTGTTCACAAAGAAAAATATGAACAAATTTATTTAGTTAATAAATCGGGAAAATATGGCAAAAGTGATTTACTTGTTCACAAGAGAAAATAGTTCAATTTGTTCCTTAAAGGAACGGCTTTTCGATTTGTCAGCGATATCACACAGAATTTCAAGGAAGTAAAAAAATAATAAAGATAATAGATAAATAAGAAAATAAAAATAAACCAAGTTTTCTCGACTAAAGATATAGACCAGCAATTTCAAGTGAGAGATAAAAGATCAATTTTACATTGAAAATGATAGGAAATAACGGTTTCTCGAACCTCACTCTTGCTCGCGGATCTATACAAAAGTTTTTAGTGAATGATCAAGGTCAATTTTATCTATCCTGTATAAACAAACTTGACCTGTGACCATGTACTCAAACTTTGCATCTATGCCACTACATTGGCGTATATTGTGTTTGCTTAGAAAAGGCAGATTTATCATGTGTTATTTATGGGTGTCAAAGTTTTAGGAACTGATCAGAGGTCAAGTTGTCTACCGGGTATACAGGCATTGACAAAAATACTTGACATTAGCATGTCCATTTAAATTCGTTCATCATAGATCTAGTGTTCTAAGATGACGAAATTTGAAAGATAAACAATTGGGAAATTAAGTTTGGCTAAAGGTAGATCTATACGATAAAAAGAAAAAAAATGAATGAATATATCTATTGCAAGAAACTTATTTCAAGGATAAGGTCAAGAATAAGGTCAGAGATCAAGCTCAAACTTAAGTGTTAAAACCAAATTTCCTACTGAGTATATAAATTGATTTTGAAATGACAAGTTATCATTGTTCTCTATGTCTGCTAAGTCTTTCACATTCAAAGATTACCCATTTTAAAAAATTACACATTTTTTGCTCCACAGACCGAAAGGCCAGCGGGCTATTGTCATGGCGGGTTGTCCGTCGTCCGTATCTGCGTCCGTCCGTCAACTTTTACTATAATAATCTTCTCGTTTGATGGATTCCAATCAAATTTCACAGGAATGTTCCTTAAGTGACACTTTCCTTCAAAGATTTATAATCGGTTGAAAATCATACCTGTAGTATGCGTGGCTAATTGCCATAAATGGTATAGTCCAACCGCGGTATTCGAAAACACGGGAAAATGTGATATAGCCAGGAATAGGGGTGGACTGAACTGAATTTAACAAGCGTGAAATAACGGTACTTGATTACAAATGTAATCACCTATATACTGATAGAGTAAAGAAAATCATTAAAAACACACTTTTTTTCTTCCTATCGATATTCAATGCTTTTTGTCGTTTGAACTTTAGTATCTTCATGATGAAGTCGGTTTCGAAAGCATGTTATTTTTGCACTATGACAAATGACGTTTACAGATGTAATTCAAAGGATGGTAAAAACATCAGTAGGTTTGCGTTTCTTTGATATTTAGGTATAGTCAGAGACCGTGACAGCAAATAAGTCGTTGGTCCCAATTTTTTAACATAAACTCGTCGAAAGTCTGTATATAAACATTCAGATAGCATTGTTTACCTATAATAGGCGACTTTTCCCAGAAACTAATTGATAGACATAAACAAAAATTCACATTAATTATCCTTGAGTGGCCTTCTATCAGCGTACAAAAATAATTGTATTCAGATGAAACACATGTCTTTTATGGGCGGCGGTCATTTCTCTATATGTTATTTAGTGCTAACTTTGAAAATCATTTTCTCAGATCCTAACCAATGGATATTAACCAAATTTCGCTGGAATGATTCTTGAGTGACCCTCAACAAGTCTATACAATTATTGTGATCGGGTGGAAAATATGTATTTTATGGGCGGAGGTCATTTCTCAATGTTATTTAGTGAATTTTTTGAAAATCATTTTCGAAGAATATAACAGATGGATTTCAACCAATTTTCACTGGAATGATTCTTGAGGGATCCTTTATCACTCTAAAAAAATATTGTGATCAGATGGAAAATATGTCTTTTATGGACAGAGGTCGATTCTTCATACGTTGTACACACTATCCTGAAGGTTTAAACAGATGGGTTAAATATCATGGGAATTTATTTCTGTGAAGTTCTATCAGTCAGCAAAAATATTTTGATTAGAAGAACAGCTTATTATTTTTTTGGCAGAGGATATTCTAACATACAAAGTGAACATTTGGAACCCTTTTGGTATCACTTAAATGATGATTTTTTTTCTAGACTTATAAAATTTGATATGTGTAAATATTATAGATTAGAAGGAACAAAAACCTTGTTGAAATCCAAATGTATAGAAACATAAGTTGAAATGAATAGCCTGAGAATACCCCTGAAATTGGTCAGTTTAGTTGAACGAAGGGTGACTCTGCACAGAGAGTACAAGTGGTGTAAAATGATGTTCTGACCTCCTGAGGTAAAGAGTGGGACAGAAGGAGCTGAGTTGACTGCACTAGGTCATTGGGCAGAATAAAATAAATATATTGGATTTTGAATATTTTACTTCTTATTATCATTAGTTAGAATTTTGTTTTGATGACAAACAATTTTGTGAAGTAAAATCCTTTTAGTAGTGTTTTATGAAAAGCGGAAAGATCTACAATCAAAATTTTGTAGAAAAAATACCAGTTTATTGTACAGTAACATTTTGTTAGTGTTGAAATTTATATATTTGGATTTTAACCAAATTTCACTTGAATGATCCTTGGGTAACCCATAATCAGACAGCACAAAATTATTGTGATTAAATGAAAAATATGTGTGTAACAGGTGGAGGTCAATTTTCAATGTTATTCACTAATCATAGGTTTTTTATGCAGAAATATTTTAGCATTTGACACTTATAAACACTTATTTACTTGAAATAAACATTCACTCATTCATTTACTTCAGTTCTTGTTTAAACAGCCTTATCATCCTCTAATTATCAATATCAGGATTTTCAAGCCTGTGGAGCAAATCAGGCGCTCACGTGCCTCTAGTTAAAGATTACATCCTTTTTTCAAAAAAATGTATGATATACTCATGTTGATATGTGTGGCCTGTCGCCTAAAAATGGATGATCCGCCCTGCGTTCAGGATGAAAACGTTAGCGAAGCGCTTTCGAAATGGTACCTCGCTTTGCAGGTATGTGCACGTTCAAAGCGGGGTATCATCTCAAAGCGCTCGCGAAACGTTTTTACATCCTAAACGCAGGGCTGGATACTTTGTAAAATAGATATTTGACAGAAATTTTCGATTCGGCGCTGGTCAGCCATCAATTATATGAGCCTGTGCGTGACATTCTCTACATTTCCACTTGTGCGCAGCGTTAAGACTCAGATCATCCTGTGCAGCCGCACAGTCTGACCAGAGTCTTCACTCTGTGCTATATAGATAGATAAAGTCTTAATGCCTCTTCAGGTGGCCAGCATATATACTTGTTACTTTTTGGTATTATCTATGCTGCCCAACATCTGTACATCAAGCGCATATGAAATTGTTGGAAATGTCACGCACAGGCTCATATTTCAAATAACTAGGTTGGTTGAATTTTTTGTCTATAGATTCAGAAAATATTATCAGGATGAAAAGGGCCAGCGTCATAGCGCATTTGGTAACGCGTCGGACTGTCAATCCAGTTATCCCGGGTTCGATCCTCGACGGCGGCACTCATCCCTTCCGTAATTGTTTTCCACCAATTGGTTGATAATCGTAACCCTATGTGGGATAGTAGCTAGAGGCTGGAAAAGTATAATGGTTGTACTGGTGTGAGAAATACCAGGATACCAGTGAGAGGTGTTCAAGTCGCCGCAGTATAACTGAAAGATTGTTGAAAGCGGCGTAAAATCCCACCATCAAACAAACGAATCAAGACGGAAAATTCCGATCCTAGTCAGCCTGCACAAACCGTACTTTTTAGCACTTATCTGCCCTGCGTTCAGGTTAACAAAACGGTGCAAACGGTTTTTCAATTATATCCCGCTTTGCATGTGCTCTTGCGTGCAAAGCGGGTTATAATTGGAAAACTGTTTGCATCGTGTTGTGATACTGATCGCAGGACTGGTGTCCATTCTTCGCCTGACTAATCGAATGTATATTTCAGCCCCTGACTACAGTAGACAAGTATGGTTTACAGACAAAGCCAAGATGGCAGATCAGCTGGACTTTCCTAACGTAAGGATACTTTTGATGGTCAACACAAAACTGCATTTAGTGGCTACGTATACCCGCCAATTGCCGACAATTAGTCGTCGATATACGAGGGTTGGTCCAAAAGTTCGTAAAATGAGGTTATAAATCATCAGAAAAGTTCACTTTCAAAACATAAATCATACAGTCTTTTAATGCATCATCTGTGTAATAAACGTGGAAATTTTCAAATGTTTACATTCAATTGCGGCAGAAAAATGCACGATACAAGACAGAGACCCCCTACTAAGGCGGGGGAACAAGAACGTCAAATGCGACGTCAAAAATAACTCTTTTCTACATAGTCTACGCTAACTCTCATGCCTTTCTGTACCAGATACGTCCACTTACAGAAATAATCCACATCCTATTTGGAATCAATTTTGCTTAAAATTCATATATGCATGGCATTTTTAGTAAAGTGGAAAGCCAAATACAGGGCATTTATATTTGGAAAATATTGAGAATCAATTGAAATACGTTCGTTCGTTGAAACTCCACTTCATCATTCTAAATGCTACTTTGAAGCCTGCCCCTTTTCGAATATCCGGAAAACCTTTAGAAAAAGTTCTCGTCTGCACACACTTATCATTTTTCTAAATTATCTGAAATGTTTAGATTGGTGAATAGCATAGATCATGTCAAAATTCGAAAATTAAACGGCATTCATATTTTGGTGTTGACGTCTTGTCATTTTCCCTCGTTTTTTCAGAATTATTAAATATATTCTGTGCCCGTTAAAAGTGTCACAATAGCTTTAAAAAATAACAAATAAATTCTCTTTGCTTCCTTTTAATTTAGCAAAGGAATTCCAACCAAAGTTTCAGAAAACTTACAGAAAACTTGATTTATTTAACAGATTTTCAATACTTTTTCAAGCTCCCCCGCCTTAGCATACATATGTTTCTATGGTAACGTATTCTAAGACCGCTAAAGATAATTCTGCAAAAATAACAACATTAATGTGCTTCGTAGTTACTAAACTGCAAATTGACAAAAATATATACTGAACAAGCTAGAAATGCGAAAGTTATTAAGCTATTCTCCGAACTTCTGGATCATCCCTCTTAATATTGCCTTCCACAAATCTTATAAACGTCGCCGACTAGTTGGCCGGTTTTAACTTGAAGATAAATTCACCGACGCGTCACTGAAAATTTCACTATGGAATCGGTTGATGTACCGACTCGATGTACCGATAAGATGATGACTAGTCGTAGATTTGGCAACGATTCTACAAAAAGACTTCAGCCATGTCCGACCCTTTGTTGCGTTTATGTTACACTAGTTTTAGGAAGTTTTTGTCGTCCATTAACTTACTGAGTATTAATTGTGACTCAAGTAATCTTTGGAAGAGGCACGCTGTCTCATTAATGAATTGAGCCTGTGCGTGACATTTCCAACAATTTGAGATGTGCGTGAGCTGCAAACATTAAGCAGTGTTGACAGCCAGTTACTGTAAATATAATTTATACTGATGGTGTACAAGTACTTTGAGACCTTGTCTATTTACTTAACGCATAAGTTAGACTCTGGTCAGACTGTGCGGATGCACATGCTGGGCAGAGTCTTTGCTATGCACATATATGAAATTGTTGGCAATCTCACCCACAGACTCAAATCATATTAGACGCGAACACGTTTTCAATCCTGAATAACTTGACCTTTAAATTGAAAGACTGTTGAATGTTTGATTCAGTACGAATTCATGATCATGCATATCCTCGTTAAGCTAAGATACTTTATGTTTAAAACTGATTGAATGTATACTACTCGAAATTTGATAAGGACCACTTGTAATATTGTGGATAATTTTCACCCCGGAATGCAATATGAGACTTTTTGTTTTGATTATGAAAATGTGTTCATTTTTGTGCTAAAACAACACTTGAATGAAAAACATTCCAACGGAACGCTGTTTTTAAATTTGTAAGGGCAATAATACGGGATAGCTCGGAGTGGGAGGCACAGTGAGCCTTATCAGAAAAAATATGGAATCTGACCTTATAAGACTGACAAATGCTCGCAAAGGCTAATCTTTTTTATTTGAGATCAAGGGATTGCTCTTCAGACTTTAAATAAGCCTTCAGTGGTATTAAAATGGGATTTTAACCTATAAAACCAGTGTTGCCTGTTACAGCCCCAGAGCCGTAGTTCACTAGAAAAGCCTGACGATGAGCATTCTAGGAATCATGTCTATGAAAAACACTACTAGGCAAGTTTCAAACAGTTGCGCTTTTACTTAAGAATTGAATTGAATAGGTGTCTTTCATTTCTGAATCCAGATCATGTAATTATGCCATTGTTGGTCATGGTCTTCCCTCTAAAAGTGTTTCCGCACCTGTATTAGTCTTCTTCAACGTTCGTTACATGTTATCTGCATGATTGTCCCTTTATTGTTAAGGCCACTGTTCCTGAGACTTCCTCTTCCATAGTTTGCTACCACTTTCTCCTTTTAGCTCACCTGAGCACAATTTGCTCAAGAGAAGCTTTAAGGATCACCCTGAGTCCGTCGCGCATCATGCGTCGTCCATCATGCGTCGTCCATCGTGCTTCGTCCTTCGTCACCCATCTTAGAAAATTCTTCTTCTCCTGAACCACTGGGCCGATTTCAATGAAACTCTACCACAAAGTTTTTTGGGTTACCCTTTTCAAAAATTGTTCGGGAAATTTAAATCGGCCGTTAATATGGGCGTGGCAGGACGGGGCTTATTTTGAGCCCGTATTCTTTGAACGACATGATTTACATCTCCTCGACCACTGGGACGATTTCAATGAGACTTTACCAGAATGTTCCTTTAATGTCCTTCTTCAAAAAATGTTAGCAAATTTTGATTGGCCTATAAATATGGATGTGGCTTATTTTGAGTCTCCTCAGTAATGAGTGGGTTGGCAGGGTCTATTTTCACTTAAATTCTTGGAATAACATCTCCTCTTCAACAATAACGCAAATGTGAATGAAACTTGGCCAGAAGGTTACTTAGATGAGACCCACTGGACATATAAAATTCCGATGAGCGGTTGAGGGCCATTCTGTCCTCTTGTTAGTAGGAGCATTTTGCCAAATTAACAAATTTCCACGATAAGAAAAAATTTAAGTACCTTGCATTTTTAGGTAAAAGTTAAACGCACTCTTAAAATGGTCCTTTCAAATTTTGAGTAGTATATTTGTCGTGGTTAAGATAGAATATTAAGATAGAATAAACCTAAGTCAGTAAAATAGAAGTCCGCAAGTTGTCGCAATATTTAGGCTTATCAGAATTTTACAAACATGAGCAAAAGCTACTAAAAATTGAGCTCTTATGAATGATTTATTTCGACGTCCGTCGTCAACCCTGTTATTAAGACTCTAGGGTCAAACAAAACTTTAAGAATATTTGATTATATTGGAAAAAAAATGACTATTTTTCTTTGCAGTTACCATATTACATAGATGGCGATGTCAAAATCACACAAAGCAATGCCATCCTAAAACATATAGCCAGAAAGCACAAACTAGGTAAGTCAGAATGATAAAAGAAGAGATATTTAATGCCCCTTAATCTAAGGTTATGCCCTTCGTTCAGGATACCAGAAGGTTTACTAACGCTGAAGAAATTATCTGCTTTAAAGATTTTAACACGTGTAAAGTTAGTTACATTTTAACAAAAGTTTCACAGCGTTTACATCTTTATTGCAGGGCATTTCGTTTACATTTGTGACCCGTCACGCAAAAAGGGACCATCCGGGAATTCTGTAAAATGAATTATTGAAAAAGAGATTAGATCCAGCAAAGGTTAACCAGAAGTCGAATTTCAAAAATTCTATCACCGGAAGGTAGATTGATCATTCTAGATTCAGAAAATAAGCACGAAGCAAAAAGTGTCAACCCTAGTCAGTCTGCGCCGTCCGCGCAGTCTGACTGGGTCGACACTTTACGCACTACCTAGATGGTCCCTTTTCGCATTGGCGGGTCACATTTATCTTCCTTTCTTTCAATCTGTCTGTCACCAAAACAAAAGGATGTCGCATTTTCCATTAATTCTTTGATTACAAGAAATCTATATATACATATATACATATCTTTACGCACTACCTTGATGGTCCCTTTTCGCATTAGCGGCTCACATTTATCTTTTTTTTTCTTTCAATCTGTCTGTCAGCAAAACAAAAGGATGTCATATTTCCATTAATTCTTTGATTACAAGAAATTTATATATACATATTTTTAATTCTAATTTCGAATTTTGCTGTCAAAAATCTCATAGCATGCAATAGTTGTAACCCAAAGAAATTTCTTGGACCGTTTGTCGCTGTTAAAATATTAATTGGTGTACATTTGCTGAAGGGGAAATTAATATGCCCCATCAGGCCTTTTTTTGTAAGAAAAAAAAATAATTGCATATAACATTACATCATTGTATAGTAACAGGGTTTAAGGGAAGCAGGCTTGGCAAGTCTGAGTAGCCAGGACCTGCAAAACTATCTGATGTGAGTCCCAAAGACCCTCTGGGGACCAGCCTCAGAAAAGAGTTGGAGACTGGTTGATGCAGTCTTCAATTCCTCTCTGAAGTTGGGCCCCAAGTAGTCAATAGCCGTTGTCATAGCGCAGCTGGTAGCGCGTCGGACTGTCAATCTAGAGGTCCCGGGTTCGCTCCCTGACGGCGGCACTCATCCCTCCGTCTTAATGTCTACCACCAATGAGTTGATAATGGTAGACCTATATGAGACAGCAGCTTGAGGCTAGGAAAGGATGTGATGGTAGTACTGGTGTGAGAAATGCCAGGAATCCGTTGTTAGGAGCTCCAGCCGCCGCGATATGACTGAAATAATGTTGAAAGCGGCGTAAAACCCCATACAAACAAACGAACCAAGTAGTCAATTTATAATACTTATATATACTTTCTTTTCACATTACCAGGAAATAACTCTAAAAACAAGTTTAAGAATGAAAAGAAATAGTACCTATCTTAAGAAGGGACTTCAATGTTTAAGTTAGGACCATAGGATCCCAATTATCGAGTCCTTTGAAACCCGTTGTGTTGCAGAAAGACTTAAACCCTGTAGTATTTCTACTAGTTAGCTCACCTGAGCACATCGTGCTCAAGGTGAGCTTTTGTGATCATTGAATGTCCGTCGTGCGTCGTCCGTCGTCCTCCGTCAACAATTTAAGTGTTTACACTCTAGAGGCCACAAATATGATTCAATCTTCATGAAACTTGGTCTGAATGTTGGTCAGGTCACAAGGATGAACCCTATTGAAAATGGAAAGATCCACGCCATATCATTGGGAAAAGGGGCTTTGATGACAATTTTCTTGTTTACACTCTAGAGGCCACAAATATGGCCCAATCTTCATGAAATTTGGTCAGAATGTTGGTCAGGTCACAAGGATGAACCCTATTGAAAATGGAAAGGATCCATGCAATATCACAGGAAAAGGGGCCTTGATGATAATTTTCTTGTTTACACTCTAGAGGCCACAAATTTGGAACAGTCTTCATGAAACTTGGTCTGAATGGTGGCCAGGTTACAAGGATGAACCCTATTGAAAATGGGAAGGAACCAAACCATATCAAGGGAAAAGGGGCCTTAATGACAATTTTTTGTTTACACCCTTAACGTCACAAACATGAATCAATCTTCATGAAACTTGGTCAGAATGTTTGGCAGGTCACAAGGATGAACCCTATTGAAAATGGCAAGGATCCGTGCCATCTCATTGGAAAAGGGGCCTTAATGACATTTTTGCTCTTATCACTCTAGAGGCCTCAATTATGGCCCTATCTTCATGAAACTTAGTCAGAATGTTTGTCAGGTAACAAGAATAAACCCTATTGAAAATGGGAAAGATCCATGTCATATCATGGGAAAAGGGACCTTAGTGAAAATTGTCTCGTTTACAGCCTTAGAGGCCTCAAATCATAAAAGTACATCTTTGCTTAAAAATTTGATGTATTTAATGAGACAAAGAGACGAAGGTGAGCGATATAGGACCATCATGGTCCTCTTGTTTTTCCTTTATTGTATTATAGATGGAGAAACGGACGTGGAGAAAGCTATTGTAGATATGTTACTAGATACAGCAATGGATTTTAGAAATGGAACTGTTCGATTGTGTTACAATAAAGATTATGTAAGTAATAGTGTACGAAACTTAACTTGCTTATTTCAGCGCCTGAGATTATAAAACCCTTTTCGTATTCAACCAAGAATTTACTCAAAATTTAATTTCAATAAAAAATATCTAATTTTTAATTCCACTTTTTTACTGCACGGTCATAACCATTTATTTTCTATATTCTTTTAATTTCACACATTCAGATGAAATTTTCAGTAGGAATACAGATTCAATCTCGAAAGTTTGAAGTTTGATTTAATTTTCAGATAAGAATGAGATAAAATTATAATTTGGCGCCCTGATATAGGTCGGTTTGTTGGTTTAAACCTATTTTACATCGATTGTGATACAAGTTCTTACAACTTCCTGGATATGAAACAGTGCTTGCGCCGAATGTGAGGGCCAATGAAAGAACAAATATCGATAGACGCTCCCGGGGATCGAACTCGGGACCTCTTGGTCAAGAAGCCGACGCTCTACCTCTACACCACAGACTCCACACGGTCGGCTTGTTCGACCCGATACCGACCCCTGTCATTTAAATAATTAGAATCCGATAATTTATAATAAATAATGTTTACCCTTCTATGAATAAAGATATTACTTTTATTATTATTATTAACATTATAATTCTTTATCTGTACTCGAAGTTTTAATAGAAATTAACTTATTCGGTACACAGTTCTGATCTCACCTCAGCACGAAGTGCTCAAGATGAGCTTTGTTGGTTGTGTGATGACCGACGTTTCTCGTGTGTCATTAGTGTTTGTGACCCGTCACGCGAAAAGAGACCATCTGGAAGGTGCGTAAAGTGTCAACCCTAGTCAGACTGCGCAGACTGACTAGGGTCGAAATTATACGCACTTTACTAATTTTCTGAATCTAGAATAATCAATCTACCTTCCTATGAATTTTTTTGAAATGCGACCTCTGGTTTTCCTGTACTTGAATCAATCTCTTTTTCAAAAAATCATTTTAAGGAGTTCCCAGATGATCCCTTTTTGCATAACTGGTCACATTTACCTTGTAGACAGTGTATAGGCCACAATATGTACAAAATCAACCTGAAAATTGGTCAGATATATAAACTTGATGAAATGTCGGTCAAGTTTGAAATTGGGTCAAGTGGGGTCAAAAAAGGTCAATAGGTTTTATGTTAGAAAAACCATGTAGACGCTCTAGACTCCACTTTTTTTGCTCAAATAACTTGAGCTGACAATTGGCCCCTTAAATTTTATTCAAAACTTTCTCAACGCAGTCATTCAATACCATTCAAATATAATTTCAAAATCATTCAAAGTCTCAATTTCTCTATGTTTCTGACTGTATAAAAAAAAGTTCGACTAAAAGAACTATTTGATGCGACTGTTTTATACGGGTAGGCAATTAATCTTCTTTCAACTTCTGTTAATACTTTAACATTTTCAGGAAAAAATCAAAGATGAGTATTTCAAAGGAGTTGTGTCTAAATTGGAATCATATGAGAAAAAACTCGGAGACAAACCCTGGTTTGCTGGCGATAAGGTAGGTCTGTCCTGCGTTCAGGGTGACAAAATGTTTAGTCACTTTTAAAGTTATAGCTCGCTTTGCATGCAAGTACATTAAAACTTGTATTAAGCGACCAAGAATGGGACCATTAAAAAGCGGTCGTTAAAGAAAATGGTCGCTTAATTCACGTTTTGTTTACAATTAAGAAATCGAATATGTACAGTTAACAACATCGTGAAATTGACAAGGTGAATGATTTTGGAATGATTTAGGAATGAAATTGAGTGAGTGTGTGGAGCGAGTTTTGAGTGAATTTAATGGGAGGTAATCCTTTATCACAAATTTTGGTCAGGATGAATAAAATTTGCGATATTCATTACCTCCCTTTAATAAAAAATGCATTCAAGTTCTATACTTAGCTTCCTCTTTCTTCAAGAACCTATGAGACGCTATCAATTTGAATTATGTCAATGAAATCGCGTTTTATCTCTATCAAAATTTATTTTGAAAGACGTTTTTGATCTATATTTTTCAATGGGTTTGATCGATTTTGAATGATTTGAATGAGTGTTTGGAATGAATGATAAGAGCGCTGCGTGAGCGATTTAGAATTATTTCGATTGAGATGAATGTCAATTTCACGATGTTTTTAACTGTATAACATTTCGAAATTCTAAAGAATCCTATGTTGTAAAAACTCATCAGCATCGTCTTATTGAGACGATTCTGGTGAGTTTTGACAGCATATGATTTATTTACAATGTTTTTTTTATACAAGGGATATCTATTTTTTCAGATATTTCTATTTTAAGAAGGGGATTTTTGAAAGCGATCGTTTAATAAAAATGGTCGCTTAATAGACGTGGTCGCTCGGGCAAGATTGGCTGTATCCGTGCATAGCTGGGAATATTTCCCATTTAGTTTTACGATCGGTTTCATTCTAAACGCAAGGCTGTTGCTTGTCGTAGATGATACTTTCTACGATGAAAACAGTCCGGCGCGTAAAATGTTCGATTTCTTAAAATCTAAAACGTGAAATAAATAGTGATTCTCTTTCCACGTGTACACAGGTGCAAAATGGGGTACCATTCAAAACTTTTTTTTGCCTTTTTTGCACCATGAACGTTGCACAAGTTAGCCATACTTTGAAGTTGTACTTATTTTTAAAAAAAACGACCATAAAGTATACTTCATAGATGTAGGAAATTGTGTGAGACATCAAAATTTTAATTTGAAAAGAAGATTGGTTATATTTTAAAAACAGCGAAAATAAGTCAGATGCGTAGCAACTCTGCGTTCAGAATGACAAGACGGTGCAAACTGTTTGCCAATTTTACCCCCCTTTGCACGTGCACTGTTTTATGATCCGGAATGCAGGGCTGATCTTGGTGTTTGTTTTTGAAAACATATGTAGGGCCTACTTTGAAGTTGATTGTGTCATATTCTGCGTTATTATTCACCTGGTAGGGCGCCACTTAGCGGTGACGTAATTTTGCGAGTTTTAAAACCATTTTAAAGGTAACCAGTTAGGTCAAGGTTTTTTTCAAGGTCAAGTATGTGGAAAATATACTCTTTATTATTCGCTTTGCTACTGATATTCTAATAGTGTCAGAACAGGGTTTCAGAAAAAAACACAGTTGTGTGGCATTTGTTTTAAACAAGCACATCTTTTTTAACGTCTTTATCTCCGATTCGTTATTACCATCAATTTATATTACAGTTGACAGTTGCAGATTTTCCATTTTACGAGCTTTTAGAGCAACACGCGAGAATGAAGCCCGACATTCTAAAGGATTATCCAAAACTAACAGCGTTTTTAAAGAAGTTTGAGGAGCTACCCAATGTTTGTGATTATCTAAAGAAAGACGAGGTCAAGAATATGCCAATAAACAATAAAGTAGCGGCATTCAAGTGAACAGAACAACGAATTTAGCAACGAAATTACAAATTTCAGATTACTATTTTTAAATGCAGCTTTTTTAAAAAAAAAAAAATCGCGCCAACCCTTCGACTAGGTTAAATATGTGAGCGAACCGTTTCAAAAATTGTACCCCGCTTTGCAAGTGTATTCTCGAAAATACGGGATAATTTTTCAAATGCGGTTCTCGAACGTAATGGTATATTTTATCTTTAACTTTTTTAATAACTTTTTTCACGTGTCTTTATTTTTGACAGAGGAATAAGGTACCTCTTTCTGTCGAAAGTAATACAGTTTTGTCGACTGATTCAAAGAAACGTGTTTTAGCAAAATGTATTTTCATCGGCGCTTGGTTGATTTTTAATTTTTTTTTATATCAAAGGGGGTGTTCCAAATATATAGTAAAATGTGCCCATGCTTAGATTTTTATGATATTGTGGGTAATTGTAGTACTGGGTATACTGATTAAGGAAATAACTTTTTTTTCCAAAATAAGTAAAGAGGGTCGACCATAAAGTACCCGAAAGCACAACTTATCGAATGCAAAGGGGTCTCAGGAAAAAAATCAGCTTGCAATGAAATTTTGGAATCTGTAAAAAGAATTTGTTACTGATTTAAAAGACAATTGGTACCTATATGTTTTTATATAGGTTGGGATCTTATGTCTGTTTCCTCCTAACAGATAGCCCAAAAAGTTCTTGAAAAAACCATGAAAATTCGAAAAAAATGAAATAATGTTCTGAGTTAAAGGGTTAAAATTTTTAAGTTGTAGCTCTAGTCCAGTTATCAAACTCTTTTAAAATTATGATACATATGTTCTTAATGTTTACAGAAAGTTTCATTGAAATCGAAAACCGGTAAGTTAGTCGAAAATCTCTTAGTGTAGAAGATAGTGGGTGGGGTAAGATATAGATTTCACCCATTGAGCTTTGGGAACATACTTTGCAAAAGTAATGAATGATGATTTTGATTTTCAATTATAGTTTATTTTAAACAAATGTATTTCAATTTGTTCCTAACTCAAAGTCATTTGTGAAGGTCAATATCAGATTTTCTTTTAAACAAACTCATTTCAGTTGGTTCCTTACTCAAGGTCATGTTTGAAGCTCAATGCCACATATGAGGATGGTGTTTTAGGATTTGACACTACTTTTTTCTGTCACAATGCTGTAGAAGTTACTTTTTCTATGATTTACAGGTCCGTTTTAGTAATAAGATTCCTCACAAGAAAACAATGAAAAACTTTGGAAGGAAAAACAGTGTGGGAAAAGAAGGAATCTCTTGCTACAAGCATTTTCTTCTTTTTATACCGTGTTTTCCTTTGGGTAATGAAAATGTCGAGTTTTGGGATAGGCAATCTATATAATTGAATTTGTTAAGTTTACAAATGGAGATGAACAATCACTACATTCCTGAAGGACCTGCAATATTCCGGCATTGCTGATACATGTACTAGTCCTTCCAAAAATATACTTGCCTCCGGCTCGAGGGTTATTGTCTGTGCTGACACCTAGTCTTAATTCAAATAAGAAATACGTGTACACCATAACGATAATACAATTTGAAAGAATCTTTTTCCTTTGTAAATAAATGATTCTCCTTAAGGTAAATGTTGTTTGTAAACAAGGGGGAAAGAAAGAAACTAAATCACTCACCTGAGTTTTATTGGTCTCTGAAGTGACCTTCTGGCAAAGATTCGTAGAAATTAGCCTAGTTGTTGAGATGTAATTCAATGAAAAGGGTCAGCTTAGAAATTATTGAAATTGGTATATTGTTTAAAAAGATGATGTTTTTTTTCTTCCACCAAGTCAAACAGATTTTTATGCCAATTTCAAGAACAAAGTTTGCAATGGGTTTCCAAAGGAATATTCTGGAAAAGTTTCATTGAAATTGGCTTGATGGTTCAGAGGAAATGTTGTTCAAGGATTTAATATTGAAAAAAGCCATGGTCATATTTATGGGCCAATCCGAATTTTGCGAACAATCTTTGCAAAGGGTTACTCAAGGAAAGGTCTGGCAAAGTGTCATTGAAATTGCCTTGAGGGTTAAAGAGAAGAAGTTTTAAGAAATTTGGAAGACGGAAGCCACGTGCTGCACAACCTGCGACAGACTTTATATAGGGATCCTGAAAGCTACCGTCGGGAATGTTGTGCTCTGGTGAGCTAGAAATCAAGAAACGATACAGTTCCCAATTACGTTAAATTATATCTAAATATTACATTTATAATAAAACTAAAAAGTTAAAGAGATATTGTGTAGCCAATTTAGTGAAAGTAAGACTTTAACCTTTGAACTCGAGTTGCGACAAATGCCATATTTTCTGTTTATTTCTGATCTAAAATTGTGTTTAATTAATCAAATTAAACCAAATAGTTTATGGTAAATCTTTTAGACATTTGGGATAGAATTAGGACATTGAACATAAAAGAAACAAACGATGTTTTAAAAATATTTATAAGAGCAGGCCAATGACCTATTCCTTGTCAATTAACAAAGGTCAATATCTCAAAAATATGACGAGTAGAGTTACGGTTCATGTGAACTGTACCTCTCCTCAATAGATGAACAGACCGACAAAGAGTGGTGCAAAACAACAGCAAAATCTCAAATATGTCTCCTAGAGGATATTACAGGCCCCCTTTTCCGTTGCCATTCACATAAAAAAAAACATAATGTATTGTTATAATAATTTGTTTATATACTTTTTCTTTCATGACTGGCCACGCTACTTATACTTGGCCAGGTCGATGATATCATAAGGTTATGCATAAACATATTATGGAAATCTTTCATAAACCCTGAAAGGAGTATTTCATCTTAAAAACAAGAGGACCATGATAGTCCTAGATCGCTCACCTGAGTCTATTTAATCCCTGGGACATCACATTTATTAAATAGGCTTATGTCAACAACGTGACATTTTCTACATAAGATCAATACCATGAACTGTTTTCAGCCAAGAGCAAGACAGATATGCCTTTTAACTGTTTGATTCTATGTAAAAAGGGTTGCACCAAAGCCCAAATGTGACCCCAGGGTCTTGATATGAACAAACTTGGTAGAGGTCCACTAGATGATGCTACATACCAAATATGAAAGCTGTCCACCTTCTTGTTTCAGAGAAGAAGATTTTTGAAGATTTTCATATTTTCACCTTTTTTCTTAAGGGTTAAGGGAAAATTAAGGGGGGTTTATTTATTTGAACAACTTTGGTAGAGCTTGGCCCAAGGAACATCCCTGCCAAGTTTCATCAAGATTGGTCCACTTGTTTAGGAGGAGAAGATGTTTAAAGAAATTGTGGACCACGCACAACTGGTGACGGACATTTTACGATCACTTTAGCTTACCTTGAGTACTTCGTGCTCAGGTGAGCTAAAAACAAACATAGAATAAACAAAAATGCTAAGTTTTTGTTTTTTATTTCAGTGTAACTTGTTTGCTGACAATGACCTTGCACATGTAAGACTATCATCAAGTTACTGGATGTGTTAACCCGAGATCAAATATCCAACCAAAAATAAACATTGTATTTCTTGAATAGGCTCGTATGTTTGTTTATTTTGGCTAAGTTTAACCTTTGAGGTGAAATTGGACATAGAATTTGAAAGTGTATTCATACATACTTTTTAAGCAATTTTTATTTTTGAGTGTGTAAAAAATTGTCAAACAACATAAAACTTTTCATTTTATATATTCATTATCTTAATCAATTTCATAGGCTTTACAGTACATGAAAACTATGCATATGCAATGCATAAATTGATAAGTACAAAAAAATTATAGCATATTAAACTACCCCATCCACTGAACTAAACATGGATGACCTTGACCTCAGAGATTTCAGATCTCAAGTGATTTGATTCATTATGATATCACATATGGGTGGTGTATCTAGAAAAGGATTGAAGTAATTGGCAAATATCATTTTTTATGATATGCAGACAGATAGGCAAATATCTAAGAGAAAGACAGACAGACAGATAGATAGCCAGTCACTAGCACACAATATTTTTCCTATTCTTTCTACTCAGGCAAATAAGAAACAAATTCTGTAAAACTTACTGTTAGATACTATTGAAATTTATGCAAGGTTTAAAGAAAATCAAGTAAATTATATTTTTCATCTTACCCCACCCACTTTTTCAACATTGGGGTAAAGCAAGGGCTGTTGTTTGACCCAGTTTAGTGATACAAAAAACATCTTATGCAGTAGATGCCTTGACTAGTTGTTATTCGCAAATTTGTATAAAGATCAATGCATTGGCACTTAAATAACGTCTATTTCAGGACATAATACAAGATTTTGGATGAATTTTGAAACTAAAGATATGTATTTATAAGCATAAATAATAATGTTACCGGTTTTCAATCTTCTTTAAATTTTTACACAAGAAAGAAGGATAGTAGAGCTTATTTTTTGAAGAGTAACTAAACTGGACTAGCATCAGAAGGTACTAATCTATGCGCTCAAAATTTATATTCACCTCAATTTTTTTTAAAAAAATAAGCAATTTTTATATTCAAGAGTATAAAAATTCGCCAAACAACGTAAAACTTGCCATTTATATATACATTATCTTAATAATTACTATAAACTTTACAGTACATAAAAAACAATTCAAAAATTGATAAGTATAAAGAAATTATAGCATATTAAATTACCCCACCCACTTACCTCAACATGGATTAAGACAAGGGGCTGTAATTTGGCCTCTTTTTGAGATATTGACAAATGAAAGTTTGTTCTGTGGTACATTTAATGTGTAGTATGTATTTGCAAAGTTTCATGAAAATCCGTGCGTGGGCAGTTTTGGAACACCTCCTTTCTATTTTTAACAAAAAGAAAACAAGAAAAAATTAATATTTTACAAGTTAACTTTGTATGCACAGACTTTTTAAAAAAATATCGATGGCTCGGCGCGAAACAGTTGTAACTGCCTATAAGTATATAGGCAGTTACAACCTTTTTCACGCGGGGTCATGTATATGATCAATTGTTCTGTGTTCAGGATGAGATCGTAAGCGAAACGTTTAAGAAAATACACCGAAGGTTGTACGTGTAACCTTGGATGCATGCACAATTTCTAAACGTTTGTAAACGTTTTTGTATCCCGATCGCAGGGCAAATTCGTCATCACGTATAATTCGAGAAAAAATGATAAAATAAACGACAAGTTTAACATCAATTATTTCTCGTTGAAATTTTTTAATCTGACACATTTTTTATTTGCGTTGTTGAACTCTCTTGAAAAATATTATGCTATGTTTTAAAGTGTTGAAATCTGATATGTTTTTTATGTCTGGAAACGATCACATCATTCATTTTTCAAAATAGGTGACTTATTGCGATTGTTGAATTATTACTTCTTTTTATTTTACTACATATGAACAAGAAAAAGCAAATGAATGGATGCACTTTTTAATTTGAGCTGTAAGTTTTTATGCTTATGAATATCTGAATAGACATTAATACATGTATGTGTAGTCAATTGCTGAAAGGAAGTTTTGATAAAATATTTCATAGATGTAAAATGATTTTTGAATTATTTCCCTCATGTGTCTGTTAAACGCCTATAAGCGCAGAGGTCCCTTCTTCTTCCCTGACTTTGATGAATTATCGAAATTAAAAAGATAGCATAAATAAAAAGACATTGCTGGACAGTTGCTCTTTGCAAGCAATTTACCATTCTCTTAGAATATTTTCTTTCCTGTTAGTGTTTCCCTTGACAATCATACCTATGATTAACGGGTGAAGAGATTATTCGAGGATTCCATTGGGGTATGAAAATAATAAATTATAACCATGTATGAATAAGCAAAGGTGAATGATGTTGGAAAGATGAAGGAGTGAAATTGAGTGAGTGTGAGGAGCGAGTTTCAACTGTAATTCAAGGGATGTAATACATTATCGATATTTTCATGCAAATTTCACGAAATTATCGATAATCTATTACCTCCCTGTACAAAAATGATCTTCGTTCTTACAAATTTTTTGTATCTTCACGTTAGATCAGACGCTCTAAAACCTTCACTTGCTGATAAAATCGGGGAAAATTTGACCGATTTGAATAAAATATTGAAGGTTTTGAACGATTTTGCAGCGTTTTAAAACGACTTCGGAGCGTTTTTGAGTGGTTACAGTGAGTATTTGGAATGAATTATTCGAGCGCTGAGCGAAAGCTTTTCAATGGTTGTGATCGAGGTGAGGTAAATGTCAATTTCACGATATAAAATATATAATACGTACTTAGTGTTTTGTATGGAAAAAAATATCTAACGAGGTTGGGAGAATTGATCATTGTCGAGGCTCTGCCGAGACAATTACCAATTCTCACAACCGAGTTAGATATTTTTTCATACAATACACTTAGTACGTATTATATTTATCTTATAACCTCTTTTTGTCTTGTTTTAGTCGATGTTTCTAACTTAAATGCTAGTTTCTAAAAATAACTGTATGATATTATTGTTCTAAAAATAACTATGTGATATCATAAAAAATATCATACGGGTTGTTATCATACGGATACTTGTATAGTTATAAGATAAAATATAATAAGTGCATCTAGTTGCAGGGTTGGAAAATAATATATCACAGTTAAATACAAACAAGGCACGCAGACGTTATCAATTGCAGAAGAACAACGAAAAAAAGTTAGGTTGTCTGTCACTCGTTTTCTTTGATTTAATGTAGCGGAACCGTGATAGTTCCGCTACTTTTCTAAAGTAATGATCTTTTACAATGTTGACCGAGGTTTCCTAACGAAAAGCATAGGGAAACTCGGTTAACACTGTTAAAGTTCATTACTTTTCAAACGTTGCAAACGTTGCGGAACTAATACCGTTCCACTACCTTAAACAAAACTCAAACCGAGTCTATTGATTGAATTGAGAAGTTAATTCAATTGATAACTTCCCTACTATACACGAGCTATAGATCAGCTTTTCTCAACGCATATCGAGTATCAGTTTATTGTTTTAAGCATAACCAGCATTTTTGCGGGTTTTTTTGCGTCTCATAAATGAAAAAATACCGCGATATGATTCGTTTAGATAACGCTATTATTTCGTTATTTTAGACAGTGATATTTCCAATTACACGTGGAAGGTAAGGGTTTCTTTATAATATCGTCGACGTCATTCTATAACCTCGTAATAAAAGCTTTATTAAAGCTGAAATTACGAGGTTTTAGAAAAACAACGACGTTCGTTATAATTAACGAGGGATGCTGTTTATGAAAAAGGAGACATGACGTGTCGTCGACAGAGTTCGGATAATCAAAGTTAATCATCGTAAATGTTCGGTAAAACTCGGCTGCTATACGTTGGATATCGGCTCCACTTCGAGAATCCTGACTTGACTTCCACTCACTGAAAGTATAAAAAGGGACCAAATATTAAGGTAGTGGATCCGTAATATACTTAGTACATTTAAAAACGCAGAGGTCAAATTTCTTCCGATATCTTCTTCAATAAACTACTGAACTGTCGAAGGAATGGCATTTTGGAGTCACCAATCCTTGAACAACAGTTTTAAGCATAAAACACCTAACATTGACCAGAGTAAATCGGTTTTCGTCACCCTTAAACCACACAGGGGTAAAAATGAAAAATCCATTTAGGACAACTGGCCGAAAACGCAATTATTTTCGAAAGTCATTGGCACTTGCAAGGCAATATGCGCATTTACTAACGTGATTGGACACAGATGCAAAGAAAAAACAACCTAATTAAAAAAAATGATTATTTGAAAGTTGTACTAGGCATGCTAAATGCACTACTATCGTTCAGAGATTTTCTTAATCCAATACTGTATTTCTTTTCGCCACTCATTTTTCAGGTTTTCTCATACCAATAGAAGTTTTTTTCTTTATTTATGCCAGTCTTTACAAAAAGATTAGTAATTAATTAGAAAACGCTAAGGAACAAGAGGCCAGAATAGTGAATAGTGAAAAATTATCCCGATCACAAAGATTTCATCTCTAATTGCTAAATTATTTTTAAACTTTGAATAAGAAAGTTTTACATCGTTTATGCATTGCCAATGAAATTTTAAAACTATGGTTCATGAAATTGGAGCTTTTGTATCAGTTTGCCTAATCCTTTGCGTATCTGTTGTCAACGTATACAAAGTTTGTCATTGGAAGTTGGAATCGTTGGTAATTTTGAAAAAAAAATGTTTACAGAACGATAAAAATTTAAGCAGTTATTGAATACAGCTCACAATTACAGAAATAAATACATAACGTAAAAAGTAAAAAAAAAAAAGGCTAATGAAAGCCCCTTGGTGCAGTCCTGTGTGCGATAAACCCATTTCACATGGGAATATAAAAACAAAAACCTGCTTTTATCCAATTTCGAACAACACACTCAAGCGCGAATATTCATTTTGACATTATTTTCAAAGCAAAAATCTGAAAACTAAAAAAAGGTAAAATCAGTACTAACCTGATAAGCCCAAAAGCAAAAGTAAGAATACGGCTATTTTTTCATCACAGACTACGAAAAACTTGTTTGTAATACAATATGGTTATCATCGAGATACTCGTTGCACAAAAAATGTAAATTCATCATGTTTAAATTCTCTGCGTTTTTAAATGTACTAAGTATAGTTCCGCAACATTTCGGAACACATGATCTTTCACAATGTTGACCGAGGTTTCCTAATGAAATTCATTAAGAAACCTCGGTTAACACTGTTAAAGTTCATTACTTTAGAAACACCGTTGAACTATTACGGGTCCACTACCTTAAGCGTAATTATGATGACATGCCCTGCGCCCAGGGTGACTTAACGGTGGAAACTGTTTGCCAATTATACCCTGCTTTGCACGTAAAGTAGCGTGCAAAGCGGGATATAATTGGCGAACTGTTTGCACCGTTTGTCCATCCTGAACGTTTTTTAGCTCACCTGAGCACGAAGTGCTCATGTGAGCTATTGTGATCACCTTTCATCCGGCGTCCGTCCGTCGGTCGTCGGTCGTCGTCCGTCGTCCGGCTTCCGTCAACAATTTCTTTAAACGACATCTCCTCCTAAACTACTGGACCGATTTACACAAAATTTTACAGAAATGTTGCTTAGGTGGTCCCCTTCAAAAATAGCTTAAAGAATTGAAATCCATGAAAAACTCTGGTTGCTATGGCAACAAACAGTGAAATTTTAAGAAAATCTTTAAAATTCTTCTTCTTCTCAACCAGTAGTCCTACAGACTTAAAACTTAGCATGGATGATCAGTTCATAGACCTGAATTGAAATAGCTAAAATCATATCTTTTGGGCCACCAGGTGCGGAGCACCAGGGGGGAGGGGGTAGTACTTTGGGTAAATTTTGTAATCTTCAAGCTGCTTCTTCTTCGGAACCAAGAGCCCTACAGACTTGAAAATTGGCATGGATGATCAGCTCATAGACCTTAATAAAAATAGCTAAAATCATATCTGTCGGGTTGCCAGGTGCGGAGCACCAGGGGGGAGGGGGTAGTACTTTTGTGAAAATTTTGTAATCTTTAACCTTCTTCATCTTCTGAACAAGGAGCCTGACAGATTTGAATATTGGCATGGATGATCAGCATATGGACCTTTATAAAAATAGCTAAAATCATCACTGTAGATTCACCAGGTGCGGAGCACCAGGGGGAAGAGGGTAGTACTTTTGTGAAAATTTTGTTATTTTTAACCTTCTCTTCTTCTGAACCACAAGTCCTACAGACTTGAAAATTAGCATGGAGGATCAGCTCTTAGACCTTAATAAAAATAGCTAAAATCATGACTGTAGATTTACCAGGTGCGGAGGACCAGGGGGGAGGGGGTTGTACTTTTGTGAAAATTTTGTAACTAACCTTCATCTTCTAATGAACCAGGAGCCCTATAGACTTCAATATTGGCATGGATGCTAAGCATATGTATCTAAAATAAAATAGCTAAAATCATGAATGTAGGGCTACCAGATGTGGAGCATTAGGGGGGGGGGGGGGGGAGGGGGTAGTACTTTTGTGAAAATTTTGTAACTTTAACCTTCATCTTCTAAAATAACCAGGAGCCCTTCAGACTCCAATATTGGCATGGATGATAAGCATATGGATCTTAAATATAATACTATAGCTAAAAGCATGAATGTAGGGCCACCAGATGCGGAGCATTAGGGGGGAGGATCAATTTTGAAATCTTTAACCTTATTCTTCTCCTGGATCAGGAACCCTACAGACTTGAAAATTGTAATGGGTGATCAATATATTGACATTAATAAAAATAGCTAAAATCATGACTGTAGGGTCACCAGGTGCTGAGTGTCTTGGGGAGGGGGTAGTACTTTGGATCATTTTTGAAATCTTTAAACTTCTAATGAACCAGGAGTCCTACAGACTTGAAAATTGGTATGAATGATCAGCATATGGACATCAATTGAATTATCTTAAATCATGACTGTAGATTCACCAGGTGCAGAGCATCTTGGGGGAGGGGGAGTGCTTTGTTGAGAATTTTGAATCCCTACAGCCTTTATATTTGACATGGATTGATCAACTCATTAAAGAAAACTTTAAAAGTCTCAGACTCAGCCTGTATATCTGGCATTGATTAGCTGATCACAGACCTTTTATGAAAAAATCTTAAATAAATAATGACCAGGTGAGGAGCAGAGGGGGGGGGGGGGGATTATTTCAAATGTTATCTGATTGAATAAGTGAAAATCTCTTTTTCTTTGGTTGCATGGACATACCTAGGTAATGAAGCTTTTTTCTCAGGTGAGCGACCCAGGGCCAACGGCCCTCTTGTTTTTTATCCGGCCACGATTAGGCAATAAAATTATTTAAGCTTTGATGGCTTACTGTACTTTTAGTTGGCCTGCAATGATTTCTACAAGAAGTTTACAGTTAATTACAATATATTGTAAAATTGACAAGGTGAATGATTTTGGAATGATATTGAATGAGAACGATTATTGAGTTTTGAGTGAAATCAACGGGAGATTTCAATACCGCTTATTTTGTAAAGGATGAACAAAATTGATGATATTTATTACCCCCTTTTAAAAAAGTATGCAGACGTATAAATATATTCCTATTTTTTCAAGATAAATAGCTTCAGGATGATGACGTAAATCCGTCACCCTCTTTGAGACTATATATAGAATTTTGAGAATCGTAGATATTTTATGTAGCTATGTTAAGCTTAATAAAACCTTTAACCTAGCAAGTGTAAAATAGTATTAAGTAGTTCGATCATGGTATCGTGCAATGGCACACAATCTTACCAGGGAATCAAGAGACATTTGTTTCAATATAATTTTCGTTTTCTTACCTACATCAACAGGTATTTTGGGCATTTGTTTTAACTTTTTGATCACGTGTAGTAATTGAAAAATTGAAGCTTTTCCTATTTAAGTAATGGTCATTTAGCTTCTTGTAAATGAGGTTGACAAGTAGAGATAAAGAGATCTCCCCCCCCCCCCCCCATACCCCCCCCCCCCCCAATGTATATTGACGTATCGTTTTAATAGAAAGTGATTATTGACGGGCAGATCCTAAACTGTTACATGTATTTAGTTCTACATTTTAAAGCGACGGAGTAGAACTCATGTATAAAATAAGAAGAATTTTCATATCAAATTAACTAGAACTGTCGCAGAGCGGACTTATACCCCACACCAGCACTTTGTCAAAATGTAAGTGCTTTAAGTGCAAGATGTGTTTGTAACAAATATTGAGGTCATATACAGCAATTGCATGAAGTTTCATGATTCTAGATCCCTTGGTTTTTGAATTAGAGTCCGGAAACGAAAACTGAACAAAAATTTAATGTGACCTTGACCTTTGGCCTATGTGACCTAAAAACAATAGGGTACATCCTTGAGTCATAAGTAAAATTTACATAGAGTTTCATGATTCTAGGTCGCTTTGTTCTCGATTTAGAGTCCGGAAACGAAAATTGAACAAACATTTACTGTGACCTTGACCCTTGACCTATGTCACCCCAAAACAATGAAAATTGCAGGTGCACAACTTCATATGATAGGATTAATTACCCAATTTGGTTACTCCCCTTATGGTTACTGAGTTTTGCAATTTTAAATTTTGACTACTCCCCCCCCCCCCCCCCCCCCTTTTCCATAAAAAGTTCAAAATGGCATAACTCTAAAACTAATGACTGGATCAGGGTGAAAATTGCAGGTGCACAACTTCATATGATGGGAAACATCCTGATAAAATTTCAGCAAAATTGATACAAAACTGTGGGAGGAGAAGAGGACACAAAATTATGTCTACGGACGGACAGACGGGCGGACGGACGGACAACCTGATTCCAGTATAACCCCCCCCCCCCCTCATAACTTCGTTGTGGGGGGTATAAAAATAAAACAATAAAATTTAGATGTCATGTGTTTTACTATGTACACTATGTACATAGATAACCCTATCCATTCATTATACTCAACGTTTGTCTGATAGTCTGATAGGGGGAGTAGTTGTATGAAAAGCAAAATCCTCGGACTTTACCGTTGTCAAATAACCCCTCCGCCATCAGACTTTATTTATGGACCCATCAACTTCAAAATGAAAATATTTCATTAATAAGAGATCTTCTCGCACGGTTTCACATAGTGTTCAGACACACTGTCCATGTCTCTTTTATTTGAGCCTGTGCGTGACATTTCCAACGATTTGAAATCTTCTTGAGGTACAAACATTGAGTATCGTTGACAGCCACATACTGTAAATATAAAGTTACCTGATGGTCTACAGGTACTTGAGACCTTGTCTATCTACTAAATGCATAGTGAAGACTCTGGTCAGACTGCGCGGATGCACAGGCTGGTCAGAGTTTTCTATGCAGATATTTGAAACTGTGGGAAATCTCATGCACAGGCTCATTTAATACTTTTAACATTTTGTAAAAAAAGGAAGACAACCTTGATTGCAGCCTTACCAGTTCGGGAATTATATTTTTTTTACACTTATGAAAGTTTTGCCATACTTAATGTATAGCTGGTGAAATACACAACCTGATAAAATGTACATTCTGAAATTGACATGTTGAATGATTTTGGAATGTTTTGGAATGAAATTGATTCTCATTCCAAAACTTTATTAGTTTGGTGAGCGAATTAAGAATTTTTTTCAGGGGAGGTAAACATAATCGATGTATTAGCGATAAAATAGGCGTAACTAGGATTTTGAAATTTATACGCACTCAGAAGGCGAGCAACACAGAATATAAAGGATAAGGGCGATATGTGGACTGTGACAAAGGAAGAATTACCTCCGTCCGCTCCCTTTTTCTATGCTTTGAGCTTGGTGAATAATCAAAACATCGTAGCTGCAGCTGTGCTTTCGGTGTTAAAATCATTCATCAACGACATTTTTCGAAAGAGGGTTTATTTCTATTACGCATTTGCGAAATGTGCGTGTTGGTAGTTACGCCCTTGGATAACTTTTTACCCCCTTTAAATAAAATTTACGTAGTTTTCTGATTTTATGTCCTCACGGACAGCATAAGACTTCCAATCTGGAAGCCGTTGGTTCGATCCGCGGTGGCGGCAAATATCCTTTCCGGCGTTTGTCTCTCACCAATGATTAGATAATCGAAAACCTATGTGAGATAACAGTCGGGGGCTAAGAAAGGGTGTAATGGTAGTACAGGTGAAAGAAAAACAAGGAATCTATTGTTAGGTGCTCCGGCCGGCGCGATATAACTGCGAAATTGTTGAAAGCGGCGTAAAACCCATTCAAACAAACAAATTTCACGGACAATTCAGATGCTTCGAAATCCGCACCAGCCAAAACAATCGTAGAGATTATTGTTTCGATTTGAATGAACGATGGTCGTCTTGAACGCGCTCGAAATGTTTTCTAATGACTTCGTAGTGTTTTTTTTCCATTTGAGTGAGTGTTTGGAATGGATAAATGGAGATCTGAGTGATCGATTAAGAACTATTTTGATCGAAATGGTTGTCAATTTCAATATGTCTTTAACTGTATCCACTATATAACCTTCCGCTACGCCACTGTATATCGGAGAAATAGCGTGGTAATTTCAAGAAGATGGATTTAATTGTATTGGTAAACAAAATAAACTAAGTTAACTAAAATCTTACGTTTCGGTGTACAATGAAATCGTTTATTTTGTGTTGATTGAATGAAGATAAAAATGATTTCTAAAAATGTTTCTTAGATTGAAATAAATCTTTTCGAATTATGAAATAAAAGATGAAATGATTTCACCGTGAAGGAAACAATTAGGTAATTATTCTAGTAGCGTTGGACTTTTAAACTTAACAAAATAGTTAAAAAGATAAAAAAAGAAGAAAAAAAAAATAAAGAGATGAAGAGATTATTAATTGATTTCATTGAGGTATGAAACTAAAAACCTAATCACAATGTATGAATACGCGAAGCGGATCGAAACATGGTTGTGATTTTTTTTTTAGTTTCATACCTCAGTGAAATCAACGAATGCTCTCTTCATATTTTTTTTTAATTTAATATAATGAAGCAAAAGTGTAAATATTTCATCAAATGGGGCAGATTTTCTTCGGCATTACTTTTTGCGTACTCAAAATAAATTTCGTGGGGGAATGAAACTAGTTTTTCAGCAAATCGGAATGCACAAAAATTGATGGGATCAACCAAACTTAAATCATTTGGATATGAAACTGTGTGTGACATTTTCCATCATTATTTTGCCCGTTTAAAACTAGTGCATCCAGTTCCTTTTGTAATATGTTTTTACGCAATTTTAACAGCACAACAAGAGTTAAATTTGCTGTGGTGCTATGCATGCATCTCGAAGTTTGTCCAACATTTTAACTTGAAGTTGTTGTGCAGTGACGGATCCAGAAAGGGTCAAAAGGGGTTGAAGGAATGCCCTCTTGATCCAAATTACTTCATTGTAGAGGACAAATTCAATCAAAATTTTGCAACACAAGAAATACGACCTCTTTTTAGCTCACCTGAGCACAAAGTGCTCAAGACGAACTATTGTGGTTAGATGGTTGTCCGTCGTGAGACGTGCTTCGTGCGACGTCTGTCGTCAACATCTGTCTTGTATGCACTCAAGAAGCCACATTTTTTGCCCAATCAACCTGAAATTTGGTCAGAATGATTGTCTTGAGGAAAACTCGGAAGAATTTGAAATTGGATCAACTGGGGTTTAAAATAACGTCACGGGGTCAAATCTTAGAAAAACCTGGTATGCACTCAAGAAGCCACAATCATTGCCCGATCAACCTGAAATTTAGTCAGAATGACTGACTTGATAAAATCTCATATAAGTTTGAAATTGGGTCAACTGGGGTTAAAAACTAGGTCACAGTGTCAAATCTTAGAAAAACCTTGTATACATTCTAGAGGCCACATTTTTTACCCGATCATTATGAAATTTGGTCAGAATGATTGTCTTGATGAAAACTCAGACAAGTTTGATATTACGGTCAACTGGGGTCAAAAACTATGTCGTGGGGTAAAATCTTAGATAAACCTTGTAAGCACTCTAGAGGCTCTTTTTTTTACCCGAGCAACCTGAAAATTGGTCAGAATGATTGTCTTGATAAAATTCAGACAAGTTTGATATTGGGTCAACTGGGGTCAAAAACTAGGTCATGGGGACAAATCTTAGAAAAACCTTGTATGCACTCTTGAGGCAACATTTTTTGCCCAATCAACCTTGATTTTGATCAGAATGATTGTCTTGATCTTTTCTCGGACGAGTTTGAAATTGGGTCAACTGGGGTCAAAAACTAGGTCACAGGGTCAAATCTTAGAAAAACCTTGTATGCATTCTAGATGCCGCATTTTTGCCCGATCAACCTTAATAAGAATGATTGTCTTTGTGAAATCTCGGACGAGTTCAAAATTGGGTCAACTGGGGTCAAAAACTAGGTCACGGGGTCAATTCTTAGAAAAACCTTAAATGCTCTCTAAAGGCCACATTTTTTGCCCGATCAAACTGAAATATGGTCAAAATCATTGAATCGATGCAATTTTTGATAATTTTGAAATTGGGGTCAAAAACTAGGTAATGGAGTCAAATCATAGGAAAATCTTGTAAGTCAACCTGAAAATTGTAAAAAAAAAAAAGGATTCTCAAGCTGTATAGAAGCATCAGCGTTGTTTAGTTTAGTGACCTTTGTTCATCATTCTCTTTTTAAACCTACTTTTGAATTTTTTAGACAGTTCATTCAGGAGAGCGATTTAGGGTCACTATGGCCCTCTTGTTTGTAGTGTCCGGATCACAGTAACTTGAAATTCTACGAATAAAAGATATCTGATATACAGAATTCGAACAATTAGTCCCATGGTATCCCGATCTCTATAGATAGGGATACCATGAGACTAATTACTCGAATTGTAGGTCGATATCGAACCTCCTTTTTTGGTTCGACACTTCTCAGAAGAAGGAGTCGACAGGACTCCTAGCTCTTGAAATCAAGGAGTCCGAGCAAAAAGTAGAGGGTTCAAATAAAAACATACCCACACTCTCTCCTTTTTTTGGGCGGGGGTGTTCTTTTTTTCATTACCCCTTAAAGCTTTTTTCGGATGGAAGGTTAAATCCCCCTGGAATTTTTTCAATTGCTTGAAAGGATACAAGAACCACGTATTATGGTTTCAGGGAATTACATTTCACGTAGCAGACCATTACATAAAAAGTCTACATAGCTCTTCCCCTAAATTAAAGAAAAATCTCTTCATATCGATTGCTAAGCCCGAAGCAGTTGTAAATGCCTTTATGTTTATAGGCATTTACTTCTGTTTGGCGCTAACCCATCGATAAGTAATAATTTTGGCCCTTTAAAAAACACTCGAAGTGACGAATACAGCCTGAAATAGTTTTCTGTCTGACTTACCAACATTTGTGTTTGCAGACTCCGTCTCAATGGCTCTAAAGGGTGGGTCAGTCTCGGTAAATCCTTCGTTGATTGACACTGTAAACAGATAATTTACATGTATAAGATGTTTCATGTAAAAGGAATAAGTAGATCGCTGCAACCAATTAAACAAGAGGCCGTTGGTCCTGGGTCGCTCACTCAATAAATATTACCTAGGCTCAGGCAACATCAGAGAGTGTTTATCAAGGCTCTTTCATTAAGTCTCTTTGTCAATAGGGTTACTTCCTACCAAATGTATTTAAAATTAGCAATATAGTTTGACAAGATCCTCATTCAATTGACCCAATCAAACTCTTTTTTTTTTACTTTTGTAAGAGGAAAGTTTGCCCCTGTTGTGCCAAAAGATGTGATTCTAGTTATTTTATAAAGGTCTTTGCACTGATGGTCCATGTCGAGTCTGTAGGCGTCCTTCTTTGTAAGAAGAATTTCAAAGATTTCTTTCGAAAATTCTACTTCGGTTACCATGGCAACGGAGTCTTCTATCCATCCAAATTCTTTTAGTTGTTATGGTAGGGGAATATCTCGGGAACAAATCTGCTTGACTTGTATTGATAGGTCCAGTTTTTTAGGAAATATATCTTAAATGAATTGCTGACGAACGACGGACACCGAATCCAGAGAAAACAACTGATCACTTAAGCACATTATGCTCGGGTTAGCTAAAATAATCGACCAATCAATGAAACCATATCTTGAGACTTACGTTATATTCTGTCTCCTTGTTTCAAGCAATTTCGTTTTGATTATTTACTTATCTACGGGTATAGAAATATTTTGTTCACACCTACGGGAGCCAAAACTGTACAAACTGCTTAAGGTAGTGGACCCGTAATAGTTCCGCAACATTTAAGGCCACATATTCTTTCACAATGTTAACCGAGGTTTCCAAATGAAAATCATTTGGAAATCTCGGTTAACACTGTTAAAGTTCAATAATTATGAGATGTTGCAAAACTATTACGGATCCACAACCTTAAATGTCATGTTATGTAGTCAAACAAATTTTCAGAAAAGAAAATAAAAAACACCTCTGGATGCTCTGTAGACAAATGGTATAATAAAAGATCCGTTACGTTAGAAATGTACTTTACATCGTTTTATAGCATTTCACATTTTAAACAAGTGTAAAGTATACAGTTAACAACATATATAAATTGACAAGAATGAAATTGAATGAGTGTGTGGAGCGAATTTTGTGTGAAATTCAAGGGTGGCAATTCAATATCGCTAATTTTGTTCAAGCTGCAAAGAATTAGCGATATTTATTAAATCCCTTTATTAAATATGCACAAAATTAGCGATATTTATTACATCCCTTTAGTAAAATATGCATACAGGCTCTATGCATAGTTTCTATGTCTTCACGGTCGCATAATACGCTAAAGAAATTTAGTTATATCATTGAAATTGCGTTTTTTTAAAATAAATTTTGAATGTAGTTGTTAATCTTATCCCTTTTTAATACAAATTTTGAGCGTTTTTTAATGGTTTGAGTGAGTGGTTTGAATGAATCAAATGGTTGAGCGATTTGAAAAGATTTAGGTCGGAAATATCAATCAAATTCTAGTTCTTAACTGTGTGATGCATTAAAAAGTTGAGATTCCATCAGCGCAGACCAATCCACTGTGTAGTTAAAATCGACAGCGCGGGATCGACATATGATGATGACCAATCATTGACATTTCTGGCCCCGTTTGGACCCTTTGTGACCAACGATAAAGGGAAAAGTCAAACCTCTAGTAACGCTGTTGTCAAATCTTTGGTTTTCCGGTCCATTGTTTGACGCTGCCCTTTTCTCCCTCCTTTTCTCCCTCCTTTTTGCCCTTCTCTTCTGCCTTCTCTCACGGCGTCGTTGTTTTCGCAGTTCCTTGTTCAATTTCCGAATTTTCTTGTTAAGTGGAGGCCTACAAAACGGTTTTGTCATTTTGTAATACATCTTCAATGGTAAAGATCGATCATTTGAGCCAATGCTTGTCATTTCAAAAACATCAATTTGTGCGAAAAGCACAGATTCTGGTCAGTCTGTGCATCCGCACAGTCTGTCCAGTGTCTTCACTTTGAGCTCTCAAAGTCTCTCCAAACAGCCACTGAATATTCTTATACACTGTATGGACGTCTAAGCTTTTAAATATTTCTTCCTCGAATTGGAAATGCAACGGACTGGCTCCTTTTTCTGCTATTATATTTATTTTATGACTAAAGTCTCGAGAGTGTAATAAAACCTTATTATACCGTAAAAATGACAAACTTCAACAGTTTTGATAGGCGCATCGGCACTTGGTGTGCCTTTGGCCAAACAAACATTTACATAATAACATATTTACATACATGGAATTATAGCATAATGTTCATTTACATAGTAAATATTTCAACATACGATAACAAACGATATTTACATACATGGAATTATAGCATAATATTCATTTACATAGTAAATATTTCAATATACGATAAATGTATAATACGTACTTAGTGTTTTGTATGAAAAAAAATCTATAGAGTTTGGGGGAATTGATAATTGTCCAGGCTCTACAGAGACAATTTTCAATTCCCACAACCGAGTTGGATATTTTTTCATACAATAAACTAAGTATGTACTATACTCATTTATTTCATGACCTTTATTTGCCGTCTTTTTGACGATTTTTCTGACAGAAATGCATGGTTCTAAAAATAAACGCATTTTTTCATTGTTCTAAAATTATCCATGTGATATCATAAAAATATCATATGGGATGTACTTACATGGATATTTGTATAATTATAAGATAAGAAATTATAATCCAAACGATGACGTCATCTCAAATCCGCTTTAATGCTGAATATTTTCATCAATGGAGATCAACAATAATCGCATAATTTCGGGTCATTTCTTATGTGAGATGTCAAATTTCTATTAAAAATACAACATTTATAGACGCGTCATCTTAAAACTTGGCAAAACGCTATTGTCTTGTTAAAGGTAGTTTTATTAATTTCGTATTTCAATACCACTCGTATTTTCTTAGGTAAAATGTATAGCCCTATTCCTTTTTACTACATAAATACATACCGTTACATAAAAATGGCCTCAGAACTTATTTGAGTCTGTGTGAGACATTTCCAACATTTCAACATCTGCGCACCGTGAAGACTCGGACCAGCCTGTGAATGCTCACAGGCTGATCCGGGTCTTCCATATGCGCTTAATAAATAGAAAAGGGCCCAATGTTTCTGGCCACAATCGAAAAATATTGTTAAAGACAAATGAGGTTGTCTAGACTTCTCAACACCTGTAAGTTACGCACATATGAAATTGTTGGAATGTCATGCATAGGCTCATGTTCAGTTATTTGATCGCATTTTCTCAAGATATTTAATCGAGGCTACATGTCTTTCTGAATTTTACATTGTGTGATATGATTGTTCGATAGACATACCACACATATGGCATCAAATTAAAGACTTTGCTATTGTATATAATTGATAAGCTAATTTGTACTTACGATAAGTAAACGAAAACCAAATTTTAAAGGGTACTAACTTTCCCAGGTACTTACTGGTTCACATAAGAATGTATAAGTTTAGCCATGATCGCTCCTATTCCCGCCACCCCTAACAACGATAGTACAGTCAGTGCAGCGATACCAGCTGGGGTTTGAAACCATGGTGTTGATGATTTGTCATCGGTTACAGGCTGTTTGTACTTTTCTACTTTTGTAATTCCAAATAATGCCCACAGAGGACCTGTTAATGGTGTCGAGTGATCAAATGACAACAATTTTCTCAAGGAAGCGGAACGAAAAACATAAATTGTAACTGTAAGAATTATTTCCCAATGGAGATAATTAAAATATAACCAAGAAAAAATAGATTTAAGCAAAAATAACACACATAACACATGATCTTTCATTAATCAGTGTCAAAATTGATTTAGTGACTTTCTTGAAACAGGCCGATTTTATTGAGATTTACTTGACGCTCGTCATAAGGACGAATCTAAATCTAGCTGGACAAGCGAACTTTCAATTGGTTTCTTTAGCCTAGTTGATACGAAGTTAAATGCGTTCACGAGTGCAAGGGCGTAACTACCATTACGCACATTACGCAAAAGCGTAATAGAAATAGATACTCTTTCGAAAATGTCGTTGATGAATTATCATAACATCGAAACTACAGTTTATTCGAAGTTACGATGTTTTGATTATTCACCAACGATGAAATCATAGAAAAGGGGAGCGGACGAAGGACATTCATCTTTTGTCACAGTCATTATATCACCTTTATCTTATGTAAGTCGACTTCTGTGTGCGTTTAAATTTCAAATTCCTAGTTACGCCTATAGATTGTGACACAATAACAATGTTTCCTTTTTTTTAAAAAAGGTGCAATCAAAAATATCGATTTAAAATTAATTTAAACAGAAAAAAACATACAACTAACATACATTCCAACGTTTTTCAAAAAGACGCAAACAGATATATCAAAGGGTCAGAGCGAAATCCCATGAAATGAAGCACAATAAAACTTGTCCTATCTCCAACCTGATATGACATCCGCCGGATTGCCGCCGTTTGACGTCACTTTAAGCGCATCATCAGCGTGTACAAAGTACTTCGTGTTGTTGAGCTCGGTTACTTCATCTGCCGTGTCGTTAGCTACTACATATATGTACACGATACATGGTGAGCTGAAAGTATAGAGGAACAATGATTTGTGGAATTTATAAAGGATATTGAATGAGTGGTCATTGAATACTGAATTTATTAAACGAGTCATCTATAAAAAGCATTTGGAACACCACTCGGCCAATCTCACGATCAACCTCGGATGTACATAAACAGACTTTTTCAAAGGTACGGGAAAACCTTGGAAAAACTCGATGACGTCAGTTAAAATGGCGTTAGCCCTCGAAAATGTGAGTGAAAACATTCGACATCGCTACTCGTTTAAGTCATTGACGTGAAACCATCGTATCCTTATAAATATCTTTAGATTCTTAAACATCGGCTGAAAAAATCAGTGTATGATGTGCCATTCTCAAAAATTAAGATTTTTCAGCTGTTACAGTTAAAAACATCGTGAAATTGACACTCATTTCAATCAAAATCATTCTAATTCATTCACTCAGCGCTCCACTCATTCATCCCAAACACTCACTCAAATCGATCATAAACGCTCCAAAATCATTAGAAAACATTTGAAAATCGTTCAAGACTTTCAACAATAAATTCAAATAGATCTATTTATTCTACGATATATTATCTGTTGTTGACTTTGAAGTGCCTGATTGGTCCACGAAGACGTACAAACAGTAAAAAACGTATATTTTATTAAAGGGAGGTAATTAATATTGTTAATTTTGTTCATCTTGAACAAAATTAGCAACATTGGAATACCTCCCTTTATTTTCACTCAAAACTCGCTCCACACACTCATTCAAATTCATTCCTTAATCACTCCAAAATCATTCACCCTGTCAATTTCACGATGTAATTAACTGTATTTACTGGAAAAGATAATATCTTCAGTGCTAGTTTTTTCTTACACTTTTTCCGCCTAACAAAATGCACGATTTTGTTACATAACCATCCACCTTACATACATCCGAGGTCCGTTGCAGTTTACGGAATTGGCCGAGTGATGTTCCGAATGCTAAAAACAGAAAAAAACGAGGCTGCGCCGAGTTTTTATCTGTTTTAGATGACGAGTTTAATAAATTCTGTATTTAATGAGCACAAATTTTATATTCTGTTTATAACATTACCCGAATTTTAGCGAAATCGTCAAATTTCTTGAAATTCAACGTTTCAATTTTCCGCGAAACTTATAACGCCGTTTAAAAATGACGTCACAAAACATAGATTATGACGTCATTTTCGCGGTTACAAAATAGCGTTGCTATTCGCTCTGAACTTATTTGCATAGTTATTCCTCTAGTGTAATAACACCCGTGTAATATCAAAAATATTCAACGGGGTTATTTTACACCGGCGACGTTGGTCATGTTATAATCAAGTATACGCAGCGTTACAAGAAAACTACCACCATGCAGTTTCCATATTTCATTAACTAGATAATTTTATGGCAAATAAAGTTATTTATTCCTAATTAATTCTCAGCATTATAGTAATTTCGTAAGTACTCATTCAGACATAAAATGGATGTGTGTATTTTTCACTGCGTTTATTGCAGTGTAAAGTGATATTGACTTACCACACGGCAAATACGTAGGGCGTTATGTTTAAGTCAAGCTAAGGCAATTGCACTTTATACTCCTATAAACGCAGTGAAAAATACACTCGATCCTTATAATAGCAATCCTTTAGATCTAAGAAACAATCAAAATACATGGCTAAATAATAAAAGGTCAAAGTTTACTTTCTTCGGGTATAAAGGTCAATACACAAGCTCTATTTTTTAGATTGCACATTGAACGTGTATTGTTATCTCGCTTTTGAAGTTCGCTGCCATAAAATGTTCAAATTGGACACAAAACACGACAACTTGAATGTATTTATAATCAGAAAATCAACTCTGTCCAGTATTGCTCCATTTCTAAACATAATTAATCGGCGGGATCTAGCAGGGCTGAGAGGATTGCTTGATTGTAATAGATTGTGATTATAGAACTTTATTCTACCAAGTATATTGCAATTGATAGTACGACTTGAAAGATTCAAAGGTGTTTCCGGTTTTACCTTTCTTCCTTGTGCATGACAGACAAACAGGGATAAGCAAGGGCAGTTACTAAGTACATTTTATAGCTTTCTTACTGAAATCACTTTATTATTAAAAAAGTTAATCAATGTCGCTGAAAATAATTGTTGGCATAAGAAAACGTGTAAGACGTATATCTTTTTTGGGCGATCAACAAAAGCCTTTTTTTTCGAGATAGACGAAAAGGAAATCGAAGAATGCGCTGCAACATTTTATTTACTTTTCCATAAATGTTCACCCATCAATCCTGAAAAGACATAGGCTGCAACTGAAATTTATTTCTACAAGAACAGCGGTGTTGAAACAGAGTACACCCCGTCAATAGACACTCGTTCTTTGGCTCCGTGTCTAAATGGGCTTGTATTTTTCTTGAAAACCTGTTATTTACTTCAATTCTAGGATAAAAGCAGAATTTGAAAATGTCGTTTTGATAAGGAAAAAAAATATTCTTCGGGAATTTGTGATTTGGTGGATATGCCGCGATGAAAGGGATATATTGCTTTTAAGGGATTTATTAAAAGCATTCCGTACTAGTGTTGTCGCTGTAGGACCTTATGTCTGCCGATTATATTCGATTTTCGTTAAGCAAATAGTGTCTTTTTAAGTTTACAAGCCAAATAAGCTGAATGTAATTTTGAAAAGAATTGGATTTTTTTTTAGAATTTTAAAAAAAGTTAAACTGTGTATTTTTGTCATGGATACCTTAGTACAAAATGGCAGTATTTTTGTGAAATGGTGGATACGCCGTAATGACTTTTAACAAAACGTTTGCGACTTCACGTCTCTTAAACGTCAAAGTATTCCGTACCGTGTCGGGAGTAACATTTTAAGCTATTCCACACGTGTTTTTATTACAGTTAAGAACATCGTGAAATTGACAAGGTGAATGATTTTGGAATGATTTAGGAATGAAATTGAATGAGTTCGTGGAACGAGTTTTGAGTGAATTTAATGGGAGGTAATCCTATATCGCAAATTTTGTTCAGGATGAACAAAATTAGCGATAATGATTACCTCCCTTTTATAAAATATGCATACAAGTTCTATACGTAGCTCAATATTTCCCCTAAGAACCTATGAGTCGCTTACAAGTTGGATTATGTAAGAGAATTCGCGATTTTCTCTATCAAAATTTATTTCGAATGACGTTGTTAATTCTTTATTTTTCAATGGGTTTTCGCGTTTTTGAATGGTTTGAGTGAGTGTTTGGAATGAGTGAATGGAGCGCTGAGTGAGCGATTTAGAATGGTTATGATTGAGGTAAATGTCAATTTCACGATGTTATCAACTGTATAGAAAATGCATGTTAAAGTAAATGTTTATAAACACAGTGAACATTTTTCTACAAACAAGTGAAATAACACAATTATTTCATAGATATGCAAATGATAACGGTAGTCCGGAACTTTTCGACCTTAGTATCTTTTGTATTTTCTTTATAGATAGATCTAAAAGATTGGCATGTGCTTCTTTTTCACTCCTTTAATTATGTCCTACATGTATCGACCGACTAAAAATTCCCCATATTTAAACTTACATAGAAGAGCTATTGTCTAAGCACCATCTTCTTGCATAGCTAGTCCGGTAGCTGGTATTGTAAACAGCTGATAGCTGAGTTAGAAATGTTTGTTCGTTGGCTGTAAAGTTAACACATTCTTTATCCATATGGTATTTCAGTATCACATCATTGGGGTCGTACGTATCAATTCGTGCAATTGCTTCAAACGTTGTGTTCAACTGTGGAGATCCGCCGTCAAATGCCATTATGTAGATTAGATATTTGCCGTCAGCGTCAGACGTGTTAACGTAAGTGACGTCACCTACATGTGAAAAAAACACATAATAAACGGAGACATGCAAGTGAATTGTTTGATTCATTTACTTTTTTCGTTTGTAAATGTTGAATTTTAACTGTCGATTATAAAAGCGATTTGGCTTTAAAACTATTAAGGAATTCTGAAATTGAGCTTAAATCCGTAAATATTAGCCGTAAAGCAAATTGAAAAAAAATATTTCCACTGTTTAATCATTCAAATTCCACGTTGTTACATTACCAAGTCATTTCAAAAAATCAAATACAAACAAATCATTTATTATTTTGACTCTTAAGTGCAAACTTTTGAATTTCGACTAAAAAATCTATTTAGAATTATTCTTAAGGTCCGAATTGAATAAAAAACGTTAATACACATGCACTTGCGTGCAAAGCGGGATATAGTTTGCATACAGTATGCACCGTTTTGTCAACCTTAACGCATGGCTGAGTTTTAGCTTGACCATAAAAGAAATTAAAAGTAAAGCAAAACCCAATTTAACACAAGTTGCATGAATTAAATCAGAGTAATGAATGATTTTTATGTTCGACACGATGCTCATTTTATAAACGTGGCTACTAAGAATCGTTGAAACTCAGTCAGCACCAAACTTACCAGTATTTCCATTTAGGTCATACAATGATGTATTGTAAGGTCTTGATGTAATAAATGTGACGTCAGAATTAACCCCTGAATCTGCGTCTGTCGCTGTGACCGTGACAACAGTTCCTTGGCAATGGTCATTATATGCGATCTCCGTGCTGTAAAACAAGGGCGAAAAAATTGGCTCGTTGTCGTTCGTGTCATTAATTGTAATATTTATCACAGCTGTTGGATTTAGAGCAGGCGTTCCTTGGTCTGTAGCAATTAGATGAAATACGAAGTTTGGATCCGTCTCGAAGTCATTGATCTGTTTTACTGACACAATAAGGGAACTTGAGTTTACCTCAATGTATTGATCAGCCCTTACTCCTTCTGGTGTAGATATATCAATGTTCAAATTTATACCACCATTAATGCCAATATCAGCGTCAGATACATTTACAGATAATATGCTCGTACCAACTAAACTATTTTCCAATATAAAAGCTTCATATAGGAAAGATGAAAACAAGGGGACGTTGTCGTTAGCATCTAACAAGACTATAGTAACCGTTGCAGTATTGTTTAAGGAAGGTAATCCATCGTCAGTTGCAACAGCTGTCATTATATATAAATCCGTGGTTTCCCGGTCAATATTTGAAGTTGTTGCAATTATACCGGTTGCTTGATATAGAATCAAGCTATGATTGTCGCCAGCGGAGAAAGACTCAATGATATATGTGATGTTTGCATTACCTCCTATATCTGCATCCGTGGCAATCACTGTTCCAATAGAGGTTCCGATAGGTGCCGCTTCCGTTATATTAAATAGATAGTCACTTTGACTAAAAATTGGATTGTTATCATTTAAATCGTCAATTGATATAGAGATATCTGTTGAACTATTTAATGCCGGTGTGCCTTGGTCTACAGCTATCAGCGTGAAATTGAAGGATGGATCGATTTCTCTATCTATAACTTGTTTAACCGACAAGGTCATAGAAGTAGAATTTACTTGAATAAATAGATCAGCACTCGCACCCTCAGTCGTAGATGTGTCAATCGACAATAAGACATCTGCATTCAATCCGAAATCAATGTCAGTCACAGTAACCGTAAGTATACTAGTACCGACCACAGAATTTTCAGTAGAAGATACGCTATAGCTTCCTGAGTCAAATATTGGGGTATTGTCATTATCATCGTCTATATAAATGGTAACTGTGCACGTGGCTGAATTCGGACTAGCTCCTCCGTCAATAGCTTTAATCAAAAATTCGTACAAGCTCGTCGTCTCCCTGTCTAGATTAATAAAAGTTGTTATGATACCGGTGTTATTATCAAGAGAGAGGTGAGTTAAATTACCAGCCAAAGATGTATTGATTGTATAAGTTATTAGTGAATTAAGGCCAGCATCTGTATCTGTCGCTAACACTTGACCAACGAATGTTGAAATTGCAGCAGCTTCAGATATGTTAAAAGTATAAACTGATGCCGTAAAGATTGGGCTATTATCGTTAACGTCTAGTACCGTCACAGAAACGGACGCCGTGCTTGACAACGCTGGAACGCCTTGGTCTGTGGCGACTAAATTAAAATTGAACGATGGGGTTGATTCTCTGTCGATTGTTTGAGTAAGAGACAATAACCCCGTGGTTGTATTAATCTGCATAAATGAGTTAGCTTGGATTCCGGCTGGAGATGTAACATCTATACTTAAAGTATACAAAGCGTTTGATCCTATGTCTGCATCATTCACTGTAACAGTAAGTAAACTTGTTCCAATCGGCTGATTTTCTGTAGTAGAAATAGAATAGGTTGCTGAATCAAAAGTTGGTGGGTTGTCGTTTACATCTGTGACGGTAATTGTTAGAGTTGACGTAGCTGTAAGGGCTGGCGAACCGCCGTCTGTTGCCGTTATTTCAAATTCATATAGGGCCAAGATTTCTCGATCGAGACCTAATGTATTGGTTATTATGCCAGTGGAAGGGTCGAGATTGAAATGAGAACTATTGCCTGCAATCACATTTGCGATTGCAAAAGTTATAACGCCATTACTACCAATATCTGCGTCTGTGCCTTGGACCTGACCGATTGAGGTTGAAACAGCGATTGTCTCATCACAATTAAATACATATATTGCAGAGGTAAAAATTGGTGTGTTATCATTTACATCGGCAACAGCGATTGTTATGGTCGATGTTGTCACTAGAGCAGGTGATCCACTATCTGATGCAGTGATTCTAAACTCATAAAGTGCAATGTTTTCTCGATCAAGAGTGTTTAATGTTGTTATTTCACCACTGTTTGGGTCAAGATTGAAATGAGCACTATCACCTGATATTGTGCTGATTACGGCAAAAGTAACTACTGAATTGATACCGATATCTGAATCCGTGGCCTGAACTTGTGCAATTGAAGTTCCAACAGTCACTGTTTCAAGGGGGTTAAAGGAGTAGGGTAAAGAAGTAAAAACTGGTGCATTGTCGTTAACATCGTCAATGGTAATTGTGAGTGTCGAAGTCGCTATCAAAGCAGGTGATCCACCATCTGTTGCCGTAATTTCAAACTTATGTAGTGCGATAATCTCTCGATCTAAACTGTTTGTCGTGGTTATTATTCCAGAAGAAGGATCAAGATTAAAATGAGAACTATTTCCAGATATCGTACTTTGTATTGCAAATATTATCACTGAATTACTGCCGATATCTGCATCCGTGGCTTGGACCTGACCGACGGGAGTTGAAATGGCTACTGTTTCTAACACGTTGAATGAGTATGGTGTTGACGAAAACACCGGTGTGTTGTCGTTAACGTCCGTCACCGAGACCGTGAGGGTTGTTGTACCTGTATTTGTTGGTGAACCCTGATCTTCACCACGTATTATCAACATGTAGCTGAAATGGAAATATATAATACGTACTTAGTGTTTTGTATGAAAAAATATCTAGCGAGGGTGGGGGAATTGATAATTGTCGAGGCAATACAATACACTAAATACGTCTTACATTTTCTTATAACCTCTTTTTGCCTTGTTTTCTTTTATGTTTCCATCAGAAATATCCATGTGATATCATAAAAAATATCACATGGCATGTTATCAGACGGATAGTTGTGTAGTTATAAGATAAAGTTATTTATAATATGTATAATCACCCATTGAATATTTCAAAATACTTCGATTATATTGTGCCGATAATAATCTTTTTTTATGGAGCTCAACAAGGTTAAAAATGACACCAAAAGGCTTAAATATGATTTTTCAATTGATGTTATGACAACTTTAGACTCAAAGGATATATTACATCTCTTCTTCCCCTCGGATAATGTAGGGGAAAATATAGTTATATGGGTAAACAAAGCATAAGATATTGTTTACTCTAACAGCAGGCAATTTTATTTGCAAACAAAACTAAATCTTATAAAAAATGAAATTTAGCATGTTATAAGTCAGTGTACGTATAAATATCTTTATCTTTATCTCATTCCATTTAGCAGAATTTCATAAATATTTCCTCGAAAGCAATTTACTTAAAGAAAAACCAAAGTTCGTGTTCTGCCCAATAATAAACATTGTAAAACGTAACTTTTCAATTTTCTTTATTCAGGCCTATTCGGTATAGAATATGTATCTAATGAAATGTCAAAAACGGGATTATTATCTGTCTGTTTGAATGGGGTTTTATGTCGCTTTTAACAATCATTCAATTAAATCGCGGCGGCTGGAGCACCTATAAATGCATCTCTGGTATTTCTCACCCCAGTACCACCAATACTTCCTTTCTTAATCACAAACTGCTATTCAAGATAGGTCTGCGATTATCAAATCATTTGTGCGAGAAAAATAGCCAAAGAGGATGCCGCCGTTTGGGATCGAACTGGTACCACTTGGTATACAGTGGTTCCAAAGTAGTAGCCCCATTACGATTAATACTGAAATGTGAACTACCTTGAAACAAGTTCTCTATCAAGTGAAGCTGTTAAAGTTATGACTCCGTTGACTCTCCTAATGTTAAATTGTCCAGATGGCGCTGAAAACGAATAATCGACCTGGTTGTTGTTATTGGTACTCGAGTCTGCATCTGTGGCTAACACTGTAGTCACTGTTGTTCCTATCGAACTCGCCTCAGAAACGGAAATAGTAAGTGAACCGGAAGTGAATGTTGGTGCGTTGTCGTTAAGGTCGTTCATAGATATTTGAACAGTGCATGTTGAAGACTGTGTAGGACTCCCGCTGTCTTGAGCAGTTATCTATAAAATATGAAGTCTTTCTTGTCGACTTCTCGCACCAACCAAGGACGTAAAGTGAAAATTAACTTTTTCTGCATTATTGTCTTTTTAAGTCTTGAGGTATCTCACCCCGAGAGCCCAGGCGTAAAGCATAACATTAATCTCCTTTCATTATACCTGGGACACTAAACATCTGAAACGACGTAAAAATTAACGATAAATTTTAATTCTTTGATTTTCAAATCAAAATGGCAATGACACAATGCTACTCTTCCAAAAAGAGGTCGAACCGAGAGTTTTCGATGCTAAAAAAAGATACGGAAATTCCAGATGTTAAAACCTATGTCATATAGCAAGTTTGTACGATATTCGCCAGTATCATATGTTTCAAAATACAGCGAGGATTGGCAAGATAAACAAGATAAGACAAGATGTGACGGAAATGTTGTCATTATATATCACTTAAAGCTACGATAATTTTGCCTTGCATTAAGCAAATAGGCTATCGAAAGTGTCCGGTGACGTATGCTATGGCCTAGTTGCTACTCCTGTAAGCAAGTAATTCTTTCAGAAGGCACTTTGAATGTGAATGAGTTTAAAAATAGAAATGACGTGTAATGCATACATAAATTTGATCATTTTTTTTCACAAAAATTTGACATCACCAATCTAAAAACCTCATGAATTTCGACAAGTAGTCCAGGGTCGATAAATGTAGTCTACGTAATGGAGTAACACTGGATCACCGAGGATCGTGTATCATAATTGTCTGTGATCCCCATTTCAAAATAGTCAAGAAATTATTTAATACTTTGACATATCTACTGTCTTATCAAAAATCTTTTTTTTCTGAAAGTACTTTTTACTTCACAAAATAGTGAAATATTAATAAAAATGTAAGCTGAACTTGTACCGGAACTCTTAGTTCTCTAAACATCAATCCATAGATGAAGGAAAAGAAAAAATAATAATGAAATTGATGTCAGACTTTACAATTTAAGTCAATTTGCATAATTTGGATTTATAAATAGTTGGTTGCTATCGTAAATATTTTGAATAATCACATTAAAAGTTAAACTTACCTCAACTTCATAGTTTGTCTTTCCTTCATAATCCAAGCTTGCAGACGTTGATAAAACACAGGTATTTACGTTGACGGTAAAATGTGCGTTACCATCCCCACCCGTCACGGTGTATGTTACAACGCTGTTGGCGGCAGTAGCGTCATTGTCTGTTGCAATTAAAGTAACAACTGACGTACCTAACGCAACATTCTCGTTTACCGACGTAGAGTATGTGGCCTGAGAACACACAGGGGCATTGTCGTTGAGATCGTTTATAGATATTTGAACTGTGCATGTTGAGGACTGTGTAGGACTCCCACTGTCTTGAGCAGTTATCTATAAAATATACAATCTCACTTATCTCACTAACAGCCTTTCGCAGAAACAAAGCAGTGTAAGTGACATTTAACAGTTCCTGCACAATTGTGTCCTGAGTAACATTTCGGTAGGTTAATTGGTGAATTAATTTATAAAGGTAAGTTCATGAAACGGACCTCTTTGTTCCATGTAATTAAAAAAATGGTTAAAGTTAAAGAACCCATAAAAATTTTGAATAATAATATCAGTTATCATTATTTTTTGTTAATTTGCATAATTTGGTCTTACCATTTCTTTGTAGAGATTGTGATTGGAATAATCACAAGTTAAACTTACCTCAACTTCATAGTTTGTCTTTCCTTCATAATCCAAGCTTGCAGACGTTGATAAAACACCGGTATTTACGTTGACGGTAAAATGTGCGTTACCATCCCCACCCGTCACGGTGTATGTTACAACGTTGTTGGCGGCAGTAGCGTCATTGTCTGTTGCAATTAAAGTAACAACTGACGTACCTAACGCAACATTCTCGTTTACCGACGTAGAGTATGTGGCCTGAGAACACACAGGGGCATTGTCGTTGAGATCGTTTATAGATATTTGAACTGTGCATGTTGAAGACTGTGTAGGACTCCCACTGTCTTGAGCAGTTATCTATAAAATATACAATCTCACTTATCTCACTAACAGCCTTTCGCAGAAACAAAGCAGTGTAAGTGACATTTAACAGTTCCTGCACAATTGTGTCCTGAGTAACATTTCGGTAGGTTAATTGGTGAATTAATTTATAAAGGTAAGTTCATGAAACGTACCTCTTTGTTCCATGTAATTAAAAAAATGGTTAAAGTTAAAGAACCCATAAAAAAATTTGAATAATAATATCAGTTATCATTATTTTTTGATAATTTGCATAATTTGGTCTTACCATTTCTTTGTAGAGATTGTGATTGGAATAATCACAAGTTAAACTTACCTCAACATTATAGTTTGTCTTTCCTTCATAATCCAAGCTTGCAGACGTTGATAAAACACCGGTATTTACGTTGACGGTAAAATGTGCGTTACCATCCCCACCCGTCACGGTGTATGTTACAACGTTGTTGGCGGCAGTAGCGTCATTGTCTGTTGCAACTACAGTAACAACTGACGTACTTAAGGCAACATTCTCGTTTACCGACGTAGAGTACGTGGCCTGAGAACACACAGGGGCATTGTCGTTGAGATCGTTTATAGATATTTGAACTGTGCATGTTGAAGACTGTGTAGGACTCCCACTGTCTTGAGCAGTTATCTATAAAATATACAATCTCACTTATCTCACTTACAGCCTTTCGCAGAAACAAAGCAGTGTAAGTGACATTTAACAGTTCCTGCACAATTGTGTCCTGAGTAACATTTCGGTAGGTTAATTGGTGAATTAATTTATAAAGGTAAGTTCATGAAACGTACCTCTTTGTTCCATGTAATTAAAAAAATGGTTAAAGTTAAAGAACCCATAAAAATTTTGAATAATAATATCAGTTATCATTATTTTTTGTTAATTTGCATAATTTGGTCTTACCATTTCTTTGTAGAGATTGTGATTGGAATAATCACAAGTTAAACTTACCTCAACTTCATAGTTTGTCTTTCCTTCATAATCCAAGCTTGCAGACGTTGATAAAACACCGGTATTTACGTTGACGGTAAAATGTGCGTTACCATCCCCACCCGTCACGGTGTATGTTACAACGTTGTTGGCGGCAGTAGCGTCATTGTCTGTTGCAACTACAGTAACAACTGACGTACTTAAGGCAACATTCTCGTTTACCGACGTAGAGTACGTGGCCTGAGAACACACAGGGGCATTGTCGTTGAGATCGTTTATAGATATTTGAACTGTGCATGTTGAAGACTGTGTAGGACTCCCACTGTCTTGAGCAGTTATCTATAAAATATACAATCTCACTTATCTCACTAACAGCCTTTCGCAGAAACAAAGCAGTGTAAGTGACATTTAACAGTTCCTGCACAATTGTGTCCTGAGTAACATTTCGGTAGGTTAATTGGTGAATTAATTTATAAAGGTAAGTTCATGAAACGGACCTCTTTGTTCCATGTAATTAAAAAAATGGTTAAAGTTAAAGAACCCATAAAAATTTTGAATAATTATATCAGTTATCATTATTTTTTGTTAATTTGCATAATTTGGTCTTACCATTTCTTTGTAGAGATTGTGATTGGAATAATCACAAGTTAAACTTACCTCAACTTCATAGTTTGTCTTTCCTTCATAATCCAAGCTTGCAGACGTTGATAAAACACCGGTGTTTAAGTTGACGGTAAAATGTGCGTTACCATCCCCACCCGTCACGGTGTATGTTACAACGTTGTTGGCGGCCGTAGCGTCATTGTCTATTGCAACTACAGTAACAACTGACGTACTTAAGGCAACATTCTCATTCACCGACACAGAATACATGGCCTGAGAACAGACAGGGGCGTTGTCGTTGAGATCATTCAGACTTATCCTCATGCCCCTATTCACGGATAAAGCCGGGGATCCTTGGTCTGATGCCGTAACTGTCAAATCAAAATACCCATAACCACCGCTTGCCGGGTCGCGATCAAGTGTTGCACTGGATGTACTTAGAACGCCTGTGTTAGTGTTTATTTGGAATAATCCTGATACAGAGACACCATTATCTAAAAATAGAAAGTTAGAAATAAATTAGAGTAGATCCTGATAATTCCGTACATGTATTGTCATTCAGCTTACGCTAGACAGTTCATTCACAAAATATCGGGATAATGTCTATAGATCCACAAGTTTAAGTGAGTGATCAAAGGTCAATTTTGTCTATACCTGTATAGACAAAATTGACATTTAATCACTCACTCTATATTACTGGTCTATTCCTGTCTTAGTATACATTGAAGAAAGAAAAGTGATGTACATGGAATGTTATATAATAGTGCCTGAATTTCGAATATGTTTCTTATGAGAAAAAAAGGATAAGATACATAAAAGAGTTCAATATCCGGGATACAACAAGTTATAAATCTATTAAACATTCCTTACGTCTAGTTACCTAATCCTATTATATTCTCCTAGTTTTGTTAAAAAAAAAAAAAGAGCGGTTGATCTAGATGGAATTATGGAATTTTCTTTGGGAAACACGTAATGATCATTGCGGGTCATTGTTGTGCAACTTCTTTGCACATCGATCTCTTTAAAATAGTTATGTTATTTTTTTTTCTTTTATAGTAAAGTTTAATGGAAATAAATTGATAGCTTTTATTATTATTTTTTTTTGCTTTTATTCCTATTTACTGAATCTTATAACCATTGAAACAACACTTGAAAATGATATTGTTTCTAAAGACTATAGCACGATGACGTCATTTATAATGTGATCACATGTGTTTTCTTGCGAATTACTTTATGATTGTTCGTTGTAGTAAACAAGTGGAGCTTATTATGAAAAAAAACCCCTACCTGCCGTTACAGGATCAGAAACTGAATAGATAATTTGTCCGTCTGTACCATGATCGGAGTCCGTGGCTGCTATGGTTACGATACTCGTTCCCAATGATATAATTTCATCTATTGTATATGGCGTGGTGGAACTGACATAGGCCGGGGTAAAGGCAGACCAGGATGGTGTAAATTCGTTAACCGCAGTCACCTGTATATGATGTATTTCATTAAAGTCGATTTTTTTAAGCAACGATCTCTTTTATGTGACCACTGCCATTATACAATCAATCTAAATATACCTCTTCGTAGAATCAAATTCTTTTCTGAAATCATATGTTTTTGAAATCATTTGAGGCGTCCAACAAACTCCTCCTGATTTTTTTTCTTTTAATGAATAGAAAATATAGCAGAAAAAAGAAAAATTGACTGTAACACACACTTATAAACATTTAATATGTTTATTCCTTTTTTAGGACAATAAGCGTGCTGATGTTTTGGTCGCAGCTTTTTTTTCTTCATTTTTTACCAGTTAGGAAATGAAAATCATTAAATGAGTATAACGGAGTATAAGCCGCGGCACATACTATGGTATTTATATCACTTTTATCGTTATTGATCACGTGAATTTCACACTTTGTCAATAACGGTCCCCGAACTTAGACCAATAGACAAAATCCCATGATCTGGATACCTTTTCCAACATTTTTAAATGTATCCCTTTAACAATTTGGTTATATATCATAATTTCACGAGTGTTGTTTACCAATACCCTTTAACCATTCATATATACTCAGTTCAATAAGAAAGTGTGCACTTTTGCCTTTTGAATTTCTTTTGATTTTTACAAAATTGGAGGAAAATTATGTAATAAATTTGATACCATACTTTAGTCAATACCTTTTGAAATTAAAAGTCAAATTAGCTTTGGATAAGGTATTGCATGCCGCTTACGCGCAGGCAGAACTTAAAATGATGAGATGTGACCTACGTACATCTTTTTCTTTTGTGAGGGATTTGTGTTGATGTTGTATTATAGAGTTTAAGAAGCCATTTTAAGCCATTTCCAAACAAAAGTTTTAATTTTCATTTAGACGTCACGTGTACGTCAACGTTAGAAATTGCCACGATGTAAAGCCAGAAACTTTCGTTAAATGGTGCTATGGCGCTCCAAGACATCTCGATTTACTTATTTACGGCCTTATAAAATGATGACCTCGATTTCTATTGGAACATGAATGCTCAATCAATTTTAATGACGTTCTAAATCTGACAAGGTTCGATTTTGTTCAACGACGTTTATTGGTGGTCAAATCACGCTGCAGGATCAGGATAGTTGTATTGAAGATGTGATTTTATGCTTAGGGAAGCCGCATGGATTGAACAGATTGCATATTCAGACCAATTATTCGTCTAACGCGTGATGCACATGCAAAACATGCAACATCAAATGTCTCAATGTAGAAAAATTTTGCCCATCGCGCGATTTTCGTTTACAAATATTGCTTGCACATACTCTTAGAAATAGTCATACGACGTTTCATGACGACAGATTGTGTAATTTCAGAGATATTCAAAATTCAAAAGTGCACACTTTCTTTTGGAAATAAGTATTTTTTTTCTATATAAAAGGTCCTTTCAGAAAAACAAAATACAGTTAACATCATCGTAAAATTGACAAGGTGACTGTTTTTTGGAATGCTTTAGGAATGAAATTGCATGAGTGTGAGGAGCAAGTTTTGAGTGAATTCAATGGGAGGTAATCCTTTATCACAAATTTTGTTCAGGATGAACAAAATTTGCGCTATTGATTACCTCCCATTAATAAAAAATGCATTCAAGTTCTATACTAAGCTTCCACTTTCTTCAAGAACCAATGAGACGCTAACAATTTGAATTATGTCAGTGAAATCGCGATTTTTCTCTATCAAAATTTATTTTGAATGACGTTTTTGATTCTTTATTTTGCAATGGGTTTGATCGATTTGAATGATTTGAGTGAGTGTTTGGAATGAATGGTAAGAGCGCTGCGTGAGCAATTAAGAATTGTTTTGATTAAGATGAGTGTCAATTTCACGATGTTTTTATGTGTAGACGTAAAGGCCGCACCGGCGTACATGCCGCACCCTTGAAATAATCTTATTTTTCCTAACAGAGAAGCCGCCGATTATTGTCTGGATAATATGATTAGACAGTCTGTCATATGAAAGCCAAATGACATTGCCCAATATTCTTAAGTTGAGGGTAGAATAATACCTACTGTAATAGATATTGGGCCGTTGCTGCAACAATGCTATCATCTCATGCAGTGTCCATATGTATATCGAGCATTTAAATCTTTTGAAGAGGGCATGTTTTCCATAAATACGAGGTACATGAGGTAATAACTGAATTCTTTGTTGTACGACATCATTAGAATTATCCCACGAAAAATATTTCTTGAAGGCTTCATTCATACTTTTCGACAGCGCAAATGAAGGCAACGAACGATAAACGGTAATACAACATTTATTATGCAAGGCGACCAATCGATTGATGATTCTTAGGGTTGAATAAAACTTACTGTTTTAGTTTCTGTCGCCGTTGCAGTAACAATGCTATCTTCAACTTTGAGTGTAAAAGTGTAAGTATATGGTCGAACCATTTAGAAAAATATCCTGTCATATAATAAATAGAATATTGAATTTGTGCTAATATCAAATTTATTAGACAAGTCATTGGAAACAGATCTTTAAAACTTCGTCTTAACCTGTTTATAGAGGACTCGTTTAATAACTGTAGTTTATCATGCAATGAAGCCTGCATTGATCTGGTACACCTGTCTGATAACATAACATGATTTCAGGCAGTCTATTTTAATAAACAATTTGCATACACTATCACCTGAATTTCTTTCATTTTTAAGGGTTCATCATACTCAAGCACTGGAAAAAGATTGCATGATAAATAGAATTACATGTGAGTGTCTTAAAATATCAATATTTTCAGGTCTCGGCTTTGAGAATTTATCATGACGCCTCGTCATGATACATTCTCCCAACCTTGACCAGATAACATTTTTTATTTTTAGACACTAACACATTATTCTCTATATTTCATTACCACTCATTCAATATCCAATATATACCTACTGTTATAGTAACTGTCGCCGTTGCAGTAGCAATACTATCATCAACTGTTAGTGTCAATGTATATTTATACCCGGATCCGCTCAAGGCCTCGTAGTCAATCGGAGAGCTTGTCGTTTGTAAAGTATTTGAACTGAAGACGAACTTTGCAGGGCTGTCGTCACCACCAGCTATTGACAGTGTAAGAGTGCCCACAGTATCCGAATCTGTTGCTGTCACCTCAACTATGCTCTGGCCTGTATATGTGGGTAGGGATTAAGAGAATACTGCGTTAGTCTCTTAAAATATCAATGTATCTTGTAAACGTTTTGAGAATTCATCTGGACGAGGCAATATGAATATGTAAATTTTTTTAACCCTTTGGAAAATATCAAATGTTCCTACGATGATTTAGGTTTGACTTTTGTGATGCCAGTCTAACAATTAATTCAAAATTGAATTATCAATACGTATATTTTAATGACAAGCTTTAAATGTGATGGCATATTTCCCTTTTACAAAAGACATTCTACTGAAAAAAAATTTGTTGATACCTATTTTCAAATTTAAGTATTACACTCACTTTCAAGTTGGCAGCCACGACTACCACGATTTGTCCATTGTTTTCCCTTCCAGTTATTAACAAACTTATTTGAACTATTGTGACTAGGAACTTGTTGACAATTCATTTGCATAATAATACAATAGAATTGTTTAACGACAATTGTTTAATTATGAAAATAGTATTTTGTAAGATGGGCCATATCCATCTAATGTATGTCCTTTAGCAAACTAGATATACGTGTTTAAAAAAAAACAACAGTGAAATACAGATAAACCCAAAACATGCTATGATATTTAAATAATCATTTTACTAAAACTCAACTGTTTTGAATCGAATCAGTAATTTTTATTCATTTTTTTCGGATTTAATTTGTTTACCATATCTCAATTCGCCATGAAAATACAGAAAAAAATGCACAGATTTGTTAGTACAATATGGTCACCAAATATATCTTGCCACAATAGACATCGTTTTTGCTGCTATCAAATAATTTTACATATTATATTTCTTTTATTCTTGGCTAATCCAGTGATAACATTACACTTTTTATTCCGATTACTATAATCATGGACCAATTAGAATGTGTGAACAACTTCTGAAGAGGGTCACATCAGGAGTATTCTGGTAGAGTTTAGTTGAAATCTGCCCAGTAGTTCAGAAGAAGAAAGATTGTTGACAACGGACGAAAGACGAAGCACACCGGACGACGTATTCAGGGTGATCGTAAACGTTCCCTTTAAACGCCATTTGCTCAGTTCTCAGATTGAGCTAGAACAGAGCACCTTGAGCAAAACAGGGTCTCCTAAGATGTGAACATTGCACTAACTATTTGATACGGCATCATCTATTTTAGAACACGACTTAGATATCCATCATCGATTTTCAGGACTAAAGTGAAAATATTTGAACTAAAAATTGTGGCATTTCGAGCATAGGCAAGTATTTATTTTAGATTTGACCTATTGACCTACTTTTTGTCCTGACAATAACTCACGGTCAAAATATTATCAAGGTAAACACCCTGACTTATTTTAACAAAGATTGGGCCGAAATCGAAGCATCTGAAACATTAACATGATTGTCCCGTTGTCCCGGTATTTGGCAAACGACAAACTCCATTGGAAATGATTGAGCCGAAATTGTGACATCCAGTGCAAAAGGATTTTTATTTGACCAAAAGATTCTTCATTTTTTATCTTGACCTACAAATTATCAAGACATTATCAAGAAAATATACTGGCTAATTTTGACAGTGATTGGACCATAATTTTGACCCTTTGATTTTTTTTGACCAGGCATGATTTTTTGGCAAAACCTATATATCATCTGGAAGAATTATTGCCAATTTTATTATGACTGAATAAAAATTGTGACCTCGAGAGCGAATAGAAATATTTAAATAAGGTTTAGCCTTGTTACCAAGTTTTGGGACAAGACCTATATATCATCTAGACGAAAATTCTGACAATTTATAAATATATTTGCCAAAAAAAAAGAAAAATAATAATAAAAAAAAAAAAAAAAATGCGAACTCCATCGCCAAAATAGGTTTTTCTAAGATTTTATATTGTGACCTAATTTTTATCCAGACTTGTCTAATTTTCATGACAATATCTAAAAATCAACAAGGCTAACACCCTGACTCGTAAATGTAATGTAATTCGCTTTAACATGCATGACTATTATTGAGCAAAAGTTTTGCCCTTTTGGAGCAGAAATTAGATTTCCCCTAGTTCTACTTTTATACCCCGTTTTGATCCAGTTTTAAAGTATCTGAAGATTTTTTGATAAAACAACAACAACAATAAAACAATAACCTAAGGATCATATCTGCGAAGTTTGGCAAAATACGTATATAGGCATTCACTTGAAACTTGGCACACACATTCGCTTGATCCCATTTTTGACACCATCTGACCAAATTTCGAATTTGACCGAGATTTGATGGAGACAAAGATCCAAGACATTTGGGCCAAAAATGTGGCCTCTAGATTGCACACATGGTAAAAGTTGACGATGGACGACGGACTTTGGACGACGGACGATGAACGACGGACGCCAGACAGCATCCGATTAAAATAGCTCGGCTGAAAGGGCATAAGTTAAACGTCGTTATATTTCTTTTGTTAGAGTCCGATGTCAGCAGTCCCTGCTTTAGTCCGGCGTCCGTCGTCCATCGTCCGTGGTCGTATATCCGTCGTCCATCGCCCGTAGTCCAGTCATAATCTTTAACAGTATAAACCGAGTTTTCCTCATGATTTCATTTGGAAATCTCGATTAATAAATGCAAAACATCATAAATTCCGAAATATTGCAGAACGTTTACTGGTCCACTTCCTTTAAAAACATACAAAGGTACATATTTGTAAGTAAAGGATATTCTTATTCATAATGGTGTCACTTAAAAATTATGAAAATGGACAACTCTAATGTATATTGGCTATAAGAAAAAGAAGGCTGCCTTTGTTAGAAAGAATTCCCCCTACCTGCAGCCGCGTTTTCCGCTACAGTTGTCGTATACGTTGAGGGAGAAAATGACGGTGCGTTATCATTGACGTCAATAACGCTTATTGTGACAGTTGACGTTTGTCCAGTAACAAAAGAATCGTCCATGGCGAAAACTCGAAGATAGTAGGTGTCGAGGTGCTCGTAGTCTATTAACGTAGCAACTGTTATCACTCCATAATTATCAATGAAGAAACTTGCATCTATTAAGAGAAAATACATAGGAGAACAATGGTAGTTATTTATCACGCAATGAAACCTTTTTGGCCTGATATCACCTGTCTGATAACATAAAATGATAACAGGAAGTCTAGTTTTAGAAACAAGTTACATATTCGCGCTCATAATCAAAACAAATTTCACCTAAATTTCTTTGATTTTAAAAGTTTCATAAAGGTTTAACCATGATAAAAAAGACCGTGAGATATATAGAAGAATAAAACATTAGTTATTTTACATATTTAGGTAGATTTTGCGCGGTGAGCCATGAAATCTACTTTTAACGGTTAAATTCTCGTGCTCTTCTTTCGAAATAGATAAAACAGGTTTAAACAATACCTAAATAAGATACAGATTATCTTACATATGTATCATATGCTTTTGGAATATACCCGAAATACCTGTGGTAATGGAATAAACGCATACGTTTGAAAATACACCTAGCCTAAGAATAAGTTACCATAGAAAGTTATGTATGCTAAGGCGGAGAAGCGAGAAAAAGTATTGAAAATCTGTTAAATAAATCAAGTTTTCTGTTACTCTAGCTGGAATTCCTTGGCTAAATTAAATATGAAGCAAAAATGAAATATTTGTCATATTTAAAGCTTATTGGGAGATTTCCTACGGACACAGAATATTTCAGTTATACAGAATATTCGAGGAAAAATTGACAAGACGTCAACACCAAAATATGAATACCGTTTATTTTTCGAATTTCGCAATGATCTATGTTATACACCAATCCAAACATTGCAGATAATTTATGAAAATTATAAAAATGTTCAGAAGAAAACCTTTCCTAAACCTATCCCGGATATTCGAAAAGGACAAGGCTTCAAAGAAGTATTTAGAATTGTCTAATAGAGTTCAACTAACGAATATATCTCAATTGATTCTAACTATTTTCCAAAAATTAAAGGTCCAGATTTTGGCTCTCCACTTTATTAGAAACACCATGCATATTGTAAACAAAATTTGATTCTAAAGGTATGTGGATGATTTCTGTAAGTTGGTGCATCAGGCACAGAAAGGCACGAGAGTAAGCGGAGGCTATGTAGAAAAGAAATATCAATGACGTCGTATTTCACTTTCTTGCTCGCCCGCGTAAGTAGGGGGTCTTTGACTTAGTTCATGCATTTTTCATTCACTTTTAAAAGTAAACATTTAAAAATATCCACGTTTATTACACAGATGATGCATGTAATGACTGTAATGACTGTAAACTTTTCATTTTGGAAGATAGCTTTTCTGATAATTTATAACCTCCTTTTACGAACTTATGGATCAACCCTCGTATGTATCAAATACACCGAACAACATTCATTACAAGTGGACATAAAACGATTATTTCTATATTATTGAGGCAAAATAAAGACAAAATGAGAAAAATTTAGGACATTGTTTCTTAAAGCGTGAGAATATGTGACATCACCATGACGTCATTTGTTTACCTGGTTACGCTTCAATAACGTCAAATAGGATGAAAGTAACGAAAGCGGTCCGGCGTTCAGGATCACCGCAAGGTGTAAAAAGTTTTCCAATTATACCCCGATTTACGCACAAGCGCACATGCATCACGGGGTATAATTGGAAATTGTTTGCGTCGTTCGGTGATGAACGCAGGTAAGGGTAATAACCTTTAGGTATTTTCACTGGTTGGGCAGTGAGATAATCAAGTGATTATCAAGCGAGATTTCTTGATAATCCACCGAGAAACATTAAAGAATTCCCTATTACATTGCTGTTTGCGTCGTTCGGTGATGAACGCAAGTAAAGGTAATAACCTTTAGGTATTTCCACTTTTTGGGCAGTGAGATAATCAAGTGATTATCAAGCGAGATTTCTTGATAATCCACCGAGAAACATTAAAGAATTCCCTATTACATTGCTTTATATTTCCGTGTCATTAAGAATGCAATTATGTCAAGCATTATTTTCAAACACGTTCTCACTCAGGCAGAGACAACTGATTTTTATAAACATGAATTCCGCTTTAGCTGCAGTCGGAATGCATCGTAGGGAATTAATTGTCGTCAAGTAGACCAGCAAATAAAAGTAGTAACTGACAATAAAACATTTATCAGATCAAGCAAAGTTTTGGAGTTTAGCATCTGCACAGTCTTACGATAGACTTCAACTCACGCCCAATAGATAGCTACGTGTCTTTGGTCTCTATTCACAGTCGATGTCGATGTAGTTCTATTTATGGAAATGCCAGAAATGCATGGTTAGATTAACCAATCGCCCCCATATAACTTTTGTAGAAATACTAAAATCTTAGTGTTTAAGGTTCTCTCTTTCAATTTTCTTAAACGTTTCTTGCATTTCGAAAATGTTTTTGTAAATTTCAATACCCGACAAGAAACATATTTTGATCCTTGTGATTATCATTGATGGTTTGATATTTTCAATTAATCTTTTAATTTGTTACTAGTTTTTTGTTTAGTCAATTGCAATTAATATTGTATTATTCTTATATCACTTAGTTTTAGTTCTTTGCACCAACCAAGACTATTGTATCCTGGTCGGCTCAAAATGGGTTTCATACCTAAATGAAAACAATTATGTATTAAGTAAGCTTGCACTAAAAAAAGTTGTACCAATACAGATCTCTATTGCTTCGTGATTTTGAATTACAGGATATGAAGATTAGTTTTTGACATTGATCACTTAATCACACATAAACAGGAATTCGATTAACGTATTTAAACCCCTTTATATGTTTTTAATTTCATTAGTCTTAAATTGAAAAAAAAAAAATAACCTGCCTCCTCATCTCATAAATATAGATACATTTTAAAATTCAAAATTTGAATTTTTCTGTTTTGCGTACAATGTATTTGAACGACAAAAACGATATACACATAATGATTGCGTTTCCAGTACGACCTCGTAATGCAAAATCTTAATTTACAGTGATGAATGTAAAACACACTGCAATGACTAAATTTAAATCAAATTAAAGGTTTACGGAAATATTTCTTTGCAGAATAACAATAGCATAATGCAATACTGTTGTATCAAAATAGGAAATAAAACATTGTTGCCCCGTAAAAGAATTAGAAATACATGTATATATTTGGTAATGATCCGGCTTGAACTCATGACCTCTAAGTTATGAGGCATCGACCCTACTACTATAGCTAAATTTCGATCGGATGTGATACATTTTAAAAGATCTGAACGTCGCGAGTATTAGTCTAAATATCAAGAAACATATTTAGCGTCAATTTATAAGGGTCAAAAGGAACATTGAATGAGTGCCAGAATATTGTAGATCAATAATATATGGAAGGGACAAGGAGACGGAAATTCATAATAATTCTTCCTTTAACTATGGCGCCTGGACTTCACAAGAAAACATCAAATAAGAGACAAATCTATAAAAAGAAATTGACAGTATGAATGATTTTTTTTATTGAATTAGGAATGAAATTGAATGAGTATGTGGAGCAAATGAATTTTAAGGGAAGTAATAAAATTTCGATAATTGCGTCCAAATTTTAAAAACATCTGGTGGATTTTTTCCTAGCAGTAGTATAGGCGTCGGTTTGGGTGTAAACAAACGGGCGCCATCTTGGATGACCTACTTACTATTTATAGATGTTGGCCACGTGGTTGACCTACTTTGATGGAACTCATTTGTAAAGGGTTGTGATTGGATGTTATTTTAGGCGGCCATCTTGTTGACCTACTTAGCTTTAACATTGGAGATCCTGATCAGAAGCACCCTTTGGTATGAAGCTAACTCTTTTTAGTTATACCACTATCTGATAATGCTAGCGGCCATTGAGGGTTAGGGCCTCTTATCAGACGGAGTTACTTTTTTGATTAAGACCTACACTGTCTTGGGACACCCTACATGCAACATCCCTATGGTACATATGTTCCCTTTCTGTACCAAAGAGTTGAGCCGAAGCACACAGTCGACATGTATGGCAAATCAAAAAAAAAAAAAATGACTTACTTCAAAAGCACGTCCGATCTGTTCAGTGTTCGCCAAAGAAATGACAAATTTACTACAGCGCATGCGTTACCATGTGACTTTTGCACACGACACATGTATGAACACGTCGTCTATTTTTAGTATTTCACAATCATTAGTTCCAAGGGTCAAGTGACCCTCAAGTGTTTTTTCCTGTTTGAAGACAAACATATCCTGTTCAATGTCTTATCAGTACAACCCATGTCAAGTACCCTCAAGTGTTTTTTCCTGTTTGAAGACAAACATATCCTGTTCAATGTCTTATCAGTATAACCCATGTCAAGTACCCTCAAGTGTTTTTTCCTGTTTGAAGACAAACTTATCCTGTTTAATGTCTTATCAGTAGTGTCCGTGTCAAGTGTTTTTTCCTGTTGGCGGACAAACATATCCTGTTTAAGTGTCTTATCTGTAGTGTCCGTTTTAAGTGTTTTTCCTGTTGTGTATCCTGGTTGTCTTATCAGTACTGACCAAGTCAAGAGTTGTTTCCTGTGTCCAAGTCAAATACCCTCAAGTGTTTATTCCTGTGTATTTCTATTGGATGAAATTTTAGCCAATGAAAAGTTTGTATTTTTAATCAATCAGAATGAAGCTCCACTACAGGATCAGATTGGTGTTACAACTGACCATTTTAGCAGTTTGTACATTTTATCATGAAAGTTACAATTTCTGAACACTGGATAAATGAGGCCACAGCATCTTCTAACGAAGTTTGCATATCAACGAAAATAACAATGTTATCATCATGACTGTAGCCCTTGAGGTACATTCCATCCACAAGTCCATTCCCCTTTTTTAGCACAATGTATAGGCACTTGTGTTTCACTTGTCTTCGCCCCAAAACAGCCATTAGAAAGGTCATAACCTGTTGTAATATAAACAGTATAACTTTAATTGTTTAATAAATCTAAAAGATACTATATGACATTAAATATAGTCGTATGACATGATCTATAGATATAACTTAATACCCTCTCTCTTTGTCTTTCTCTCTCTCTCTCACACACTTTCTCTCTCTCTCTCTCACACACACACACACACATATATATATATATATATATCGGGAAAAAAGAAAGAGTTTGAAGGAAAATACCAAATTTACATATTTAATTCAATTTAATAACTCAACCGGTTTCACATATGATTATGATCTTCAGGAGTTAATCAAATATTGTCAATAGCGACGTCGCGTAGAAACGACGTCAGGTAACGTCAATTACAGGGACGTTACTCTAATAACTTCCGTTAAGATACGTTTTAAAAGATTATCGTTCTTGATAATGTTTAAACAATATGCAGCATCATTTACTATTCAATTTTGGATTAAATACCTTAATGAAATAATTTTCTTTAATTTTCCTTATTATACTATTGTCATTGTTCATCTTGTACATAGGAAAAATTCTGAAATTGGGTTGCGCCGTTCTAGCACAATTTGCGACGTGTTCACTCATTTTGAGTATTCTCAGACTTTCATTCCGAATTTGTTGTTTATGGACTGTGACGCGTTTGCGTAGTTGGTCGCCTGTCTCCCCGATGTATTCTTCACCACAGCCTGAACATCTTATTACGTAAATAACATTTTTGACATCACAAGAGACTTTGGACTTTATTGAAAACTGTTTACCGCTCTTAAAAATAAATTGATTGCCTGTTATCAAATGGATACATAGGCCACAGTTGGGTCGGTTGCATTTTGTCACTTCTGGTTCCTCTTCTTGTTCCTCGAATCGCGCTCTGGTTAAGAGTTTCTTCAAATTTGGCGGCTGTCTTTTACTTTTAATGATTTCGTTATTTTGGATGACTTCCCGCATTTTATCGTCATTTTCCAAAATGGTCATGTTATCCTTAATGATTTTGAAAAACTCTGTGTTGTTTGGATTTTGTGTTGAGACGTAGGGTATGCTAGGTTTCTCCTCGTGTGTTTTTAATTGTAGTAAACTTTTTCTGTCCAGTAGAAGTGCTTTTCTGATGCCATTTTCCACAATTGTAGTTGGATATTTTTGAAACATGAGATACTTTTTCAATTCATCAATTCTTTTCAAAAGGATGGATCTCTGTGAAACAATAGCGCAAATGCGTCTAGCGAGGCAGAATGGTATGTTTTCTTTTGTGTGCTTTGGATGGCATGAGTTGAAGAGGAGGTACTGTTTACTATCCGTAGGCTTATAGTATATATATATATATATATATATATATATATATATATAATTATGACATTTGGAAAATTGTTTCTTACTTTTTTTATTGAATTGGTCAGATCCCTTGTATGTACACGCTTTTGATCGTCTGCCTCATAACTCCCGCCATTTCTAATCCTCAGGGATACCACTTCTTTTGGATCGTAACAAACGACATCCTGTGGTTTTAGGACTTGCGTCCGTTTGCCGTTCTTTATGGTTACATGGCATTGTCCTGAAGAAAAAATGTAACAAAATTAGTTTTAATCAACGGACAGATAATTTTAAGAGTAGATAATACTGATATGTGTTTCTTTGTTTGTTATATTAGACACTATCCATCACATGATTTTGTCTTCTGTTCTTATTCTTGTATCGTCTGATATGTGTATATTCCTGAAAATTTGCAAAATATCTTATCAATTTATGTTTCAGACTATATCTGATTCTCTGTGATTAATCTTTGTTCATACATTGAACACTCTGATTAATCAAAGTAAGACCCTATGAATATATTAATGAGATGTTGTAAACGCAAACTGATAGACTAAGAAAAAAAAATAACTTACCAAATTCATATGATCCCGATCCATCCATTAGCAGCACGTCTAGTACTTTTCCAAGGAACATGGTGAAAGAAATGACTCTATCCACCCTGCATAACATGGCTGCTAGAACATGACCACAAATATAATCCATATTTATTTTGGACTGATTTTGAGATGTAAGATATTAACTCATCTAAATGAAGTCAACAGATTGACGTCTCAATACAGACTGGTCAGTTTATCTAAAATCCCCATCTAAAGGATAAGTACACCAAGTGTCCTGCGGAAAGGCCCGGCCGTCCCCTACTCTCTGAACAGGACATGACACTATAGGACACTTGAGTTTCAAGTGCTGGTTGAATTAGTTTTTATTTAAAAGATATAAAATTGTTAAAACTTTAAAATATCCTAGATTTGACTATTCCATTGACTTTAGTGCCATGAATTTAGTTGGAAATGATGTAAAAATTATTATTCTACGATGAGAAATAAGAAAACAGCAACTTGGCGTTTGCATAGTACTATTAGGCTAAAATTGATTTATGTACCATGGATTAACATCCATAAAGTGATCCATTTCTCAATGAATCCAAATAAATCATGTATCCCTGAAGAGAAGAGAGATTGATCTTTTCTGTGATAAAAGTTTTACTTCCATAATATCAACAACATGGGAGTTCTGGCGCCTTAAACTTATAATATGTGTTTTATTAACAAGTCACCGGCGAAGTAATGTACACGTATAAAATACATACCAAATAAAACTAGATCTTAAAAGCTTTCCAACGGTACCAAGATCATTGAAATCCGTCCAGGAACGACTGAGATACGACAATTTGAAATTTGACCACATGGTAAACACATGGCAATTTTTTGGCGCGAAAAGATAGCCACGGAATCTGCCGAGTACAGATGTTCGTATTTTTCCGTAATGATATCTTTAAATGAACATATCTCCATTAATACTTGACCAATTGTCATAATCATGGTATCGTTGGAAAGCTTATAACACATAGAAAAGGTTCACTGTCATGCATCATGTGCTTCCTTATTCGGGTGGTACTAGTAGCCGGATACACATGTACAATCTATTTTAGTCATACTAAGTAGTTGTTTCTCCCTTTTCTGTAGCAAATAAATGTTTGTTAAAACAAAGGATAGATTTACTTTTCATTCGGACTCCATTTTGGTGCCAAGTCTTGTCGTACTATCCGTAATTCGGATAAGCACCAATATTCGGATATTGATCAATAACTTTCTTATTTCTTCATCGAATACAATGCTTGATATATCATTTTGAAGCTAATGAAAAGTACAATTTAATCATTAGATGTGTATCAATTTTCGGTTAATCTTGTACCCAAATAATAACAAGTTTAGACTTGTAATACTCTTCAAGGTTGTTCTATTATTAAGCATGATGATTTGTGACGACCTATGCATGTTCAAAGTTGTATAATGATCTCAGTTTCTATTTCTAACGATAACATCATTTCTATTTATAGCTGACCAATCAATGGGCAGGATCTGTGCTCTGATGAGTATAAAGTCAAGCTACACAGTTACCTCGTCATTCTGCAATCAAGAGTCAACCAAGCAACAAAGATGGTCACAATAAGAACCAGCTACCAATTGGGCAAGTATGTATCGGTAGAGGTACATGATCATGGCTCAGACCATATAGAGGTTGCGTTGATACAGACGATATACGAGAACAACTTATTAAAGAAGAGAGATTACACCCTGACACTCCAGAGATACCAACAGTTGATGTGGAAGACTGAAGATATTAAAAAAGCTATTGTTGACCACAGACAAGGGAAGGACGTTCATTACAGCTCACATCTGGGTGGCAACAATTATGTTCAAGTCAATAGTGGGTTTTCTGTAGTAGATCTACGAAAGTTCTGGTTACCTGAAGGGAAAGATCAAGTCCAACCCACCCGAAGAGGCATCCCACTCAAATTCGATGAGTTTGAAACATTGTTGAAACTGAAAGCAGAAATAGAACAGGTCATCCCCGAATTGGATCAAACACAGCCATGCTGGATGGACAATGATCATATGAACCAACTTGGGTATCTGAGATGTGCCGAATGTAGCCCAAATGATTTTCAGAATTGGTGAAACGTGTATAAACAGAAATGACGTGTATGGACATATATGTAGGAAGTGTATAGACTTGTAGAGAACTATAAATAGAAATGACATGTATATAGATGATGTATTGTTCCTAAAAATATCAACTAATCAGAAGATAGTCACATGATTAAGTTCTGTATATAAGCGAGTAGTCACTCAAGACATTGTCATTCAACAATGAACACTCAAGAAGAAGCCATGGACTTCAGGAATACATCTATGACGTTTAATGAAGACCGGTTGACAATCTTTGAACATTGGTCAAAACAGATCAACCATGACAAGTATAGACTGGGAAAAGCGGGATTTTCTTACACCGGACAAGCGGACGCTGTGACTTGCTTTGCCTGTAGTATTACTATAGACCACTGGGAACCGAACGATGACCCGTGGGTTGAACACCATAAATGGTCTAAACAATGTGTCTTTTTGAAAATGACAGGGTATGAAGCCAGCTTGGACACTTCCAATAAATCCGTGTTTGGTACCGCGACGTTTGGACATCAACCCAAAAACGTCAGACATACCAAAACATACATTTGTGAAAAGGTATCCCGAGCAACATAGTGGATTCTTATCAAAACCGGGTGAATACAAAGAATTTGTTCCACCTGCATCAGTCTATAATACCACTACAGTGCAGTTCGGAACCCATACTCAAACCAAACTTGTACCCTTATATAGATTGGGATTGTTTGGAAAATGTGTGTGAGTCTTGTTGCAACCGTGATTGGACTTCTGGAACACTTAGAGTACCAGTATAGACTATGCAAGCTCAAACAAGAAGCCCGTGAATCCGCAGATGGATGGGTGGAGTGTTTTGAACATAAATAATATTATATAAAGACAGTGTACAGAGTGGATGAGATTGTAGATAAAATGACTGTTTTTAAAAAAAAAACTGTATATACTATGTAAAATAATTATGTAAAACATTGATGTACAAATAATGTAAGAATGTATTGTATGTATTATGTCAATAAACATGACGGATTGGAAACAATATTTGTCTTCCTTGTATTTTAATACCAAATCTCCTGCTAGTTTTCTGGGCCCTGAGAAATTATATCAGTATGTCAAGTCGGAGGGAAAGTTCAAAATCGCATCGACATCGCATTCGACAATGGCTCCAAAATCAAGAGTCCTATTCCCTAACCAGAGGAGCAAGACGTAAATTTAAACGCTCCCGTGTAATTGTCAATGGAATAGATAGTCTGTGGGACATGGATTTAATGGACATGGTTGACTTAACCAAACATAATGACGGTTATAAATATGTTATCATCTGTATAGATATCTTTTCACGCTTCGCTTTATGTCAACCGATTAAAAGTAAAACGGGTAGAGATGTAGTAGAAGCTTTACAGACCATATTATCTGGATCCAGAAAACCAAATATGATAAGGACAGATAGAGGGATGGAGTTTCGTTCAAAAGAGGTAAACAAATATCTGAAAAGCAAGAATATTCATCACTTTTATGCCCTCAATACAGAGACCAAAGCCAATTACGCTGAGAGATTCATAAAAACACTGAAACACAAAATATTCAGATATATGCTGAATAAAAGGACACAGAAATATATAGACGCTCTTCAAGACATAGTCCACAGTTACAATTATACCATTCACCGTAGTTTGAGAGCGACACCAGCAAGCATTACCAAAGACACAGAAGGAGAGAGTAGACTTCAACAGTACTTACTTAGACAGAAACCCCGATCAAAAGTAAAGCCCTACAAGTTGAAGATTGGTCAAACTGTCCGTCTATCCCACGTACGTGGCGTGTTTGATCGGGAATACTCTCAAAAATGGACGGGGGAAATATTCAAAGTGCAACAACGTTTCAGACGAGAAGGAATTCCCGTGTACAAGATAGAAGATTGGGAAGGAGAAACTACAGAAGGTACATTCAATGAACCGGAACTCCAGGCCGTGACAATAGACGAGTCAACGGAATATCACATTGAAAAAGTGCTCAAGAAAAGAGTGAAAAACAAACAAAAACAAGTTCTTGTACGTTGGTTACATTGGCCAAAAAAGTACGACAGCTGGATACCAAAAAATGACGTCATCAAATATTCATAGTACATCACGTGATCACCCGATTCATATAAAGCTATGGGTAGTATAGTCCATACTCATTCAAGTGGCAGAGACCTTACAGTAAACATGCTCATTACTAACAGTGTATACAGCGCCAGCATTGGATGCCCCGTGGACTTGAGACAATTATGTTACCGTTTAACGGACGTGCGTTACGATCCAAGAAGATTTCCTGGACTAATATGGCAACATAAAACAATTGGTGGAAATTGTTTAGTCTTTTCCAACGGTGTAATTAACTGTAATGGCAAAGTACTCAGTGAAAAAGAAGGCTGTCAACGATTAAGACGATATGCCAGACGTTTACAAAAACTCGGTTATCCAGTGGTTCTTACTGATGTGAAGCGGGTGACTCTATCTGCCACTCATAGCCTTAGTACAACATTGGACCTACGACAGCTAGTATCAGAAAGACCAAACGTCACATACGAGCCAGAACTGTTTCCCTCCGCCAACTTTAAAGTAGAAGGAGTGAACTTTTGTTGTTTTCATAGTGGTAAAGTGGTGATGACAGGTATCAAATCTATGAGCCAAATAGATGATGTGGTGTACCCTACGATAATTGAACTGGAATTGTATACTGTGTAAGAAGGAGTAACCCACGCATATGAGTGTATCAACATGTCTGACTCAAACGTGTACACAAAGCTCAACATTGGAACTATTGCACTCAGAAAACAGTTACCTACTTATATGACTGATGAACAACTAGAGGCTATTGTAGAGGTAGTCACTAGACACGTGAATGGTGTCATTAATCCCATGAGAAGAGACGTTCAGTTATTTCAACGAAAGCATCTACTGCTAAGAAAGGTAGCATCTGGATCTGTATCACTGACAAGAAAGAAACGGCTACTACGTCGACATCACTCCATTATTCCAGTAATACTGAGGACGGTGTATCTGGTAAAAGCTATACTGGATGAAGTAGCGTAAGAAAGAATTAACAAATTAAGATGTAACCATGGCAAACTTTTACCTTTATCTTCACAGTCAAGATTCACTCGATATACGTAAGAACAATAATCCGTCAGAGTTTTTAGTTCAGCTTCCGAAATCGTATACATTGGACGGAAATTGGGTTTGTGCCGTTACAGAAATTACATTGACTTGTGATTTTACACCGAGAAGTAAAAGACTTTATTTATGCTGCGATATAGTAGGAGAAACCTGTGTCAGAGGAACGTTGTTACCAATTCTTAGAAGCTTCGAAATCGAAACGAAGTATAAAAGACTAAAGTATAAAGAATTCATAGTACCAGCGTATCTGCCGGTGTCAATAACACACTTGAATTCTCTAAGATTCTATCTGAAAGACGCAAATCTAAATACAGTCGAATTTGGTACCAACGATCTTCACTGTGTACTACATCTGAAAAGAAATGGGTTCAGTAGAAGTCTATGATTACCGACAACAAAAGTGGGTCCCTTATGTCGGTGACCCGGAAGTATGGTATCAACATTTTAAAGATCTCAGAGACGGATATGTCCAACCTGATCACCGAGGACGTTATATCGTGGGAAGTGGATCCAAATACCGGAAACAACAACAACAACCTACAGTAAACTTGGTCACACCCGTTGCTCAGGCTAACGCCATTGCTCAGTCGGAAGTGGATCGCGAGAAACAACTTAAGAAGGCCGAGACACAAAAGCGTAAGAATGTGAAAGCACAACTGCCTAACCAAAAACGTCAAAAAATTAAGTACAACTCGGACGATATATTCAGTATCTAATAAACATGCAGCGACACGATTATCACCAGGAAGATTTATCTTTATTTGTACCGCCTCCGGCTGACACTTCGGCAATATCAAGAGAATGGCAAGCGTTTAGACCCGTCAATCAAATTAAGGACACGTCTGTACTCGATTTTAACATACCGGCACAATCAGCCTCTTATGTGGATCTCAGACGCAGCGTGTTGAGTATAAAAGCCAAACTAGTAAAGGGAGATAACTCCGACATAAATCCAAATGAAGTTGTTGGTCCGGCGAATTTATCGCTACACTCTCTATTTCGTCAAGTAGATGTGAGTTTTCAACAAACACCATTACCTCACACGGGGACCAACTACCCGTACAAAGCGTACATTAATACGCTACTGAATACGAATGAAAGTGAGCAAAAGGGTGTCCTAACAAGCCAATTCTTCTATAAAGATACCGGTGATGTTGGAACCAAAGATGCCAAGTCCGGATCAAACGAAGGTCTAAAAACAAGATATGCGAAAACAAAAGGCAGTGCAATTATCGATTTGGAAGGGCCGTTACATCTAGATATGTTTCAACAACCCAAATTGATCGTCAATGGTGTAGCTATTGGTATCAAACTATGGCAAAGTCACGACCCGTTCAGAATCATATCAGACACCTTGACTACTCCTAACTACAAAGTACAGATAGTAGACGCTCAATTCAAGTTGTGTGTACTACGACCCATGGGAGCTATCTTATTGGCCAATGACAAAATGATTCAAGAGAGTCCAGCCGTCTACCCTTACCTTAGATCAGAAATCAAAACGATATCTATAGCCACGGGTCAATACAGTTACAGCGTGGATGATTTATATCAAGGAATGGTACCAAGTAAACTAGTCGTAGGACTGGTCTCGAGTGCCGCGTATAATGGAGATTATGGCAAAAATCCACTCAACTTTCAACATTTCGATTGTAATTTTGTGGGACTGTATATTGACGGACAATCGTTTCCATCACAACCTCTCCAACCCAACTACGCTTCAGACCAGTATGCCGAGTGCTACAGGACATTGACCCTGTATAGAAAAGACGTCAATGTGTCCATGGAAGATTATAAGAAAGGCTATTGTCTCTACGCCTTAGACATTGATCCGTTCTATTCATTCAACACAAAAAGAAGAGGTTCCTGTCGACTGGAGCTCAAATTTACCACCGCCTTACCCGAGAGCGTTACTTTGATCATGTACGCTAGTTTCCCCGAAATACTTAACATCGACAAAGCCAGGGCTGTGTACGTGAAATGAATAACATACAGTTGAAAACATTATTGATTGACTATCCCGTGACCGTATGTGCTGTTGACCAGATTCGTAAAAGAAAAGGAAGATTTGTTATTTCCAATACAGACACGAGCAGTGGTTCTGGAAAGCATTGGTTAACCTTCTATTTTCCTACAAATGGACCTGATGAATTTTTCGATTCCTTAGGCCATACACCGGAACACTATAATGTGGGATTTGAACAATTACTGAAAGACCCCTACTGGATGATCTGTGACCCGATACAAGACAATAATTCAAATGTGTGTGGATTATACTGTATCTATTACGTGAAGAACCGGTACTTGAACACGACAATGAAAGACATTGTAGCGCCCTTTAATGTACATAACAGGGCATGGAATGACAAATTTGTTGTAGAATACGTTAATAATAACAAACCATGATATGTATGTACACGTTTTATTGTATAATAAAATATATAAAGAAACGAGTCTTTTGTTTTTAAAGTGATATCCAGTCAATAGTCTTTGTTTGTGTGGTTCCTCTCATTTTAAAGTCACGTTCCCCCGGGGGTGGTAATGGAACACTAGGCACTTTCTTGATTTTCTTTACTTTTGAGACTTTTGTTTCCTTGGACACCCTTTGTTCTGGTTCTGTACTGTTTTTCATCTTTTCTGGACTTGCTTCTGATTGTGTACCAGATCCTGACTGTAGCATCCGTTGGTACTTTTCATAAGGAATCACTATCAGTTTCTCCATGTCTATTGGATCACGGGTTGTAAATACACAGAGACAATTTTCACTAGTGTATACACGAGACGTTGTTTGTTTCGTATAGCTCCTCGCTTTTGTTGATATCCCGTCTTTCTGTCACCCAGCAGATATAGAACTCGTTTGTGTCTTTTTAGGTAACTTTTCTGCGACGTTGTGAGTTTAATCTTAAACTTCAGAATATTGAGAGTAATTTCGCTCAAGACTCTCAGTTGATGTTTGGTGATAGTTTGCAATAATGCCTTTCTCTGTGCAGGCGTAGTCTGCATTAAGACCTGTAGGAAATGACGTTGCTGTTTGATATGTTCCATCATGATTGTTCATACGAGTTTAGGGTATCCTTCTTACGTCAGGCGGTAGACTATAGGGAATTGTCCAGGGAAAATCATGGTTCTGAGTCGGTATTTGCTATCTCCCCTCGGACTCATATCTACTAATAAATACCCTTCTCTTAAAGCATCTTCGTAAGCTCTCATAAAACCTTTCACTTTTCCGGGAAACAATTGACGTCCTAATGTACTAACTTGTGAGACATCTCTCACATTTTGCATCAATACCATATACCAGGTATTGAGAGCAATAGTTCTGGCATGTTTCCCTTGTTGAAAAAGATTTTGAGTGATAAGAATAACACTGATGCATCGGTGATGGGTTCCTTGCGTAAACAGTAATTCCATGTTTTTGTTTTGAACCACTTCATGTATTAAGTCATCAATCACAATCAGTTTATGACGCCGGTCACGCGTAAACTCTTCGAGTTCTTCCTGTGATGGTAACCCTTCTTTGCTCACAAAATTAGGTATAGTTTGTTCCAACCCGTCGAATATGGGTTGATGTATTCCGTAACAATAGAGGACTTGCGTTGGGGGATCTCGGGTATACATATCGGGAAGGTTTTCTAAAAATGTCTTGGTCCATTCCGTTTTCCCAGCGCCTGTCTGTCCACTGATACATATACTACTGCATGGTTCAAAGGGTATTAATGACTTCATTGTTTCTTGAGTTTGGGACTCGGTAGAGCGTATCCAATACAGCTACTTAACAAGCTGATCCACAGTTCGCTACTCCCGTTTTGCGAGACAAATTTACAATAGACGTAATAATAATTACGTACACAATAATCATCTGACAAAAGTAGATAATTTGTGCTTGAGGTACTCGTGTGCCTAACAAATGCCACTTTTCGCTGTTAGATCTGTTTTCTTCATCTTGGGGTAAATGAATAAACTCTTCCCTTTCGGGTATGGGATTCTCGGTGGAATTCATTTTCTTACGTATGTTATAAGATAATGTGTAAGAGAGAGGTCTTCTTAGGTAAATTAAAGGGTGATAAATAAAGAGTAGTCTGATTCTTTTTACAAGTTTATTCACAATCATAGTACCTGTAATACAATCAACAATGACAAAGCATTGACAAAATTTGAGAAGATAACTGTAAAAATTGATCATCTAATGACAAAATTGAAACTGTAGTGACAAAAATTAAAACGGCGGTGACAAAAGATGATCAGGCTATGACAAAAAATGATCAGGCTATGACAAAAACTGATTAGAACCCTATGGGAAATTACATGTAAACGTGCAAAAACATGTTTGGTTGTGACAAAATTCTATCAGGTACTGACAAAAAATGTTTTACTGTAGACAAAAAATGTTTTACTGTTGACAAAAAATGATCAGCACAATATTTACACAAAAAATAGTTACATCAATATCCATAAGGTACAGTATCAAAGTTGCCTATTCGTCTACGTTTTGTGTACACCATTTGATGTGTTTTCTTCTCTTCTCGATTATACAATTTTCGTTTTCGTTTGTCTCTACATATTTTACGGGGGTTTGTTACAGTGATACACTGTTTATCGTTCATCAATAGAGCTTTCAGGCTTTCAAAGTTTATGAGTCGACTGTTTGTATAATGTAAGGAAAATCCACGCACTTTACACGTTTCATTGCGTTTATTGGTTTTATAAGCGTAGTTTTTTGGACCTAAACTAACAAACTCTACAATGTATTCCCCTTCACTCAGTTCATCGGTCAGTTCTCCCAAATAGTCGCCCAACGGTGGATCGGATTGTCCCTCTTTGCTCACATAGATGACACTGTCAGTATCGTAATAGAGCACTCTTCTGCTTAATTCCTCCAACACACTGTAGAGTTTGAGTCTGGCCCAGCAGGTAGTAAAGGTAGCGAGGTAGATGTTGGTCTTGTTATCTTCGGGCTGGCATTCGGTTTTGTGGATCCATTCCATTTGCAACATGTTACCGGTGAGGATATGGAAGTTTTGCGGTTGTTTCATTGGGTCGGTGAATAGTTGAAAAAAATCGTTGACTTCTTCATCGTGGAAAAAGCTCGTCTGTTTCATGTTGAGTCGTTGACCAAACTTGCCCCAGAACGAATTGAGGCATAGCTTAGCCAAGGCCCTTAATCCCGGGTTCTTCACAATACTCTCTCTGTCCAATGTAACGCCTTCTTTCTCGAAATAGTGTTGAATGTACTGTAGGGCATCATGTTTCGTTTTGATCCAATCGGGAGGTCCGCTCGCCTCTTGTTTGAATTTCAAAAAGGTGTTAATATACTTGGCGAACAGACCCCCGTCTCTGGTATTTTGATTATATTGTGTAGATTCCTCCCAGTGGTATACTTCGTATATGTCGATGATTTTGTAGCCTAGTCGTACCGCCGTTTTGAGTTCTGGAGTACACCAGGTTCCAATCATGGCTCTTTCTTCTTCCTCACAGGTACATTCCTCTTGGTTTTCAGTGTCTGCGCAGGTTCTACATAGTGGGAATTTCAGTTTGCCGTTGGATCTGTAGGGTAACACGGGGTGGTAGAGTTGTCTAGGTGGTAGAACTTTGACTTTAGCGATACCAAAATAGTCTTTGACATTTTTAAAGTCTTTTGTGATAATCTCTGGATGACCCACGGGATATTGACAATATTTGTTGACCCACGGGTATAAGCTGGTGAAATTCACGTACTTTATTTGCTCATCGTCATTCGTTTTGTAATACAGTTGACTGGCGTTGGTACGTCCCCCGAAGAAGCTGTCTCGGGGGTCCAATCTTTCTGTCAGGTCCAACGTGTCCACAAGTGCTTTCAGGTCTGGATTTTGTTTGAGTTGTTCTTGAAATTCGTGTTCCCAAACGCATACGTACTTCATGCCTAGCCCCTCGATGTAAGCCCTTTTCTTTTGCGTGAGAGCGTACAATTCTTTAAGCGTCTGGTTGGTCAATGGGTGTACTTTCTCTTCTCTGTCATCGGGAAAACAGGTGGGACAGGCATGAAATACGCAGCCATGAAATTCGTACGCAGTGTTGGTTTCTTCGCAGTAGCCATCTAATTTGTAACGTGTACCAGGTAGATGTTTTTCTCCAATGTTAAGCGCATGTTGTATGTTGGCGTTCTGTTGTTTTGCCATCCATTCTAACCATTGTATCGAAATTTTGCTGTGTTGATCTTTGTATCCACTGGGAGGTATTTTCGCTATAGGAGTCTTGACAAACTCCATTTTCTCCACTTTTTTGTCTTTGATGTCTTCTTCTCTAATCCACTGTCCATTTTGAAGAATATAGTTTTTTCCGTCTAAAGTTTTCGCTTGTGTCCATTCATCTTCATCTTCAAATTTCACTCGCCATTCTTCTTCCAAAAACTTGGTTCTATATACGTTCATACATACTGATGCTATGGTCACAGAGTCAAACGGATCCACTGCTCCGAACCATTTCATTTCTTTCTTTTTCGTTTTCTCGTTGATGACTTCTCTTTGTTCTCCGGTGGCATTCATCAGGAGGTCTCTAAATGTCAAACACGATTTCCTCAAAATGTCCACATCACTTCTACAGTACTCTAATATTTCTTTTCTAAAGTCAAACTCTTTGTCTGTTTGTTCTTCGTGCCATTTCAGAAACTCTTCTCTTTCTTTGATGCTCATGTAGTCTACGCCGTAATATTTTGGGTCTGGATACGGTCCCCTATAGTGTTGATTCTCTGTTGTATTGAAGAAGTGTGGGAACCAACCCTTCTTCAACTCTTTTAGTCCAAACGCTTTTGGCAATGCTGACAGCTTCATAGGTAGAAAGTTTAAGCTGTCAATTACTTTGATATGTAGGTCCTTTTCTATTGACATATACATAATTTTGGATCCATTGTAGATGATTTTGTCTGGTCTCATAGATTGGTCAATCAGGTATTCCAGTAGGAAATAACCGTCATATCCTTTCATGTTGTGCGCCACTGCTTTAAAGTACTGGTGTTGGTCGGAGAACAGCCATTCTCCGAACTTTTTAGCGGTATCTTTTCCCTCAAATCGAACTTCCCTGAACCCGCATGTCCCATCACACGGGCCTTCATCATCTTCCTCATAATCGTCCACATTCTCGCATTCCTCGCATCGCGTCCCGCACGATTTACACAGGGACTCAGGGTTGAGTTCCTTATCAATACACTTCGAACAAACGGTATGGGCCACCACATAGTTAGGCGTATGGGTAGCTTTCCCGCACCATGACGTCTTGCATCGTTGACATTTGGAGCAGGTTTTACATCTTTGTTCAGGTTGACAGTCTCTACAATGTTTTGATGGTGTGTAACCTTGGTCACATTGGAGCGTTTCATCTTGACTGCATTCGAAATCAAAAAAGATGAATTTTGGTATATAGTCTTCTTTCGGTTCTGTGGCTCGTAAATAGCATAAATGTCCTTCAAGCACGTATTGTTCGCAGGAGGAGCATAGGTACTCTCCGCATTCGTGCTCTTCCTTCTTTCTCTGATCCGCCCTCAGCACTTTGAAACATTGAGGACATTTCCAGTACTTTTGGCATTGAGAGGGGCCACTGGGTTTACCCTTCAGTTTTCCTTTCGTGTGTTTCGCTACTTCTTTGTGTTTTTTGTAACATTCTTCAGAGCGACAGTCCATATTGCAGTCTTTACACTTTAACGTATATTCTGTTTTGGGGCATTCGTCTCTTTTACAGATGATACAGTAGGTGTCACATTGATGTCTTTCTCGATGATCAAAGTGATACAGACATTTGGAGCAGAAATATATGGCGCTGAAGAAGCCCGTAATACTTGTAATAGCGTGAAAGTGGTCGTCCTCTACTAAATAGATGTAGATACAGGGACGTTCGACAGTACTAGCGCTGGTAATGAACTTGTTTCCCAGTCTCGCACTGACCACCATCACCCGCACTCCAAGGGCTTTTTCAAACGCTTCTACATCCTGAAGACTTGCGGCTCTGTCCATGGGTACACCTGCCATTTGGCATAAGGTTGTTGCTAATTGTCCTTGTTGCTTAAGGTTCTTCCTACATAGGTCCTTATAATAGGTTTCGGGGACTTTTTGATGCTCAAATATGAGTTGGAGATTACTTTTCCTCTGTCTCTGTTTCGTCAGCTCCTTCCATTCTTCAGGGGTACACCGCTTCAACTTGGCCCAACTCACACCAATCGCTCTGGCCATACACATATTGTCCTCATTTTCAATGGTCACGATCGACGTTTTCAGTTGTAATGAGTTTTTCTTTCCTTTCAATTTGGTGATTCTTCGACGTGGACCACCGCTTCCTTTGGGTAACTCGATACTTCCAATTGAGATCTCAAACGATTCGTCAATACTGAGATCCTTGTTGCTGTTTAATACTTTTTCCACGGTCGCCATGACGGTATCGGCATTCAGTTGGTCCCAAGGCTGGAGGGGTACAACGATAGGGTCATGGAGTCCCTCGTGGTGAATACTCACCCTTCCCAAATCGTTCCCCGCCAAATCGCCCCGGGCTTGGTCCAATACGTCATCAAACATATCGTGAAGCCCTTGTTGGACATCTTCCAGCCTCTCGCCTCTATACTCCTCATCAATCTTAATTTGGTAGGTACGATCTACCGCCGCATTCTTGGCATACGTCCTCTCCGATTTCTTTCTGATGGTATACTGAAGTCCTGACCGGCCTGCCTGCGACTCTTCATCGGCACCACCCCCTAACATGTTGGGTGACTTGGGGTTCCAATCACCGTCTTCGATACACGTGTTCGCCATCTCGTTCATCTCTTCGTCAAATAACAAGGCCCTGATCGAACCTTCAATCTCTTCATGGTGGGTTCTCAGTTGGTAGAGTCGGAACCGCACCCCCGGGGAATCCTGTATCCCCCATGTTGCCGCAAAATTCATCAGCTCGTCTTCGTCGGTGAAAGAATTCACCATGATCTCGAAGGTATTTTCCATGTTGCTTGTTAAAGTTCTGAAGTCAGAATAAATTAGCAGGTGCGTGATCCTTCTTGTATACTCTACCCAGAGCCTCTATTCCAAAACGAGGTAGTCTATTTTTAGAATGAGATCATATCTAAATTTTGATTGGCTAAAATTTCATCCAATAGAAATACACAGGAATAAACATTTGAGGGTACTTGACATGGGTTGTACTGATAAGACACTTAAACCGGATCTGTTTGTCCGCCAACAGGAAAAAACACTTGACACGGACACTACTGATAAGACATTAAACAGGATAAGTTTGTCTTCAAACAGGAAAAAACACTTGAGGGTACTTGACATGGGTTTTACTGATAAGACATTGAACAGGATATGTTTGTCTTCAAACAGGAAAAAACACTTGAGGGTACTTGACATGGGTTGTACTGATAAGACATTGAACAGGATATGTTTGTCTTCAAACAGGAAAAAACACTTGAGGGTCACTTGACCCTTGGAACTAATGATTGTGAAATACTAAAAATAGACGACGTGTTCATACATGTGTCGTGTGCAAAAGTCACATGGTAACGCATGCGCTGTAGTAAATTTGTCATTTCTTTGGCGAACACTGAACAGATCGGACGTGCTTTTGAAGTAAGTCATTTTTTTTTTATTTGATTTGCCATACATGTCGACTGTGAGCTTCGGCTCAACTCTTTGGTACAGAAAGGGAACATATGTACCATAGGGATGTTGCATGTAGGGTGTCCCAAGACAGTGTAGGTCTAAATCAAAAAAGTAACTCCGTCTGATAAGAGGCCCTAACCCTCAATGGCCGCTAGCATTATCAGATAGTGGTATAACTAAAAAGTTAGCTTCATACCAAAGGGTGCTTCTGATCAGGATCTCCAATGTTAAAGCTAAGTAGGTCAACAAATGGGCCGCCTAAAATAACATCCAATCACAACCCTTTGCAAATGAGTTCCATCAAAGTAGGTCAACCACGTGGCCAACATCTATAAATAGTAAGTAGGTCATCCAAGATGGCGCCCGTTTGTTTACACCCAAACCGACGCCTATACTACTCCTAGCGATTTCCATTTTAAATGTTTTTTATACTCATCTTTGTGAATGAATTTGATCGTTTTTGAATGGTTGAGTATTTGCTATGAATGAATGAATGAATGAATGAATGAATGAATGAATGAATGAATGAATGAATGAATGAATGAATGAATGAATGAATGAATGAATGAATGAATGAATGAATGGTTTTGGTATGATCGAGGGTCAATTTCACGATGGTTTTAAAGCTGCTCTTGCACAGATTGGGAAACTGCGAATTTTAACATTTTTCGTAAAATCAATCGGAATTAACTACCTCATCATGTTGAAGCCTTTAAAATAATAAGATTCAATCTGGTAATGCATCGAAAGAAAGACCGATATATCCAAATTTAGGTTAAATTCATTCTGAAAAATAAAGTGACTACTTACGCTAAAAAATATATTCTTCAATTTCGAGCCAGCTATTTTCGCTTGAAATTTGGCATGTTTGTCTTATTCAATCAAAGATTAATGTCAAAGTAACTGACAGCCGGAAACTTCATATCAATACAAGCAAAAATGAGAGATAATTCACGGAAAAAAACGATTTTGTAATATATAGACTAGAAATAAATAGACTGATCTTGCCACTTCGAAAAAATAAGTTACAAAATTATTGAAATACGTTGTTTTTAGTGCCAATACTTTGGGCCATTCTTAATAGTCTACAAATTCACACAATTCCAAATCTAAGAACAAGTTTTGTATTTTTCTATGAAAAACTGCGAAAGAGTAGCTTTAACTGTAACAACCCAGAAGTGACGGTTTGCCATCAGACACTCGACTGTTTATTTCTCACCGTTAATATGATACGTCACGGGGTCTCCCTCCGGATCTGTAGCCACGATAGACACACCACTCACTGGCGTCATTATGAACGCATTCTCCGTCACTGATCCTATAAACGTACCGGTCAACTCAGGACCCTCGTTCACGTCAGAAAACTTGAATTCCACAGTTGCAGTGGCAGTTTCTGATGCAGTAAAGGCACTAAAAATAATATTACTTCAATTTAATTGTTTCGGACGAAGAAACCGCGATGGAATACAAGATTGGAGAGAATGCAGTCGCACATTTAACAGAAACTCATGTCGAGCTACCAAACGTTCATTTCGATTGCTTTACCTAATCAATTACGCATCTACCTTAACTCTGACAACTTAAAAGATATCAAAATTGTTTGAACATTTATTTTGATTGTTACAAAAAGACAAAAATAAAACTACGGGTATGTTCAGAGCATACCTGTCTGTTAATAGCATTGGTCTTCAGTCTGGCTACTCGAGGCTACTCGGGGCAGGTAAGTCACAACTTTTAAAACGGCTCGGGATAGAACTACCGAACCCGGTTAGATCAGTCCGTGCATATCGGGGGCCCGTTTTACTAAACTTCTTACAAAAAGATAAATCGTCAAAATCTCAAATTGTACCTGGTATCTTAATTCATTTTTAGATTCTGCATTGCAATATCTAATTGGAATCGTCTTTAGAAGACGATTCCAATGAGATGATGCATGACAGAATTTCATATTTTCTTTCTATTGTAAAGCATCTTTAATTTTTGACTTACGCAAAAAAATGATGGTAAGATGATTAGTAAAACAGGCCCCCGGATCTCAATTTTGGGTCCGTGAGTTCAATTCCCGACCCGGTCAAGTTTCGCCGTTGAGACTCGAGTTAATTTGTCCCACACCAATGGGCCAGTGATACGCCAAGGTAGGGAGGTCGGCTTAAATGGTCTGGCCATACTAGAGATTTTCCACTAAGACGGAAATCGACATTATAATTATGTCTGATTCCGTACTTAAAGGGGGCGTCTCAAAATGAAAGAAATAATATTCTTTTCTATAGCTTGATTTTATGAAAGGATGACGCCCATAATCATACCTTGAGTTGTGATTTATGAAAACGTCAGCATTGGGTGCTGTACGAAGCCATTGTTTAAAAAAACTACACTTCGGACATCTCATATCAAATATGCGCGCACCAAACTAAGTATTTTTACTGATTTTGAAATGCTTCTCTGTCTGTCAATCTGTCTGTCTGCTCATAATTAAGCTTGAAAACTTATTTTCTTTAGAACCTCAATGCTAATATTTCGTACATAAAATTACATCAATTTATTGGGAAATATTGGAGAGAAATTCAATACCTTAAAACATGTACAGTTCGACCGACAAACATTGCAAATAACGTCATGATTTGTTTATTATTTGATTGCTGTGTGAAATATTTAAGATTCAATAAATAGTAAAAACACTTGCATTTGGCACGAGGGAAAATAGCTCAATTAGTTAGTGAGTTCGGACATACGTATCCGTCCCTCGAAAGTAATGAGATTTTTAATATCGAGGTTCGAAGCTCTGTCAGAATACACTTGTTTCGTAATAGTGTCATCTTTTTAAATGTTTTTTCAATATAGAAAACATTTGTTTCATTATTTTAAGATTGACTCGTTTATTCATTATATGTGTAAGAAAATTTTTATATATATATATATAAATTTCGTGTAAAATCTCTTTTGTTCATACAATGCATCAAGTATTTGATCATGAATTTATGAAAAAGAAAAAAAAATGTACATTCTTTTTCGCCGATACGAACCCCTGAAGCACGTTACTAAGACTAGCGTGTGTTACAAACTGCGCTAATTACGACGGTTGTTTAAATGTGAGTTAAATGACAATTTATTTTCATTTTTGCCTTTGAAAAGTAAACAAAAAGTGACGCAACTTGCAATTTAGGGTGGTTTATTTGTACATGTACTTATACTAGTAAAGGGTTAAATGTATAAGTTCGTATTTTGAGACACCTTCCGTTATATCAGTAAGTCAGGGCCCGAGGTTATAAAACTTTCCTCGGGTTCAAATCACAATTTATTCAAATTTCAAATTAAAGCTATAATTCTGTATCAATTTTTTAATAAATATATGAATATCAAAGTAAATATTAATAAGGTGTTATGACTAACAACTTATTAATATTATCTTTTATATTCATATATGTACTCAATTTCTAAGTTAGAGAATATTCTCAGTTGAGAATGAGAACAGTTATATAAACTCGGGCCCAGATATCCGTTCTCAGAGGGCACCTAAGTGAATTATCTCTTCTATGAGAAAACAAAAGGAAGCCATGTTTAGGTTCCCCATACGTCTCATTACAACTGCATAACTATTGACAGCTATAGGTAAACCATGCTATTTGAATGTTTCTAAACAGACTTGCGACGCGTTAATATAGACAAATTAGGACCAACGGAATTTTTGCTGTCACGGTATCTGACTATACTGAAAGTTAAAAAAAATGCAAACTTGCGGCATTCTTATCATCCTTTGAATTACATCTGTAAACGCCATGTTTCAAAGCGTAAAAGTAACATGATGTCGAAATTGACTTCATATTGAAAAAAGCTAAAATTGACAAGACAAAAAGCAATGAATATCGATAGGGAGATAAAATGTGTTTGTCATGATGAGTTCCTCGACTCTTTCAGTGTATAGATGATTACACTTGTAATTAATACCGTTATTCCACGCTTGTTAAATTTCAGTTCAGTCTACCCCTACCCTGGATATACCTCATTTTCCCGCGATTTCGATTACCGCGATTGGACTATACCTTTAAGGCCATTTGTACAAACAAATAAATCAGTTCGCAACCTATGGAGAAGTCGGTTGAGATTGGATACAGTTAAAAACATCGTGAAATTGTCTGTCGTTCAGATCAAAATTCTTTTTAATCATTCACTCAGGGTTCCATTCTTTCACTCCAATCACTCAAATCAATCAAAAATGATCCAAAATTATTTGAAAACATTTCGAAATCGCTCAAGATGATCAACATTTTAATTCAATTCGGTCATGTCATTTTACGATTTTATCGGCTGGTGGGGCTTTTTAAGTGTCTGATTGATTGAAGACACCATGGGGAAATTCAAATGGCAGCCCGGGAGTCGCGTGAGATGATGTAATAATCTAAATTAAACTGTAATATGCATGCGCAGAAAGGACATTCATGTGAACGGAGTTACCCACTGATGGTAGTAAACAAACTTCACATTTACCGCTACAATAATTAATTAACCATGAAATATCGTTATACCATTAAGAAATGTGATAAACTCGTTTAAAATACTATATAAAATGAGAAAAAAGTATTTGATTTTTAAAGTAATAGAGAACTTTTTTTTGTAATCGAATTGTTGTGCACTATTTTCGACGCCATTTTGGAACCCAAGTAATACCGGCCCGACCGAGGAACAGAAGCGTCGAGGTTGAAAGGTTAAAATGACATCACTAGTGTCGAAACCGATATCTTTCTGATGGAAACCCGGTTAACTCGGGTCAAAACCGAGTCCGATATGAACTAACCCTATGAAATAGAAAACGACGTATATCTTATTATTGCATAAAATTTGCGTTTTCGGGTCCGATTAAAGGCATACGTTAACGGACAAAACCCGGGCGTTTACTGGAAAAACGTGGTTTAATCAATTCACGTGCCGTTAACGCCCGGCTTTTGTTTTACTTAATTATCCGTGATTTGGGCAATTACAATTAAATCGATTTCAATGATTCTTATATTTTTTTCTAAAATATATATATATATTTTTTTTTGCTTAAAGGATGATTCATGCATTTTGTTCAAAATACAACAAAAATACGATCTTAAAGATTGTACGCATCGATTAGTAAAATGCGTGAAAACAGTTCATGTCCAACATTATCATAGAGTATACCTACGGACGTTGCTCTAATTCCCGCGTTAAATTGTGCAACGTCATAAATTTATCTGACCACGCCGGTATTAACAAAATGGACGGTATAATGCACGACGTTATTGTACCGGCATATACGTAGGTTGGTAATTGGGTTATATAGTTTCGCAAATTATTTCGCAATTTCTGTATGAATTTATACTCTAAACTATTTTGTATGCAATAATAGCATTAAGGACGAATGCTAGAATTAATTTTCTGAGATAGATTTTTTTTTTTTATTTTTTCATATTTTGTAGATTAAAGTATGCCGATTGCAAAAATGGTAAGAAAAAAAGGGGGTCACCGAATCAGATTTTTCGTAAAACGTCATAGAAAGACATAGGTATCGAGTAAATTTTTGTCCGATTTTTTCGCCGATTTTATTTCTTGGTAATTACACAAAACCATAACACAATCAAATCTAATCAAACAACTTATATCATTTTTTTTTAATTTCATAGATAGGAATTTTTTTGCACTGAATCTAATACACAATTATCGATTGAAAGGAAAAATATAGAGAATAGATGGTTGGTGACTTGAGATGGAAAAGTTTATCGGGCAAGGCGTAGGAATTTATCTGGTGAGCCGGAGGCGAACCGGATAAATTCCGCAGCCGAGCCCGATAAACTTTTCCATCTTAAGTAACCTATCATCTATTCTATTTATCCTGTTACAATCTTTTTCTATTCGTAATTCTAGTCTATTCGTAATTTATTAACTAAAATTTAATCCCATCCCGATTTACAACTCCGTTACTCGGCGAGTTCTCATCATTAGGGTGAATGGTCGGAAGAGGTGGGGTGATCGCTTACGGCTTAAGAACTCGACAATTAAAAGGATTTCTAATGCTGAAGCAAGAAAATTTTTAACAAAAGAAAACTTGAGTAATACGTACATACCTCAATGATTAAGAAGATATTAATCGGGTGATTTTCGCAATCTCAAAGGTTCTTTTTTCTCCGAAGTTTTGTTGTCATGCAGCTAAAAGCAAATCTCAATTCAATGCCTTCCTTGCTCTTAATCAGAGGATGGACATAGATTGAGATCAGATGCAAAGCTACTATTTCCGTAATTCTCCTCAGTTGAATAAATCTGCGTTGAATCCATTCAGATAAATGTTTTAAAATCCTGACAGTTTTCGAGGTCAAATGTAAACACCGAGATAAGCTTCGTCACGATTTAATAGATTACGTAATCAGTCATGTACTACGTCATCAATATGGTCGCGACTTGATGACGTGATTTTAAAAACATATGAGAATCGAGTGAAATAATTTTAATCAGAAATAGACACTCAAATTCAATATAAAAAAATGTTAGAGGGGACTGTTTACAGACCTAATAGCCGCAAAAAGAAGATCCGGCAGGCCAGGTGACCAAGTGACATGATAAAACTGTCACGTGATCAAGTGACCTGATATCAACAAGTTTATCATACCCCCTTTTATCAGGCAATATTTATAGCTAGTGACAGGATAAAATAATTTTTAGGTATTTTTTCCCAATGCGCAAAAACTGGTATGTCGAAAATGAACGAGAATATTTTCAAAATTTATAACTTTTGATCAAATTTCTCAAAAACTCTGAGACAGAAAATTTTATTTTTTCTATATTTTGTAGATAATTATATGTTCGTGTATATTGATAAAAAAAAAGGTATGGTCACCGTGCTAACTTTTGAGAAAAAATGCAAAATTCTAGGTCACCAAGTTTTGACGCCAAGGACAAAATATACTCCAGATTCTTTTTCTCGTGCCAATTATATGTACAAAATCAATGATATTCAATCTTTCTTAGGTTAATCGATTATGGAGTTGAATTCCTCAACAATTAGGGTATCACTTTGTTTTGCGTCAACGAATCCCAAGGTCAAATCATATGAAAAGGTCAATGTCATATATCAAGGCCAACGTTACATAAATCACGCAAAAATCTAGTGTTTTCAAAAATCTTCCAGCCTGTTGAAAATAAAATACTCACATATTGAAAATTATTGATCTCGTCAATAGGCATCATCAAATTCCCTGATCAAAGTCATATGATGAGATAAAAGGTCATCTACCTCGCTCACACACCCATCCCCCAACAGAATTTCAAATAAACCTAGGTTTGTTAAAAAATTAATCCAAACATTGGAAATTAAAAATCTGACAAGATCATTTGACAACGACATGATCGTTTATCAAGGTCAACCTTTCAAGAATTAACCCCGTCAAAATGAAATGTGGCGGTTCCATATAGCTATCGGATATACGACCGATAACGTTGTTTGATGTCTGATTATGCGCGGGAACGTTAACGTCACAAATACCTACAAAAACGACCGTGACGTCATATCCTTTCTTTCTATAAAATAAAATGGTTGCGATAATCTATATAATTATGTTTTGGTGATAGGATTAGTTAATCGTCTTCATGAAAGCATTTTCCGCGAGAAATAGAAATTTAGAAAGGTTTTGGTCCAAGTATGTAGTAGAGTGTGAAATATGCGAATTGGCCACGGTCAAAAATCAGAAAAAATAGGCAAAGGTAAGTTTTGAGTAGATATTTGAACATGTTAATGCAAAAAGTTGCTTTAAATGATCCTACGATGTAATTTTGAGACTATTTATGAATACGAAATTAACAGGTCATGACCTTTTGACAGTTTCTCTGCACCCGGCGACACTGTAAACAAAAGGTGGTGGGGTATCGAATTTTAGCCGGCCGAAAGGGCCGAAAAAATAGGGTAAGTGTTCTGCAGAATATTTTGAAAAAAGAAGATGGTTGGAAAATACTTTGTGATGCATCACCAGAATTGGCACTAGTTTTTGCTTTAAAAAAAGCAAGCCTTACACAGATTATCATTTCCCTTGCGGCAACCACGGAAGTTTAAATTTCGTGCAAAACAGCCAAATTTTCACCAGTTTTCGCGACCAAAACAAATAACCACGATCGGTTAATTTTCATCTATTTCATGCATAGATTAAAAGTTTTGTTTTTTTCTTGGCAGCTTAACACTTGATTCAAACTAGTTAAATGATTGTTTCATTGTAGGCTGTTGCATGAGAGGCCGGTATTGGATGCAGTGTGACTAGGGTGTTGTGAACAGAGAATTTGTGAAATCAACTACAGTCTGTACCCTTTGTAGTGTTTTTGTTACGTCCCAGATAAGTGCAAGTTTGGCGCGCATACTCCTTTTTGAAGAGTTCGATGCGCAAAGACGTTGCGTAAAAACGAACTCACGAAATCGTCCTTAATTCACGTTTTTGAGGGCGTTAACATTTGCAGAGACCCTCAAATTGCATTAACGCCCGAGTGCGAAGTGCTATTATTGCATAAAAAGAAAGACAAGACTATTTATTCAGCGGAGATTGCGAAATAATTCTTAGAAATGCTTTAAAACGAGCCACAGCCCTACAAAAAACGCTGACGAAATTGCGTCATGTATTGCACCGTCACTTTTGTTTATACCGCCATTGCTTAGTAAATATATGACGTCACAAAAATTTACTCGGGATATAGGACAATGTCTTTAGTTACGCTCTAAATTCACGTTAAGCATGAATATGTTTGACGCATTTGAATCATCAATCTGTACACTCGTCAAAGTCGAACCTTTGATGAATTATTAACAAAATGTATTGGTTTTTATTTTTTAGGCCAACAATTTGTTGCAGAAAGGAAATAGCGTTTATTCACATTTTTTCGGGCGTTAACATTTGCAGAGACCCTCCAAATGCTTTAAAGCCCTCGTGCGTTTAACCATTTTTCTGGTCTCTGCAAATGCTAACGCCCCCAAAAACATGAATTAAACCTATACTAAAAGGGGGTAATAAGTATCGCTTATTTTGATCAAGATTAACAAAATTAGCGCAAATGGATTACCTCCCTTTAAGTTCACCCAAAATGCGCTCTACACCGTCATTCAATTTCATTACAAAATCATTCCAAAATCTTCATCTTGTCAATTGCACGATGTTCTAAACTGTAGACCCTAGTTAAAGCTATGAAGAGGCGTTGTTACAATTGCATATTTTCTTAATTTATCCCAGGAACGGTAAATTTAAGACAATTAAGGTTCATGTAAAGTGTTGGAGACCCAATTTTAAGGGCACTTCATTTGCCAAGAAAAAGTTGTATGTCCATATATACCAAAATGAAGCTATTTAAAAGCACAAGCAATTGAGCAACATAAGACTTTCATAGCTATAGCGGTATGGTCAAAACATTGTGGAAAAGGGTCAATTTGTACAGAACAAGCAACTGCATGACGGTTGTATAAAATTGTCCCATATTTTAACAAAGTACAGTCTAAAGTTCTATCCAGGTAGTACTACAACCGCTGGTATGAAATTTTGGCCCAAAACGTAGTTATGAAAGCAATTGATTTTGACTTGTTTTTTAAACACATATGTCATTTATGTCATTCTAATTTTGTAAACGTGTAGTCCTGTGTAAGGTGTGGTGTGTTATCAAAACATAAATGGACATGAATAGTTTATATACCTGTAAGGTTGATCAGCAATATATATATTTCTATTTCACAGAATGATGAATATATAGTTATTTATCAAAGATCATTGAATTAAAAAACTACAATTTGATATAAATCGCAGAAAATAATTCACAATATTATTACTAACATTTATTTTGAAAACAGACCAAACCGGTTTGACATGTATGTTGACAAAATGAATGGAAATTGATTGTTTCAAAAGAGCCTTTTGGGACTGATTTTTATACCAACGTCTGTAGTACTACCTGGATAGTACTTTAGACTGTGCTTTCTTAAAATATGGGACAATACTGCTTTTTCACGGCTATTTAAGTGCCCTTAAAATTGGGTCTCAAACACTTTACATGAACCTTAAGGGTCTTCAGTTCAGGCATGGTCACACAAGATTCTAAAACGGCATTGTGATCACTCACCGTCCGTCTGTCCGTCCGTCCGTCTGTCTGTCTGTCCGTGCGTCCGTCCGTTGCTCTCAAGATTAATGCAATATTTACATGTGTATTCTATGTTGTTTCAACGTGAAAGTTTATTTATACATTCGATAAGTCAATGTAAAATATTTTTTTATTATTAGTAGTACAGCCCATTTGTGCACGTGTGAATTAACCTATAGCAATAGAGAAATGAGATAAGAAGAATTGAAAAATTTTGTTCGAATCATTCTTCTGTGGCGATCTATACCGCTAAAGATTGATATTTGGCACTTTTTGGGAAAAACTTGATGCCCTAGGAATCTATGCTGGGAATTTCGCTAATTTCTTTCTAGGCATACAACTGATATCTCGCTCCAGGTTTTTTAGAATACGCTTATCCTATTAAAAATCTTGTTTCCGTGATATTGATGAAATTATCCGGTTAATAGTCATCCGGTTATTATTAAACTCCTCCCCCATTGCTTGGATACGTTCATTGGAAAGAAGCTATGACGTCACTCTATGTACTCCGCCATGTTGTGTTTAAGATTTGGATTTCGGCGTGTGTTTAAAATCACACTCTTTATGCCGTTAAGTGTTATTTGTTTTATGATGAAGTCGCATTAGCGTGAGAGGTTTAGAAATACAGTAATGATGTAGTTTGTTTTGAACCCAGAAGTTCATCCAGCCGGCCCGATTAAAGTGGGTATACACCTAGAGCACCCAAGCAGTGTTTCCAAGCATATTTCTATATAACATTTAGTGTAAAGTTTATTTCATCTCTGTTAATTTTCGTTCCCTAAATCAAAAAAAAAAAATCGAAAAATGTCTTTCATGTAATTCATTTCAATTCAGCTTCTCTCATTCCTCTCCTGTGAAACCCTTAAGGTGTCGCTCATCTAGTATAAAAGGTTGCAATATTAAAAAATGCTTGCTTTTCCGATCAAATACACGCTGACAATAATAAAGTATAAAATAAACTTACAAAACTTCCACTAGATATTGAATTGGATCGCTTTCGTAGTCCACTGAATCAAACATGGAAATTGCATTCGGCATAAAAAATCTGAACTTGGGAGGCGATGTATTTGGCGTCACGGTTCCCACGCCGAACACTGCGGTAGGATCGTCGGCAACCAAGGTGTAGACAGGAAAATGTTGAGGAGTATTTTCTACAAGTTCAACGGTATCAAATGAAGTCGGATCCGGGTTTATAAATGCTAAACCACCTGGAAACAATAGAAGCTAGAGTGCAAAGCATCGTGAATCAGACAAAGGGTTAAAGATTTTGGGATTATTTCAGAATTAATATGAATGGGTGGTATGAGGGATAGAATACCGCTCATTTTGACTAAATTGAACGGAATTGGCAATATTGTGTTACTCCTTTTGATAGCACTTATAAACTGTTCTATGCATATATGTTTGTGACATCATGTACCAATCAGGCACAAGCAAATTTACTCAAGCCAACAATATCTAGCAATGTTTGAAGAAATTTCAAAGATTTGGGCGTTTCGAATGATTTCGGAGCTTTCTGAGTGGGACGATAAGGGTTTGGAAAAGTAATGATTGGAGCCGAAAGAGACCGTCTTAGAATGGTTTAAAGTAGAGTAATTGACAATGTCACGATGTCATTAAATGGGAAATGAAGGCGTCCGTGAACTAATGTAATAGTACATGTATTTTAATGGGTGATTTATTTCCCAAGATCAGATTTCTACTGAGGTCATCGGTTTGGAATGAATATTTTTTAACTACACAATAATTTTGTGTTGGCCAAAATGAAACAACACTTTTGAAAACTAAATTAAATAATCTTAAAATAATTTGTTTTCTCTTTCTATAGGTAAACTATCTAACAAAGTGAAAGAAAAACGATATTACAATATACATTATGTATCGCTTAGAAATGAATGCTACTGTATACTTTTTACAAAAATGCAATTTTATCAGGATATTCTGACAAAATACAAAATGTTTTTTTTTTTAAAATGACGCAAATGAAAGGAACTGCGTTAGCTATCTTTTAATGTTTATAAAAACGCTCTTTCTATGAAAGGGCTGTACGCGCAGATGTTAAATAGTTTTGCAAGCGTTGATGAATTGAAAAAAGGCGCCGTCGAAAAGCACCGAAAATATCATTATGTATCAGAACTTACCAACTAAGTGCGTTTGTTGAAAAAACCATATGCACGATATCAAGGCTGAAGTAGTTAACATTATGCGATCCTGTAAAAATAAATCAAATGCCTGTCGTAAATGACCAGTTTAGCTGACAATAAATGATTTGGGAATAATTTTTAATTTTGTGTATCAAATACAAGCATTTTATTTGTTGAATAGAATTTTGATCTATCTCCTCCAATAAAATCTGTCGCCGTCAGAATACGTTGGACTTCGAAAAGGATACAAGATTTTTATCGATGGCTCAGCGCAAAACAGTTGTAACTACCCATACGTTTTGTGCATTTACAACTGTATTGTACTGAGTCATCGATATACAAATAATAAATAGTGTAAAAGTGACTCTTTTTAGATATGAAACAATCGATCTATTTTCTAACCGCAATATCCAATGTTTTGTTTCTGGATAAAACAAGTAAACCTAAAAGCAAATGAGCATATGCGTGAGATTTCCAACAATTTCCAATAAGCGCAAAGCGAAGTCTCTAACCAGCCTGTGCATCTGCACAGTCTGCCCAGAGTCTTCATTAAGCGTTTAGTAGATAGATAATGTCTCAAAGTGTCTGAAGACCATCCGATTACTCTATATTTACAATATGTAGCTGTCTACGCTACTCAATATTGGCCCCGCACGAACATTTCAAATTGTTGGAAATGTCGAGCACAGGCTCAAATGTTAGCTTCATAATTTCATCGAAACTAATTCTCCACTTCTTATTCATGAAATTTCCTTCTCTCTAAAGTTATGAATGTGATTGGAAAATATGACTATTTGATTTTAATTTTTTTTTAGATATTTTACTCTACAGTTAAGAACATCGTGAAATTGACAAGATGGATGATTTTGGAATGAAAATAAATGAGTATGTGGAGTGAGTTTTGAGTGAAATAAAAGAGAGGTTATACAATATGTTGAAGATGAACAAAATTAACTATATAAATTACATCCCTTTATTAAAATATACATACAGGTTCAATGTTTACCTTTCTATGTCTTCACGAATGCGAAATACGCTAACAAAATTCAATTAAGTTAGTGGATTGTCTACCGATTTTTTCTTAAATGAGGTTGTTGTTCTTATCATTTTTAGTGATTTTGAAGCGTTATTGAATGGTTTGAGTGAATGTTTGGATGAATGGATGGAGCGCCGATTCAGCGTCATTATATATGGTTTTGACCGAGATGAATGTCAATTTTACGATGTTACTAACTGTACTTTTTTATCATTTAAAGTATGCTTATATTTGAAAATGATGTAGCATTTAGGCATTCCATAATTTCACTTTACAATAAAAAGATAAAGAACTTTAAATGTATGACAGACATGTATGGAACGCCACAGCTGTCATATGTTTTGAAGTGTAGTGTTAATATGCCCAATTTCTATATTAAAATGTCTAAATCAAGTGTAATTATGCTCAAATGTAGTGTTTATTTGTCCGAACTATACTTAGTTCCATAAAAAAGTGTGCACTTTCACTTTTTGCATTTCTCCTGATTTTTACAAAGTTGGAAGAAATTATAGAGTGAATTTAATACCATACTTTAGACAAGACCTTTTGAAATTAAAAGTCAAATCAGATTTGGATAAAGTCTCGCATGCTGCAAACACGATGTCATTACTTAAGCTGTTGGGATTTGACCTCCTTACAACTTTTTCTTTGATAAGAGCTAAGTGTTGATGATGCATTGTAGAGTTTAAGAAGCCATTCCAAGCCATTTCCAAACAAAAGTTTTAATTTTTATGCAGACTTTATGTGTACGTCAACGTAAGACATTGCTACGTTGTTAGGCCAGTAACTTGTCGTTGAATGGTGCTATGGCGTCCTTTGACATCTCCATTTGCTTATTAAAGGCCTTAAAAATGATGACCTCGAATTCTATTGGAATATGAATGCTCAATCAATTCTAATGACGTTCTAAATCTGACAAGGTTCGATTTTGTTCAACGACGCTTATTGGTAGTCAAACCACGCTGAAGCACAATGCACAATTGTATTGAAAATGTGGTTTTATGCTTAGCAAATCCGCAAACATTCAGCTGAATGCATTTTCAGACCAATTTTACGTTTTACGCGTGAGGCACATGCAATTCATGCGAAATCGAATGTCTCAATTTAGCTGAAAATTTTTGCTCATCCCGTGATTTTTGTTTTCAAATGTCGTTTGCACATACTCTTTGGGATGGTCATACGACGTTTCATGACGATAGATTGTGTAATTTTAGGAATATTCAAAATTCAAAAGTGCACACTTTCTTTTGGAACTAAGTATATATAGTATACTGTCAAAAGGTAGTCTGGTTATATGCAAAATGAGTATTGACTTGTCTATACGAAAACTTATCATCCCAAAAGGTACGTTCACTATGGCAACATTTTGTGCTGACCTGTCTTAACATTATCTGATTGTGCCAAATGGTGGTGTCGTTAAGTCAAAGCATGTTGTTAACTTGTCTTAGAATTACATCATTATTTGAAAACGTTCTGTAATTACGTCTGAATAATGTGTTGGCTTACCAATGCACTACTTTTGTATGTCAAAAGGAAGCATTGTTATGTCCAAATAACACAATGCTATATTCAAATATGGTCTTATTATGTTAAAAGGTAATGTGGTTCTGTCAAAACAATATGTTGACTTGTCAAAACATGGAGTAACCATGTCCACGGGTGGTGTCGTGATGTACGAGTAATGTGCTTACTTGGGTAAATACGAATTATCATGCAAAGAGTAAAATTGATTTAGATCAAATATTGCGTTAATTTGTCTACGCATTACCTTATTTTGTTCAAAGGAAATGTGGTCATGCCCAAATGTGGTATTGACTTGTCTTTACAGTATGTTATCATGTCGAATTTCCTTTTGATTACCAAAGTAATGCATTAACCAGTCACCATGATAAGATGGTGCTAAGGCAAGCCATCACATTATTTAGATGTAATTACACTACGTTTTCAAATAATGATGTAATTCTAAGACAAGTCAAACAAATGCTTTGACTTAACGACACCACCTTTTGACACAATCAGATAATGTTAAGAAAGGTCAGCACAAATTGTGGCCATAGTCAACGTAACTTTTAGTACAAGTTATCGTTTAGACAAGTCAATACTCATTTTGCATATGACCAGACTTCCTTTTGACATTATATTATATAGGTCGGACAAATCAACACTACATTTGAGCATAATTACACTTGATTTAGACATTTTAATATAGATAAAGGTCATATTAACACTAATGTTCAAAACATATGACAGCTGTGGCGTTCCATAGACATGGATGTCCGCGCAAGTATTGCTATGTGTCCAAACTCTCAAATTTCAGGAAAAGACCCATTAATGTCATTTTACATTCTTGCGACCTTGACCTTGCGCAAATTTAAACCTCTTAATATGACGCTAGTACTCACCGTTGAGAACAACCGTGGAACAGTTAAAAACATCGTGAAATTGACACTCGTTCCGATCAAAATCATTCTTAATAATTCACTCAGTGCTCAGTTCATTCATTCCAAATCGATCAAAAACGCTCCGAAATCATTAGAAAACATTGAGAAAATCGTTCACGACGATCAACATTTAATTCAAATCATTAAAATGATTTTTACGATTTTAAATGATGATGTTGATTTCAAAGTGTCTGATTGGTCCATGAAGACGCAAATACAGAAAAATATGCATATTTTATTAAAGGGAGGTAATAAACATCAACCTGGATTTCTTGACATAGCATATCCGTATTTTGTGACTAAAACATAATATCTGTAGTTTGAATAAACCCTACCATAACAGATATTTAATAATGACCGAACATATTTCAAGTTGCCAAGTCGTTGAGCTTCGCCGTCATATCTCAGTAGCGTTTCGGACTTCCATTCATTGGGCCCCTGGTTCGATCCCAGACAGCGTTGAATATCATTTACGCAATATACATTTAGTAACATCGTGAAATGGATATTCATCTCAATCAAAACCAATCTAAATCGATCACTCGTCGCTCCATTCGTTCATTCATTCAAAACACTCACCCAAACCATTCAAAAACGTTCCAAACTAACTGAAAAGGATAAAATCAACAACTACATTCATTAAAACAATAGCTAGAATCAAAATGCTGTAAGCACTGTAAATGTGCGGTACTGAATGACTGGACAAATTATTGTTGGTTCAGGAGTTTAAATATATTTTGTTTTGAAAAAAAAAATCCTAATTTGTCATGTCAAACCATACATACCACATTTAAAGATAGCTTAAAAATTTGCAAAGAATATTCATTTGACAAAGATTGTATCAAGGATGTCATCAGAATTTATTCAACATCTAAATGCCAAATATAAGCATGGACATTGCTTCATACATAGTTTCGGGTTTGAATATACAGACAAATGCAGCTCCATTCCTTTGATGCGGAAATTTGAAAATAATAAGTGTCTCGACAGCTAATAAGCAACTGCTAAAATATATAAGGCATTCTGTATTGTAAGTCTTTGGATATTTCAGACATTGATTCTTGGTGCCACGGTTTTTTTAAATGAAATGAATATAAAATAATAATGATAATAATAAATATACATGTGAAAAGAACACTAGCAAAACACGTAAGCATGTTCATAGTTTGAACAAATAAGAACGTCTAATGGTTAAGTTTCAATTGCATCTTGAAAAAGTTGAAGTTACAAGTTTTCAGACAATTACATGTAGATTTACCTCAGACAGACAGACAGACAGAGACAAATGCACATAAATAAGCTAAGAGAGAGAGAGGGAGTGGCACACTTTATCACACATTCTGTAAAAAGTCAGAAGGGTAATAATGTGAGTTATAAGGGGGCATTCCAAGGAGCAAGGTTAATTCATCCCAGAATCCATCTCTCATCAGTAAGAAGTGCAAATGTACAACTGCATTTTAGTAAACTAAATAAGATATTCTGTTGTTAAGTTAAATTAATCAACTGTCGTGACCTTTATGGAATGAACTGCAAATAAAGCGTGAATTAATATTCAGAGTAAATCCGAAGCTCAATTAAGGCCAGCAATTTTCGAAACAAAATGTTTACAAAATGGAAATTTGTCGAGATAGAGGAAGTTTTGCAAATTTGATTAGATGCCATCCGATCAGAACCGCACTAATTGTGCTACCGCATAATTAAAAAATATAAGGATTTCACCGACATAATTAAAATTGGAAGCGTTTGGTTGGTTCTTGAAGAAATAGGAAGCTGTTTATAGAATGTGTATGCATATTTTATCTAGGGGGGGGGGGGGGGGGTAATAACTATCGCTAATTTTGTTCACAAAATTGGCGATATCGGATACCCCCCCCCTTTATTTTCACTGAAAACTAACTCATCACACTCGCTCAATTTTATACCAAAATTATTCACCTTGTCAAATTACGATGTTGTTAACTGTATATCTCACCAATTGGTAAATAATCGTAGACCTATGTGGAATGAGCAGCTTTATGCTCGGAAATGTTACGGTTGTACTGTTGAGAGAAATACCAGGCGCTTGAGCCGCGAAATGACTGAAAAATGTAACTTTACTTACCAAAATACAGCAAAGAGCGAAAATATTTTATTGTATAATTTATATACATGTATTTACAATTACTGAACTTTTTTATCTCCTTTCTCTTACCGAAAAAATACACCCAAAACAATGAATTGTAACGGAGAGAATTAATTTCCTTGTCAGAAGACGATGTTTCCAAAGGTAAAATTATATCTAAAAAGCCAGAATCATAGATTCGAAAAAATCCGAACTTATCACCGTACACACGTACTTTGATATTGCGATGGTCTTTAGGGAGTTGTTATTCAAGGCTTTTAAATCAATATTCTTTGATTTGAAAGCAAAAAAAAAGTTTCAATGTGAGACTTGACGTGATATCGCTTATAAATTGAATTTTGGCAGCTAGAAGGTTTGATTTGAACACATAAGCAAAATTTGGTAAAACTCTGTATGAATGTACTGTATTATCAACGCTTTGTACAGTTTTTGTCTAAGGTTAACATCTTTTAACAATCTGTCGGTAGCATGATTTTTGAAATTTCAAAGGAAGGTAAATCGATGGCATATAGTTTACCCTTCATTGGTGGCTAAAAGCTCAATTTTTGGCAGGGTTTAAGAGGGTGTAACATAGCTTCGATGAATCCCTTTCTCATTCGGTACACCGCTCGGACTATTCCATAAAATGGGAAGTACGTCTTGCGTACATGTAGTAACTTTTAGGCAAATTTCCGGTTATCCGTTTTCTGGCGGTACTTTGGTTAATGCGCTTGAAAAAAAATCTTTAAAGCCTTCCATTCGTCTTAGGATACTTTTCAGACATATTTCATATAATTTGATATCAACGCGCAGTAAAAACTCTGCGTTTTGTTACCACACTATAGAATGGCCAGTTTTTAAGTTGGAATGCGGAGCAATTCCAACTTAGATTTAACAAAACCGCAAATTGAACACAAGATAATTCGATTTCGGGTTTTCTGATAACACATATCACGTGAACAGGATGTGAATACACTTCGGCCTATTTTGCATATCTCAACCTGACATAGGCATGCAGTTTATGTCATCAAGAAGTAATAATCTTAAACAATTACACAACAATCACTTCATGTAAATTATTAACACGCTAATTTATGTTTTAAACGATATTTATTGAAACTTGCGTACGAATTTACTAGTATCACATATTAACATTACTATATTTGGAAATCATGTGATAAGTCAAGTCCAATTAAGTTAGCTATTGTCAATAGCACTGGCCAATCACGTGAACTGCTTATTTGGTAATGTCCCGACCTTTTTTTCGTAGAATTGTGGAAATAGCACAAGCCAATCACGTGATCTGCTTATATGGTAATGTCGCGAGCGGTTTTTCGTAGAATTATGTTGTAGCTCTTTTAGAGGTCTAGTTTCTCTTTCTGAACTTTTTCCGAACTTTTTACACACTTCTACAAAATAGTTCAAATGTTTTTGTATCTAATTTTCCGTAAAGCATCATTAGAAACGCGCAACATCTGCAGATTATTTATCTGTATTAAAATCCGATCCAGCAAATATTCTCTTTTTATTACTTCTCTAAAACAACAACAACAAAAAACGGAACCCCATTTCCAAATCGCGCGATTATTTCTCTGATGGTGGACGCAGCAAGGATCGATGAAGGTATAGATCGACAAGTTTAAGTGAGTGATCAAAGGTCAATTTTGTCTCCACCTGTATATGTCTCCACATTTGATCACTCACCCTAAATTACGGGTCTATAGGCAAATATTTATCTTCTCTTTCTGCCTTTGTCCATTTTCTTTAAAATTGTTTTGACATAAATGCACTTGTGCAAAAATACGCATGTGCGCTATCCTTCAAATATCATTGAAGATTATGACAGGTTAACTACAGCCTTGGTTTTTATCAAATATCTAAACGAGTTTACCAACCCTACGTGTTTTGTCTTCAGGGGCCTCTTTCAAGAAAGGTCCCACGACCGAAATTTGATCGTATCACAATCGTACGATTAAAATTGGCTTTCAAGAAACATTTTGGGCTTTCAAGAAACATGTCGTATTGTTTAATTTACTCATAAATTTACAACACCTAAAGGCTAGTCGTGAATTTTGCGATTTTGACTGTGCAAGCATACGTACGCATGTACGCCCACTTTTCTTGTAAAGCACAACTCCTCCAAAGTTTCTTGTTGGATTTGGATGAAACTTTAAAAGAATGTTCCTAGTCATCTGACCCTGCGCATTAGCTCACGGTTTGGTGAATTACAGCCGCGTCTTGGAAAAGGGGTGTTCACACAACTGCTCCTCCATTTATGAACCGATTTTGATGATATTTTCACAAAACGTTCCTAGTCACCTGACCTAGCGCACATTCTAACGCAGTTTGGTGAATTTTAGCCGTGCCATGGAAAAAGGGGCCTTCTTGAAAAAAGATTTTGTGAACGCAACTCCTCCTCCATTTATGGAATGATTTTGATGAAACTTTCACAAAATGTTCCTAGTCACCTGACCTTGCCTATACAGTCGCGGTTTGGTGAATTACAATTACGTCATAGAAAAAGGGACCTTCTTGTAAAATGCTTGTGAACGCAACTCCTTCTTTATTTATGGACTATTTTTAAGATTTTTTTAACGAAATGTACATTGTTACCTGACTTTTTGCATGTCGTTGCAGTTAAGTGAATTTCAGTCGCGTCATGGAAAAGGGGGCCTTCATGTCAAAATTCTTTTGAATATAACTCCTCCTTCATGGAAAAAATGTCCGTATTGTTAATTAATTTATAATACAAATTGTACATTTGTACGTGATGAAAGTTAACAGCTCTTTTATCCCCCGCCGTTTTCGGCCAGGGGATATAGTAATGGCCTACGTCCGTTATTCCATCGTTTCGAGGGTCCGTCACTAAACTTGTCCGGAGCATATCTCCTAAAGTATAATAGCTATCGTACGATTTTTCTTCTTGAAACAGACCCCAGGTCCCACCGGCATACCTACAATACTCTTTTCTCCTCGAATCGCGCATGGTAATCATATCATCTGCGTGTACATTGATTTAAAGTAAGCACGAATATATTTTCTTGGTTTTTCTAATACAGAATTATTTTCTCTCATTTCTTCTTTTTTATTATTTTTTTTATCATATGCAGGCATGTATAGCGATTCAGGGAATTAAAGGTATCTCGTTGTTGAAATACATTGATTAATATACGCCCGTCAAAAGACGAGACGTATTATGTGATCACCTCGGCGGTGGGCGGGAGGCGTCAGCTTTGCTAGTGGCTTGGTGTCACCGTCTCTTGAACGCATTCCAACTTATCAATACTTTCAGTACTTTGATTTGTCAACGTTATAATTGATCATGTAATCAACATCCGATGCGACGGGCTTACAAAGCTGTGACCTTATTTTTTTCCGAAGTCTATCCCGTAGAATCGCAGAGAGTTCCCGATTGAGCCCTCTCTCTAAAAAGATGATTGCTGCTCTCTCCATTAGCCTACCTAAGAGGGGCTTTTTTTATTTCTTCAAGGGGTAACCCCTTTCTTATTATAGGATCTGTGGTACTCAACCAGATTTTCTTTAATAAGTTAAATTCAATTGTCTATATACATGTGTTATAATTTCTTTTTATCTTATAACTATACACATATCCGTGCGATAACTTCCCGTTTTTTATGATATAACATAGTTATTTTTTAGAACAATGATATAATGCTGTTATTTTTAGAAACTTGCATACCAGGTAGAAACATCGATGAAAGGTAGACAAATAGATGTTATAAGATAAATGAAATACGTACTTAGTGTTTTGTATGAAAAAATATCTTATTCGGTTGTGAGAATTGATAATTGTCGAGGCTCAATTTTCAATTCTCCCAACCTCGTTAGATATTTCTTCTCATACAATACACTAGGTACGTATTATATATATATATACATATATATACATATATATATATATATATATATATATATATATATATATATATATATATATATATATATATATATATATATATATATATATATATATATATATATATATATATATATATATATATATATATATATATATATATATATATATATATATATATATATATATACCTAAACGAAAAGGGGGGGGGGGTGTATGCTCTGGGATGATGGCAGTAAGAACAATCTCGATATATATATATATATATATATATCGAGATTGTTCTTACTGCCATCATCCCAGAGCATACACCCCCCCCCCCCTTTTCGTTTAGGTCACAGTGTATGCAACTAACGACGAAATAACTTCTTCATTTTCTACCGCTAGCAATCTAGAAGGAAAAAAACATCATCCGAGAAAAGACGATTTATGACGATTTCCAAAATTTTTTATTGGGGAAATGAAAACCAAGGCCAAAAATGCACAATCTTTCGATTATGCATCAGAAAGAGAAGGTACATTACAGTAGAAATGCATAACATTTTAAAAATTAATTTCAAAGTCAATATTCATGAAACTTCAGATTTCAATTTGCAAAATTATGAGTCATGCAAAACATGTTTTTTGTGGGATAAATAAGATTATTATTAATAACTAAAATTTTGATAATCAGTTCTAATGACCAAATGCTGTCTTTGCAATGAACTTCTTATTATTTGTCGTTTCTCCTTGTGACATTCATTTGGGTAAAACATATCAGCTATACTAAAAGGGGGACATACATGTAAGTATAGAAATAAGTCGACAGTATCGCGTTTCAGGACTTTTAGTCCTTTTTGATGATTTTAGATAATCCGAATCCAAGAGTTGTAGACGACAACGCATTTAGTATTTATTATTCAAGGTAATGGACCCGTAAGAGTTCCGCAACTTTTCAGAGTTGATGAACTTTAACAGTGTTAACCGAGGTTTCCTAATGATTTTCATTAGGAAACCTCGGTCAACATTGTGAAATTTATTAGCGCCGATATGTTTCGGAACTATTACGGGTTCAATACCTTAAATAATTCATCTTATGAGGAAGAAAATGTTAAAGGAAAATGAGAAATTGCTTTTGACAATAAATCACGGGGCGTAAAATCTCAGTAATGTACAGAATAGGGGCCCGTTTTACTAAACTTCTTTCGAAAAAAATAATCGTAAGACAAAATCACAAATTGGACCTGGTGTTTTCATTCATCGTTAGATTCTGCCTTGCGTAATCTCATTGGAATCTTTAGAAGACGATTTAAATGATATGATGCATGGCAGAATATTTAGCTACTACTTAATAAGCCACTAAAATATTTTGCTTGTGCAAAATATGATCGTAAGATGTTCAGTAAAACAGGCCCCAGGGTTCAAAAGTATCACAAAAATTTAATATTTTGATATAGAAGAAATTTAGAGTTGTTGGGAATATTTTTCGAATTCAGAGAAGTATGAAAGAATAGAAAAAATACACAATTTCAAAACGCGAATCGGATTCATACAGAGCTGCGATTAAGAGTTTAGTTTCATGTTTCTACGAATTAAAAAAAAAAAGAAAAACTCTCTTCACATCTTATAACTCTATATCGTGAAGAAAAAATGTCAAGAATTTTCCTTACTCAGATAGATTTTGCTTGGATATATATTTTGTGTACAAGTATACAAAATTAGCTGCGCATTCGAAATTGTTTCATTGACGATTGGTTGATTAATTGATTGAATGTGTTTTACGCCGCTTTCAACATTGTTCAGTTATATCACTGCGGCTGGAGCACCTAACAATGCATTCCTGGTATTTCTCTCACCAGTACATTCATCACATCCTTTCCTAGCCTCCAGATGCTATCTCACATAGGTCTACGATTATCAACCCATTGGTGAGAGATTCATTGACGAATCAAACAAAATTTTCAACAGGACAGAGTGAAGGGGTCTTTGTTTAATACAACTGAAATTTTACTTTATTTTATTAAAACGTGACCCTGCATTCTTTATACCTATTATAGTCTATCTGTCTAATTTGACACGGGAATGATCAATTATGGAAACTCGAATAAAAAATGCACCTGCCCGAACTGTGTATCTTAATGATTATCTTGCAAATACAGACACATTCGCTCATTAGTTCTTTAGAAATTTAAATTGTGCACCTTATATTTGTTCTATAAAGTTGCAAAACGACGCACCAATATCAATTGTAGTTTACTTGCAGGGGAAAAACCAAAGAAAGCAAGGCATTCTGTCACAATCAACCTTGAAAGTAAAGGAAAGATAAGTGATGTCATTATTCTGCTTTATTTTTCACCTGGTAGGGTATGTGGCATAACGGTTTCGTACTTTGGTGAGTTTACTTTTCTATTTTGGTTTCTTTCAAAAGTGAGTAGGGAATTATCGTTTTCTCGTGTATGGACCAGCAATGTCAAGTGATTGATCAAAGATCAATTTACATTAAAATGATAGAAAAAAAACGGCTTTCTTGAACCTCACTCTTGCTTGCAGATATATGCATAATTGTATCCTTCAATCAAACGAGTTAACGTGCTGAGTAAAAGTGAACATATCTTATCGTTTGGTTACAAAAGCATTGTAACCTCAGCTTGTCCAAGCTGAAGTTACGAGGGTTTGGTTACCCACTAACGATTTATCGTTTCACGTTGAACTTGTAAACTGTTTGACAAAAGTGATTCAATGTTAACGAATGCTGATTTGAATCTGAAATACAACGATTCGTTATAAATTGCACGCGATAATGTTAACATTAAGACGGTTGTATCGATATTTTCTAAAGGTAGTGCAGGTTACTTATGCTAACTTCCTGAAAAAGAACCTGATATACTATATTTAAAATACCGTGACGTATGTAAACGACTGCGATGGCTTAGTGGATACGCATGCTATACTATCGACTGATTGTTACCAAAACGCTTCCGGTTCGTATCCTGTCATCGCCGGATTTTGTTATTGTTGTTTTTTTTTTTTTTTTTCGAGAAAATTAAGTTTTTTTCATCATCAAATACACGCAGATAAATTTCTTTTCTATGTGTTTCTTTTTTTAAAGATATAATATGTATCATATGATTAAATATACAGGATTATACCGTTCGGAGAAAGCTTTATCGATTGTATGCGACAAAATATCGAATCATGAAACAATCGCCGTTGGTCTACAATTGTTTTGGCTATCGCATTCCATTTATTAGCGTGAAATCTTTTAAATTTTGAATCTTCGAATAGTCAAATCGCAGTTTCAGGCTCTATCTAAGCTTGCCATTATATTCATCCCCACGGTGAAGTAAATATAATATATATCTTTTCAATCCAAAAAATACAAAAAGCCTTTGAAGCATTTTAAAAATTAGCACAACATTTAACATAATATTTTTTTTAAAAAATATGCCATTAAATGTATAAATTGAAAAAGTTATTTTTTATGTCGCAATGCAGAAACGAACTCGGTCCGCTTGGTCAAAATTCTGTCGTCCTTATCCACTAGACTATGCCACTCGATAAACTACTGCATGCTTTTTCAGTATAATAAAGACAGCCAATTGACATGAACACTGTTTTCAATAACATGGATTGATTCTATGTTTATATACAATATCGCGGTTGTCAGGTGAGCTTAATACTTGTGCTCCACCCTACAAGGGTAAAAAACATGGATTATACACCTTTAAAAGCCGGAATATTTTACTCCAAGATTCTATTTCCTGTGACATAGAGCATTTTGGCAAAATTTCGACTGTTAAGGAGAAGGGTGCATTGAAGTTTCACAAAACTATCCACGAAATGCTAGGCCATGTGCTCATACAGACTTTGCTTTTTATCATCCAATAGAGCCTGTATTGACCTGATATCATATTCCTGATAACAAAACATCAAATCAAGCAGTCTAATTTTAGAAACAATTTTCAGATTAATGCTATTACCCAAAACAACTTTCACCTCAATATCTTTGACTTTAAATGTTTAATCAAATTTAAGCACTGAAAATTGATTACATGGTGAATAGAATGATATGTCAGTGTCTTAAAATATCGACACTGTCTGGTCTCGGCTTTGTGAAATTATCATGACATCGGCGGTATGCATTCTCAAAATCAGTTAACGAAGACTTTCCATTTGACGTTTTTCAAAACTCATCCATGAATGGATGATTAATTGTTTTGATCAAGAAATTGAACATTTTCCTTTCCCGTGTGCCGCATTTCTAAAAGACAAATAAAAACAAAAAAAAAAGAAACGAAGTGAAAGATGGGCTTTTTCCTGTCACTTGCTATAAATATTGCCTGATAAAAGGATCATAATAATTTTTTTGATATCACGTCACTTGATCATGTGACAGCTTTATCACATCGCTTGGTTGCGTGACCTGGCGGATCTTCATTTGCGGCTGTTGAGTATAAAAAAGAGTCCTCCCTAACACATTTTATCTTTTGAATTTGAGTCTCGATTTCTGTTAAAAATGTTTCTTTTGTTTCCCTTATTTTTCAAAATCAAATCGCAACAACATCGACGAAGTACATGACTGATGACGTAATCCATATAATTGCGACGAAGCTCAACTTGCATGTTTACACACAACCTAGAAAACTCTCAGTATTTGTAAGCATTTATTTTGATGGATTCAACGCAGATTTTATTCGACCGAGGAGGATTTCGGAGATAGTAGCTTTGTATCTAGGCCCGAGGCTATAAAACTTTTCTCATTCTGAATTCAAAATTTTCTAAAATTTCAATTAGAGATCTTAGCCGTTATTCTGTTTTAATACTCAATTTAATGAATTAAGATAAAATGTAATATTAATAAATTGATACAAATAACAACTTCTTAATATTATATTTTATTTTCATGCATTTTTTTACACAAAAATTTGAGAAAATTCTTAGTTGAGCCTTAGAAAAGTTATAAAACCTTGGGCCTAGATCTCAATATATGTCCGTCCTCTAAGAAAGGGAGACATTGAATTAAGGTTTGCTTTTGGGTGGATGAAAACAAAAATCGAGTATAAAATAGATGGCTAGTATGGCGATTGAAAAGAAAATCACCCGATTCACGTTCTTCTTAATCGAAAAGGTATGTAAGTATTGCTTACAGTTAACAACATCGTGAAATTGTCAAGGTGAATGATTTTGGAATGAATTTGGAACGAAATTGAATGAGTGTGTGGAGCGAGTTTTGAGTGAAATTATTGGGAGGTAATCCATTATCGAAAATTTTGTTCAGTATGAACAAAATTTGCGATATGCATTACCTCCCTTGAATAAAATATGCATAGAAGTTCTTTAAATAGCTTCCAATATCTTCAAAAACCAATCAGACGCTAAAAATTTCAATTATATCAGTGAAATCGCGATTTGATTCTTGTTTTATTGATTTTGAAGGTAGTTATAGATCTTATATTTTTAAGTCATTTTGAGCGTTTTTGAATGGTTTGAGTGAGTGTTTGGAGTGAGTGAACGGAGCGCTGAGTGAGCGATTTAAAATGATTTTGATCGAGATGATTGTCAATTTCACGATGTAACTAACGGTAAATATCCTTTTGTAAAATATTTTCTTACTGTGTACAGCATCAGAAAAAATAACATTTATTGACCTCTTAAGCCGTATTCGATCCCAATACCGCATCCGCCAATCAACAAAGGATATGATGAGTAGTCTATGTGGAAAAATCGGGATCAGATTCGCATAAAGATATAGTTTATAGTTCTAAAAGATATTGTAACAGGATAAAAAGATTAGATGATAGGTGACTCAAGATGGAAAAGTTTTTTGGGCTCGGCTGTGAAATTTATCCAGTTCGCCTCCGGCTCACCAGATAAATTCCTACACTTTTCCGGTAATCCTTTCTAACTCAAGTCACCAACCATCTATTCTTTATATACATGTAGTATGTTTCGATGCCAAATATATTCAAACGGCTTCACACTTTAAACCGTGAGCACCGTATTGCAGGTCGGCTGTCAACATACGGCTCACAATGGCGGCCACAGCTCTTAGACATATATTCTCACAGGTATTCTGGGTTGAGAGGAGCAATGTGGATTTTTTTTTTCTCAGAAAATTTGAAAGGTACCGATCGGGAACCAAAGTTTCTCATTCAAACCTATATTATTGTGGTCTTCTGGATTATTAGTATTTTACTCAAAATCTTGCAATTTCGAACTCATGTAAGAAGAAACCACGAAAAACAAGACCAATAACATCATAGTCAAAAATATATCCAAATCTCATTCTAGGTAAGATTTTATCACCTGTGACAGGGACAATCAGAATATCTGTAGAGTCCGTGCTGGTCGCAAAATAATCATTCCATTATTATTCCATTCTTAAGTGCAGTTAATAATATCGTGAAATGACATTTATGGCAATCAAAACCATTCTAAATCGCTCACTCATCGTTCCATTTATTCTTCCAAACACTCACTCAAACCATTCAAAACGCTCCAAAATGACTAAAAAGGATAGGTTCAATTTCTACATACAAAATATATTTAGCTAAAATAATCGCAATTTCGCTGAATTAATTGAAATTCTAAGCGTCTGATTAGTTCTTGAAAAAATGGGAATATATACTTAGCAAAAGAGAAATTTTACATACTTCTTGGTCTGTTTTGAATGGCTTACAGTGACTGTATGCCAACTTTATTGACATGTGCTTGTCGGGCTGACAACAGTGACTTCACAGACGCAGTTTTTTGTGCGATTGAAGCGAGCCCGGGCTAGTGCGTCTGTCACTTCCGGTACTGGTTTCATACTCGTGCTAAGCCATTGAGCCATTTTGAGTGCATTTTGTTACTCAGTCAGACTCATTTCGTAGCATTGACACGAAAAAAACAACAACAACAAAAAATGCTCATTTTTATTGAAACGGGGATTATCGCGGTAATTGAAAAAAGGTAGAAATGTGACTATGGCTATGCATAGAGCTTGTATATCTGTTTATAACGCCACTCTTAAGTTTGACTACCCAGGACAGGCAAATCATATTTTAATATCTTGGTTAAGAACTTCCAAGCCCGGAAACGCGTCTGGTTTTCAATTATGGGTCGTTGTTTTGATCTCCGGTTTGACGATCTTCCATCTCATATTTGACAAATGTCATTATGTTTAGTGTCATTTGGCTCCCACAGAATCGGTGTGCGATACGCCTAAGATAGAAGGGCGACTGGTTGTTCAGATGAAATTTTCTAGCCGTACCGTTAGAAATAACATGAGACTATGGATAGGTGCACCAGCCGTCGAATTTTAAATATCAAACTACTGAAAACGACTTTTAAACCCATTTTATTTAACGTGAAATCGGTTCGCAACCACAAGAGATGATAGGCTCATTGTGACGACATATAGAGGCGTTGTTACCAGCTCATATTTTCTCATTCATTTCGTCAAGGGAGGGACAACTGCAAGGCAATTATGAGTGTTTAGTTCAGACGTTGTTCACCCATGATTTTATGAGGCTGAGTATGCAAGATTGATTGCAGTCATATTATTTCATATTGGGTTCGCATGTACTGGTCAGGTTATATAATCTTTTACTCTCCAAGTTTCTAGAAGGTTCATGCAAAATTATGTAGATCTAATTCAGGTATGACATATGTTTCTATTTTTATCACTCAATCTTTAAGAAAATGGAATAATGTTCGAGAAGTGGTTGACTTTCTATATAAGCATGTATATTGATAGAAAATGGGGATTTTGTGAGATAAGCTTTTAAGGTGCTGGATACATGTCTATTCTGAGATTTATTTCGATTTATGGGAATTTGTTAGTAGTGATTTAAGTATATGATTGGATATTTTTTAATATATTGTAAACATTTATCGGATAGGATATTTACAGATGGCAGTTTTTGTTGTATAATTTTGTGAATAAAATTGTCAAATTGTAAACCGTGTTTGTTTGACTTCTGCTGGTCCATAACAATGATATTGGAACGACTATAAGCACGAAAACTCCAAGGAATGATACTCAAAACATCACCGATATTCTCTCTATCATTACTGTGATTTTTGGTGGATGTTAACGTTCACCAGTGTTAAAACCGCGTTAGAACAATCCCATGATGTTAATCGGTTTTCAAAACAGTGGTGCTAACAAAGAATCAATTTACTCTTTTTCAAGAATCAGCCAATCTCGAGACGCGTTTCTGCATTTTTTTACGTGTTTATGTAAACACTAACGCTTTCTTTCTTTATTTGGAATGAAAATCGCGAAACAATTAATTTTTATCCTTTTATAGAATTTTTTAAGCAGATAATACCATAATTCTAATCATGGGTTTACGGAAAATCGATTAGCATTAAAAAATAAGAATAATAACCTTGATCATCAAATTGTCATTTCTTTCCTTTTTACCCAATGGATCAGACAATCACTCTTGAAACAACAACGGGCATAATGCCGAAAATTATCGAAACCTTGTCATTACAGGACTTTGGTTGACGATCGACGATATATGTTGAAAAATGTTTATCTGAAGCAAGATGCGAGCTTGGGTCTGGTCATTTTCCTTTTATCGTAATTTTACATGTAAAATTTCTCTTTTCTCAACAAATGGAAGAATCACTCTAGTATGCCAACAGTACTTTCAGTGCTTTGATTGGAAACGACCCCTTTGTCCTTTGACCACCTAAAAACCCTCATTTTACAGACAACCGGTGCAGAACCTTCCATAAACCGACGGATATTGATTTCAAGTTTCAAGTAATAGTAACAATTTCATTATATATGGTTTTGTAGCGACACTGCAGAACTCAATAAGTCATGTAAAGTTTTTTGCGAAGTATATTTATAGAACGTGTATGCATTCATTTTTTAAAAAGAGGTTTTAAATTCTGAACAATTAGCGACATTGCAATACCCCCGTTATTTTTCGCTCATTATACTCATTCAATAGCATTCCAAAATCTCTCACCTTTTAAGATTTGCGATGTTGTTAACTGTTTATATCAACGATGACCGACCAAGTCCCAAATTTTTAATGATTCAAGCTGTAGCAGGGACTTAAAATTAAAAACATCGTGAAATTGACAAAGTAAATGATATTGGAATGATGTTGGAATGAAATTGAATGAGTGTGAGGAGCGAGTTTTGATTGAAATTAAAGGAAGGTAATCCATTTTCGCTAATTTTGTTCTGGATGAACAAAATTAGGGATAATTATTACCTCCCTTTAATGAAATATGCATACAAGTTCTATAAATTGCTTCCTATTTCTTCAAGAACCAATCAGTCGCTTAAAAGTTCAATTATGTTGGTGAAATCGCGATTTAGTTCTTTCTTTATTAACTTGGAATGAAGTGGATGATATTATCTTTTTAAGTCATTTTGGGCGTTTTTGAATGTTTCAAGTGATTGTTTGGAATGAATGAGTGGAGCGCTGAGTGAGCGATTTAGAATGGTTTTGATTGAGAGGAATGTCAATTTCACGATTTTAATAACTGTACAATGGGTCTATATATGTGGACCAACACGCGAAAAAGGAACCATTCAGACTGTGCGTAAAATGTCGATCCTTGTCAGACTGTGTGGATTTGGTTGAAACTTTTCGCACTTTACTAATTTTCGGAATCTTAAATATTCAATCAACATTCCAGTGAAAAATATTTTTTGAAATGCGACCTCTGGGTGGCCTGTTCTAGAACCATTTTTTTTCAAATCTTTATTTTACGAAGTTCCAACATAGTCCCTTTTCGCGTGGCGGGTAACATACATGTATGTTTTGACAGTGTCTGTAGAAACAAGATCTGCGTTCAGGATCACCAAACGGTGCGTACAGTTTTCCAATTGTACCCCGCTTTGCACATGCACGTTCATTCTACAATAGTCAAAACATTGGGCCAACTTATTTCTGACCCCGGGCGGGTACTGTTGCCCGCAAAATCAGAGTATCTCTCAGAAAACGGGCTACCAGCTTTAGACTGGTCCACATATCGACTATCAGAATAGCCTAGATTAGGCTATTCTGATATTCGACAGTCGGACCAGTCAATACCCGACCCGAAAGAGGGCCAGAAATAAGTTGGCCCACAGTTAGATGCGTCATTTGTCATCCCTCCAATCGGCGAATGATAGCTTTCTCAAGTTGGTGGCTCTGATGAAATGTTTTGGTTGTAAGGGTGTACTAAACGACAGGAAACCATGGGTATACGCACCAGCCACGCGAGACCAGTTACTGTCTGCAATAAGCACATTTCTCCTATATTCTGACCAATTGCCATTGATAAGTCGTAGACGCAGTGCCGTTTCCACAAGCCTTTTGATTACGACACGATGCAGAGCCGTCAAAAACGGAAGAGAAAAAGTTCGAAAAGACGAAAAGACACGTCTGCAAAAAGTACAAGATCACTTGGACTATGACCAATTACCATTGATCAATCGTTGATATAATACATGTACCAACTTCCACAAATCAACTGTCTAGTCCGTAGTTAGGGGTAAAGATCACTGACACGTTCCAAATCTGGTCGGCCACTGATCGATGCATCGGCTGATTCCCCATGGTTTTTCGTAATCCTTTGTCGAGTCGACCCAAGTAACCCTCGGTTGGTGCAGCAGTTATTATCATCATGAAATTATGACAATAATTTCGATCAAAACCATTCAAAATCACTCACTCGGCGTTCCATTCATTAATTCCCAACACTCACTCAAACCATTTAAAAACGCTCAAAAATCACTACAAATAATGAGATCAACAACTACATTCAAAATGAAAAACGTCTAAAAAGTCCACGGTTTCACTGACATAATTGAATTTTGTAAGCGTATTACGCGTTCGTGAAGACACAGAAATCAATTCATTGAAGCTGCATGTATCTTTTATTAAAGGGAGGTAATTAATATCGCTAATTTTGTTAATGTTGAACAAAATTAGCGATATTGTTTTACCTCCCTTTAAATTCACGCAAAACTCGCTCCACAAACTCATTCAATTTCATTCCAAAATCGTTCCAAAATTATTCATCTTGTCAATTTCTCGATAGTCCTTACTGAACCTATAGGTCAGTTGCAGACGGATCGTGTACTGGTTAGTTGAACACATCTTATCGAAGGAGACAAAGGTGGTGGCGCGTGGAACTCTCGCTTTAAGGTGATGACTTTACCAAAAAAAGTGATTTTGTTAGTGCGCTTAGTGAAACGTTTTTGTTTCAAAAGTTTGGGTTGCTAGTACAAATAAAAGCGTTGAAAGTACTGAAGGTGGACGTTTCTTGTGGCATTTTGGTAAAATTAACGAGACGAAAGGGACATATCCATGTAAATATACGATAAAAGTTTCGACACAAGTTCGGCAATGTTAAGGACACTTTAAACGAATTACGATTTTTTTGTATCTCAAAACGTAGTTAGCATGCGAGGTAACTTGTCTTGCGTGAGTGACAAACTGATAGATATTAGCGCTAGGTGACTAAATGTCGTAGCAGCAACTAGTTTATTGAGCAGCATTGGAAGATTCTTTATCTAAATGTAGTGTGTTGCATAAAATTTTAATAGCAAGACACCGTTTTGCTCATGATGATTCTTTTCATATTTTCCAGATTGGTTAAAAATATTTAAAATTCTGAATGAGAAAACAAATCTTTCACGCAAAAATTGAAAATCTTTCCTTATTGTTTTAAAACAACTTATTTGGCACTATTTTTATCTTCTCTAACGAACACACCTCTGGTTATAAATTTATAGACGGTGGAAGAACTAGGGGTATATAACAGCACGTAAATGTGTCGTCTCCTTCGCAGATTCCATGATCAAATTAGATTGCAGAAATGTTTATGTACTACACGCTGTCTATGAGACAGCGGGTTACAAGTTCGGTCACTTCTTTTGTGCCCTTTACACCAGAGAAAATCCGAAATGCGAATCACCGCATTGTCGCTTAATTCTTGCGCGAAAGTTTAAAACGCTTGGTTGAGGATTGGCAGCTGATTTCGCCTTAAAGAGGAGTCTATGAATAGATCTAATACATAAATTGTATAAATTTCTTGTATAATGCCATTTTCAAAATGCACAGTTGTCTGATCGAAACAAGTCTCGAAAAAAAGAAAAGTGAATCCAATAAGTATAACTTTTTTGATTAGCTATTGGAATCTCAACGCCAATATTTCACAAAAAAATAAGTCATTGTGAAAAGCAAGTACAGGTGTGACAAACGATAGGAAGCTATGGGTAGCTGCATCAGCCATCACGAAGTAAATTCTATATGGTTGAAAGTTGCGTCAAACCCCATTAAAAAGAGCTTTAACAGTTGAGACATTAATTTAAATCTATTTTTGAAGTAGAAACCCTAACAACACGTACAGTAAGCAAACATCGTGAAATTGACATTTGTCTCGGTCAAAATCACCCTAAATCACTCAATCGGCGCTCCATCAATTTATTCAAACACTCATACTATTCAAAAACGCCCAAAAATCACTAAAAGTGTAAAGTTCAACATTTTGTCAGCGTATTATGCGTTCGTGAAGACATAGAAAACATTGAATTTGAATGCATATTTTTTAAAGGGAGGTAATTAATATCGATAATTTTGTTCATCCTGAACGTAATTACGGCATCAAGGAGCCGATCCCTTTTTTTAAGGACCGAATTCAGTAATAGACCAATTTTTCGGATAAGATAAACCAATTTCTATCCTAAAAACGCTATTTGCTTCGTAAAGAGACGCCTGAGATTGAGCTTTGATTGATTTGATTGATATGAAGATATATGTAATACGGCGTAGCATATTAAATGTTTATGCCTTTTGCGTTGCTGTTTGCCAGTGCAGTTACTGTAAATATAGACGTTTTTCTCGAAAATTTGTCGGATGACCTAAATTAGTATTTGTTGCTACCAAACCAATTCGCTGAAATAAAAATCATATATGTCTTCGGGTAAGATTTTATGTAATATTGGATTCCGCAAAGATAGCGCAAATCAAAGCTTATTTCAATATCACGTCAAATGTTCACAAAAGCTCCCTTTTTGAAAGGATAAAAAATTGTGATTTTTTTCTTACTTTTCTTAAATCACATTCAGATTTAATACGTCTAAATTCCATATTGTATAATAAATCTCAATTTGAAATATTTTAGATTTCCTTATTTTAAGAATACTGGCGTCAAATAAGCACAGTATCGATGGCTTTGGTGCGACGTCGAATTCGACGAAAAATATTGCAACAACTTTATAAAATCGAATTAAACGAACAATCAAGCCCGAAGACATTTTTTTTTATTTGAAAAATATAAAGCATAATGATAACGCTACAATAAAGCAAGAAAAAAAATTCCTCCAGACAAATTTTGAGAAATTTCTATTTATTTACAAAAAAAGAAAATGGAACTAGGAACGTCAAATTGTAAAAATCACGAAATCATGTTTCAGGCCTAATTATTATTTTTGAATGTGTACAGAAATATAAACCGGTTCGAGCGTTCTTGGACTTTCCAAATGAAACTCTTTTTTATGAAAATTAATCTATTATTTCAGACAATATTTGCAAATGCTGATTTTGAAGGGTCGAAAAGGGGTTGGCCACTAAATGACTTCACGACGTCAAATGAACGAGCTCTAACCCGTTTTATTTATAGAATAACAAATTCTTACCGTTGTAACGGTTGTTTATTGAAAATTTAACCATGCTTCTGAGGCTCAATAAATAATCATTATAAATTATTCATTGGGCTTTAAAACTCAGAAGCTTGGTTAAATTTTCAATAATTAACGGTTAGAATTTGTAATTATAATTCTATCATGACTAAATTTTCACTATTCCATGGGGAAATAATCGCGAAGATACCAAGTCTACAAAACTGCGGATTAGTTTCATTTGAAAATGCACGCTATTCTTTTTCACAAAAGTAAGCGACGGTAAGCAATAATAAGCTCTCGATTTTTTTAAATTTGGCCCTAAATTTTAATAAGAAAATTGAACAAAATTACATACGTAGTTATTCTTAATTCCTTTTTGGCAATATTAGCATACTAAAATATGCATCTACCCGCTATCTTCAATCCAAAATTTCAAGTGGGCCAGGGATTCATTTTTACAGCATCAAGTGAACTCTTATGGGTGCGTAGGTAAGGGGTAGGACAAAGCCTAAATGCTGACGGCTAAGAACCTCAAATGCCTAAATAACAAAGAGTATTTAACAATCAAATAAACTAACAAATGAAGTTAACATACCTTAAGAATTAATAGCCATTCTCTGTAAGCACTTACACTTTTTTGGCACGCATAAGAACAGATTTTGTTCACACTTGCACAAGTTGAACCCCATATAAGATCATTACAAAATATATCTCTCATTCGGAAATGGGTGCTATGTTGCCATAGAAACAGGCCATAGAAAGTCAGAATTTTGCAAAAATGCCAAATTTCAGATCCAAATTTCAGATTTTTGCAGCGTATATGGGGAAAAAAATTGTTTAAAGCAAATAGATTAGGTGTTCTAGTTATCAATATACAATACAATACAATATACTTTAATTGGTTCCTTCATCTTACACAAAAGATATATGAACACTTATAACCCAATACATGCATGTTGAAATAAGAATGGTTTTGTTGACAAGTGGTCTATTCTTAGAACATCGCAGATACAAAATGAGTTGTAGTTACGATGTTTTGTGGTGGGGGCAAATCATTGAAAAAGACTATACTTATATTCATTCATTGTCCAATCAGACCATCACAAGGACCGCCCACTCACGAAGATAACCTTTGTGAGTGGCCGGACATGCTTCGTCATAACAGTCTAGTGACCTAATTCTGTTTTTTTGCATGAAGATCACACTTTATCATTTAATAAACAGTCATGGATTTTAAAAAAAAGTGATTTTGAGTTAAATACAAACAAAACTTGGATATATTCATAAGGATTATACATTTAACATCACAAGTTGAGAGTTCAAAATGTGTCGATCGGATTATTACTATCAATGCAGGTAAGACAGTTTGCATCTCTATGTCTTTTTATTGGCCAGTTTGTCAAGTCAGTGGGGCTGGGCGATCACTACCCGATCAAGCTTATGAACAGGATCGGACAGTGAGAGCCCAGACTGCACTGACGATTCATAGTATGTTTCTTGTTCGTTCTTGTTAGCAGAAAGATTTCGGATATACAGATAGTTACGCATACATAAAGAGTCTATATCAAAACATTAAAAATCCCATGGGGTACATACCCTAAATTTTTCACAATTCTCGATTGAAAATTGCATCTTAAAAATGGCAATAATATACATGAAATATCCCTGTTTTCAGGAGGTTACAATAATTCAATGCAAAAGATTTTACAGTACATGTCCATATTAATTGAAAGATAAATTAATAAATATTCCTTAAATAATCAGAATATATTGTTTTCATGTGGTATAATTTTAGAATTATAATTTGAAAAAATGGTGTAATTTCTTAAATTTAGTCTTGTAGTCTATTTTAGAGTTACTTCCCTTTGATCCCTTAGCAACAATCCAAAATGGCGGATAGACATAACAAATGTGCAGTCAATATTTCGCAATTATTTATTCATTCTGTTTACAATTTAGCTAATTTAAAAATCTAAACTTATTATTGTTATAAATTTTTAAAAAATTTAGCTATTTTAAGCTGAAACTACAAGAAAAGGGGCATTCCTTGATTTTGTTGTTTTACATACATTCAAAATTAAATAAGGAAAGAATTGGGTACCATAAAACTATTGTTAACCACATGCAGCATAAAAAAGCTCACTGTGTTAATTCAAGACATTTACAAGGCTCAAACCATGTTCAAAGTATAAGGAGGACCAAAGAGTAATGATAAATAAGAATAGGATTTATTTATGTGGTTACACATGCAGGGGATATCCATCGGATGGGATTATTTTCTAACTCAACTCTTGAAATACATCTAGGTAGTGGGAATTACAAATTAATATAGAATCCAAAACACTATATTAGTTATCTTGTCACAAAAATATGACAATTATCTGTTTCTCTGATGCCTATCTTCCTCTTTGACAGGTGAAAAAAGTTTATCTTGACTGGTTTTTTTATCTCTTTTTCAAAAAATTGTGCAAAAATGGTTAACAAATGACCTTGACCTTAAGTGAAAGACTTCTGGCTGACTATCATTGATGACATCTATATACCTACCAAACATGAATATCAAAAATTACAGTTATATTGAGCAAATAATGTGTTTTTAAGAAGAAAATACATAGAAAAATACTAAAATTTTTACTTGACGGTGCCTGTCTGGTTACCATAGTAACCACCTTTACAGACAAAGGCCCAATATTTTTTTTCTTTTTAATGATAGAGGGATGGTTGATTTATTCTTTAGTAGGAACACATAATTTCAAACTAGCTGCATTTTTTCAAAAATGCTTCAAGAAATTGTCAAAATATGACATTTTCAAAAAATGTCTTACCCCACCCACCTAAATGTGGTAAAGCATCGAATATAACAAATAATTGAAATAAATTTAAAAAGTGCAAATGATTGAGTAAGGATAAAACAATTTATAATAGAAAGATTATTTTTTGTAAACCTTTAAATAAGCAAGATAGCAATGCTCGAAAAATGCCTATTTTCATGCTTATATTTGCCATTTTTTATCAAAAAACTTTTAGATTTGTTTCCATGGCAACCTAAAAACAAATTGACAAAAAAACGATTATTTACTCATAAGGGCAATAAGGTCTGATAATGAAACAAGTTTCAAGTAAATCCGAGACATAGCGTGCCACACTCACTATGTAAAAGTGTAAATGCTTACAGAGAATGGCTATTAAAAACAAATGCGATGGATTTTCTTGTCGATCGACCATCTCCACTTTTTTTTAACGATTTCGTTGTTTTGATGTTAAAAACAAACATCAATTCAATGTCATCCTGGTTATTTATCACAAGGTGAACATAGATTACGACATGATTCAAAGTTTCTGTCTCTAAAAACACTCCTCAGTCGAGTAAATTACAATTTTAAATCTATCAAACCATCCGGATAAAGTAAACTTGTGTAAACAATACTCGTCATAATTTTAAACTACGTCATGAACTACGTCACCGATAAACTATGACTCGCCCAAGTTAATTTGAAAGTCATACAAAGTATAATACCCCTTCACTTATTTGACAGCCTTTAAATATTTTCGTAATATACACAAAATTGAGAGGGTTTTTGGGGGGATCAGGTTGCCTTGCCAAAATTCTTTACCCAATATTACATCAATGAAGATTTGTACATGGGCGGAATGGAACAGCCACTCGGAACTTTTTTCGACGATTGGTGCTTATTTAACCACGATCCGACTTCATGCTTTGTTACATACATAAAATCACGTGCCATGATAGAATGTGTGTTAACAAATGCCCACACTTCAATAATAATTCACAGCAATTGTTGTGAGATATTAAGAAAGTTGAAAATTCGACAATGTTATCTGTCCGCAGTTAGCTTAAATACTAGGTTCCCATCACTAAACCCAATCGCTTAAATTTCCTATGTAACCAGACTCAAAGGGGTCCGAAATAACCCCCCCACCACCATATATACTAATAATATAGTATTTATATTATTAGTATATATGGTGGTGGGGGGTTATTTCGGACCCCTTTGACCAGACTGAGCTCTAATAAAACTCAAATACACAACTTCTCGATCTCCATCGATCAAATCCGACCCCTTTATGAGCATTCACGACCCTAAGTCAGAATCTCAAAGGGATTATTCTGCAAATTCGAAAGTGCCCCGAACGCAAGCATAGTAATTTGGGGTCACATTCGGTGATTCTACTTCCGGCGGCGCTGCGGTCAATACGTATGAAGAAAGGAGAATGTCTTAAATGATTTACGATCGTTAGTGGAGATCAATATAATGATTTGATAAATCAAATGCAGTGCCAAATTATTAATTAAGATTTCGTTGATTTATTTTTACTCAATGTCACCTCGATGCCTGTGACGTAATAAAAAGCAAGCCTTTTCTCCCTTTTTCTCAATGTTTTCTTCGATGATTTGCAGTCTATTCTCAATTTTAACACGCTTTGAATTAACATTTGCAAATTCTTTGAAGTTAGATTAGTCTAAAATTGTTTGTTTTGGTGTATCTGGGCTTAGACAACGGACGTCATTTGGGCAGGTGTTCCAGGAGAACAGATCATATTATGTGATTATCCATAGATTGCATTACACATATGTTTATAGAGCGTAACGGTAGTTACAGTTAACAAAATCGAGACATTTTCAAGATCATTATTGGAATGAAATTAAATGAGTGTGTTGAGCGAGATTTGAATGGCTTTAAAGGGAAGTAATGCATTGTCGGTAATTTCGTCAAAGTTTGACGAAATAACCGATATTTATTACATCCCATTAACCCTTTGCTGTTTAATCCCTGATTTTCACGTGCCTGTGATTTTATGATTGAGAAAACATTATGAAAAAAAGAAGAAATTGCTTCTGACAAGCAATTTCTTCTTTTTCCACACTATTTTCTACCCTACTGAATGGTTATTTTTTCAAATTAAATCCACTTTAAATTTTCGTCTGCAAAACCTTAGAATTTGGACAGGTCCAAAATTTTGTAAAACAGGAAAGGGTTAATAGAATATAAAGTTTAATAAATAGTTCTCTGTGTCTCCACGAACCAACCAGACGCTTCAAATTTTAACCTTTCAATTAGGCATGAAAAAAAGCGTATCACACTTATGCATGAATCCACATCGCCTATTGAAACGGTATGATTGGGTTTTCATACCTCTTTGAAATAAAAGTTCTTTAATCTTTTCATCTCTTAGATTACTAAACATTTTCGTAGAGAATAATTCGACCTGACTTCAATTTAACGAATTGTCATATTCACGAATTATAGCACTGATTAGAAGTTCTTTTTCTATGAAATGTTAAATTCGATAAGTTCTCATTCGAGAATTTGTTGTGTACAGCCTCGTCTCAATTTGGTCTCAATCGTCTTTTCAGATTTGCCAATACATTGGTTTAATTACTTAATATAAAAAAAATAAGTACGCACCTATTTTGTAAACTTACCCGTAAAATAGTCCTCTAAAAATCAATATTTTCATAAATAAATCTTAACTTCATGCTATTAAAAGATTAGATATGAAGAGAGTATTTTGCCTTGCTTATTGATTTTTTTTAAATTTTAAGATATGAAGACAGTATTCATACGATGTGGTTAGGTTTTTAGTTTTGTATCTCAATAAAATCAACAAGTACCATTTATCACTTAAACAATTCTCCTGACTTCTAATAGGATTTGAGGTACAGGGCTCGCCAAAATGCAAACTGAGTTTATAAGTGATATTTATTATTTCCTCTTTTCTCTACACTGATTGTAACAAGTTCTTAGAAGGGTAGACACTCGTAGTTTAAGGTCGGTGAATTTCGGCTTTATACGTTGGAAATCGGCTCCACCTCAAGAATCCTCACTTGACTTCCACTCACTGAAAATGCAGAAAAAAAAAATGTTTTGCTATTTTACCAATAAGGTAGTGGAATCGTAATAGTTCTGCAATATTTCGGATCGTGATTTTTCACAATGTTGACCGATGTTTCCAAATGAAATCATCAGTTAACTTCGGTTAACACTTTAAAAATTCATTGCTTCCCTAACGTTGCAGGACTATAACATATTCACTTCCTTAAGTTTTAGCCCTACGATATAACGTCATTACGAATCAATAATTTGACAAATATTGTGAAAAGAATAAAAAAAATGAGCTCAACAATCATAATAAACTTTACGAACTATGTTCCTCTAAATATTTGAATACATTTTTACATTGTACCTACAAAATCTAAGTCGTTAAGATAACAAAGGGCAAAAACTGGAAAAGTATGCAAGCAAGAGTTATAGTTATTCTGCACTGCGCTTCTCCTCCATGAGATCTATCCACCCATTAAGTTTCAAGTTGATAGCTATTATACTTTAGGAGATATGCTCCGGACAAAATCTAAGTATTGAAAATAACAAAGGCCAATAACTCCAAAACTATGCAAGCAGGAGTTGTAGTTCAAGTTGATAGCTATTATACTTTAGGGGGTATGCTCCTATCTATTTCTGAGTGCGCATACTGACTAGGGTCGAAACTTTATGCAGTATGCTTATTTTCTAAATCTAGAAAGATTTAGCTACCTCCCAGTAAAAGAATTTTTGAAATGCAACCCCTGGTTAAGCTATGTTGGACCCAATCTCTTTTTCAAGTGTTTATTTAACAGAGTTACCAGATGGTCCCTTTTCGCATATATATGTTTTCATGCACAGTTAAATTGTGTCATTGACCTTTGACCAGCATGACCAAAAACAATATTCTCTCTTTACGTCAATGACAACAGTTACACACAGTTTCATGATTTAGGATCTATTGGTTCATAGGTTAGAAATAGGTTAAATTACGGCAACGGTTTTTTTGTACACCATCTGTGACTTTCAAACAAATTTCAACTGTGACCTTGGGATTTAATCTAAAAGAGCAATTGCTAAGGTTATAAGTAACAAAGTTCCGTGGCGGTGTGTTCATTGTTTCATGAGTGAGAGTACGGAAATGATTTTGGGGCACAGTTCATTTATAATCTGTGACATTGACCTATACCCTTCGTAACTGTAAAAAAATAGGACACTATTTGGGCAAAAGATAAGAGCTGTGAAAAGTTTCATGATTTCAGGTCAAACGGTTTTTGCCTTAGAGCACGGAAACGATTAGGTCTACAGATAGACTGACGGACAATCAGAGGGACACTGTAAAATTAATTTTTTCACCTTACTTCGGGTGTCAAAGTGGAAAAGGGCTAATAAAAGTCTATGAATATTCCTGAATCCTGATTGATTTATTTGATATTTTGAAATGATAAGATGCCCAAGTGCTAAGGGGGATTAGTTCAATTACCTATGATAGTAAGGGGCTTCAAGATTGCAGGTGCACAACTTTATATGCAGATACACGCCATGTACAGTTAATTACATCGTGAAATTGACAGGGTGAATGATTTTGGAGTGATTAAGGAATGAATTTGAATGAGTGTGTGGAGCGAGTTTTGAGTGAAAATAAAGGGAGGTATTCCAATGTTGCTAATTTTGTTCAAGATGAACAAAATTAACAATATTAATTACCTCCCTTTAATAAAATATACGTTTTTTACTGTTTGTACGTCTTCGTGGACCAATCAGGCACTTCAAAGTCAACAACAGATAATATATCGTAGAATAAATAGATCTATTTGAATTTATTGTTGAAAGTCTTGAACGATTTTCAAATGTTTTCTAATGATTTTGGAGCGTTTATGATCGATTTGAGTGAGTGTTTGGGATGAATGAGTGGAGCGCTGAGTGAATGAATTAGAATGATTTTGATTGAAATGAGTGTCAATTTCACGATGTTTTTAACTGTATACATTCCAAAGCTGTGGCTGTTAATGTTTCCGAGAAACCTTCCGGACAAAAATGTAGCTACATGTAAGGAAAGACAGATAGTCGGACGGACAGACGAACGTTCGTGGTAATTCAGGTTTACCTCCTCCACTTCGATGTTGAGTGGTATAAAAAAACAAATAGAAAAAGAAAATATGTTCGTAAAACACTAAGACCACGAAACGGCAAGATGTTAGAAGTTTAACCTTGATAAGTGTCCTTGGCATTAAGCGATGACATTGATTTAGGCACAGAATGATGTTTACTGATGTTAGAAACCACCAAACCAAATATAAGCATTGTCACTCAAAAAGTGTTGATGTTACAGGGATATGTATACTTTGTAGGTTAAATATCACAGACAGACAAACAGGCCCGCGGACGGACGGACGGACAGACATCAGACAGAGTGTCACCGGTCAATCTATATGCTCACGACCTATCGATGCAGTGCATTAAAATTGAAAAATTGACATATTTCAAGAGACTAGGATTCTGTTAAAACTAACTCAGATTTGGATTAGACATTTTTAGGATTACAGATTTAGATTTGTCTCCACCCAGTCATGTCCATTTTCGGCCAATTCAAGAACACTTGAAGTAAAGGATCACCTACCGAACATCTTTTTAAAGTTTGAATCGACCTTGAATAAATTTTTTTTTAACATTTTCAAGTGACAATAACTCAAACCAAACCCATTTTTAGGGCAAATAAAAAATAGACGAACGGGCTTTAAAGTTGAACACTCAAACACAGTTTCGTTGAATTTGATCCATTGGTATGGAAGGAGAAGGGTTTGCAGTGTGAAAATTGGCATTATCAATCTTTCATTATGTCTGTCATCAAAATTGCATGCACAATTATAGGGTATTTAGGTCAAGTTTAAATGAAATAGGCCAAACAGTTAGGGGGAGATTAAGGTCGAAGAGGACAATAGCGTTTTTTAGATAGGTGCATTAAGATTGGTATCTATGGAAACTTTTTTCTTAGCGCGATCTAAACGGTGTATATCTTTTAAGGTTTAATTCAGAATTTACATTTCCATGACGTCGTTAAAATGACGATTTTGCGCGTTTTTTACAAATGATCCTACACCTTTTTAAACGCTTACCGTGATCGTATTTAAGACGATTCAATTCAATGGAAAACACCATAGTGACGCCAAATAAATTGTGAACACTGACATATAATTAGAAAGTACTTAAATTCAACGATAGAAACATGTGATTGAATCAAAGTTTGATTTTCAAAAATTTGCGGCCCGAAAAATAGTATTAAACTTATTTTTCGAAAAATTGGCCTGCTGAGATTTTTCTAAAATTTGATATTTTTTTTCCTATTTCCGTTTTATATTTTCGTATTTTATGTTACCTTTTACAGTACGGAATTTCTACAATAGGGGATCAAAGTTTATTACCCTAACGGCGAAATTTCGAAAAAGACAAACGCAGAACGTCGAAAATTCGCTAAATTCTTTAGATATATTCACTAAAAGTATTTTAAAGATTTCTGTATATAGAAAAAGTAAATTTCGAAAAGCTTTTTTAATTTTTATAAACATGTATCGGGATTTTCCAATTTTAATGTAAGTGATATCACTGCTCCCACAAATAATTCATGAGTATCGCGAGGTTCTCGGTGTATTGGAATGAAATTTTGAGGGCATTTTCCTTAATAGCTATTGAATACGTCTGTGAATTTTGATCTTTTTATAGTAATAGATCGCAAATTATTCAAATTAAAGATAGAAAATTAAAAGGCGTGATTTGAACGTCAATGTCATAAATTAAACGTCAAAATGTCAACCTTTAAATTTATATTATGAAAACTCTGTGCGGTGAAAGTTTTTCAAACTTTCCCTCTTAACCAAACTAGAATTTGAGAAAATAATATCAAAATTTGGAAAAAAATCATCGGGCTAATTTTGTAAAATTTTGTTAAAAGCGAGATTTTTGGAACAGTAAATTATGTGAATATTGAATTCAATCAACTCACATGTTTATATATTTCGATTCAAAGACTTCTATATAGTATTTGAGCCATGACCGTTCATAAAGATTCATTTTAGTGCAATTGGCAGCACGAAAACGTCTTGAATTAAATCGCACTGCGCATTTAAATGGAAATAGGGTCGTTAGTAGAAAGCGCGCCAAATCATGAATTTTACGACGTCATGGTAGCGTTATTTAAGAAGCAAAAAATATACGCCGTTGAGATCGCATTAACTCAGAGATTACATATATACCAAAAATTATTCACTTCTTTCAAAAAACTCTATTTTCCTCTTCCACCTTAAATAAAATTTAAGTGAAAACGAGCCCCCATCCTGCAATGCAGAAAAATTGGGAGCAATCTTTATTTTTAACAATAAAGTGGACTCAAGAAACATTCATGACAATTATTTCGGTCAATTTGTTCGTGAGAAGATGTTTCAAGGTTAAGCCAAGAGGGTTACCCAAGGAATATTTATTTTTTGGTTGAGGAGTTTTTTGTTTGTTTCTTTCTTTTTTTTAAGTTAAGATTGAAAATAAGCCCAACCCTTCAACGCATAAACTTTGGTGCAATCGAAATTTCTTAAACAATCTAAGTAACGGGTCGCCATAGGAGCATTTATGTAAAGTTTCGTTGAGATTGACTCTTTGGTTTGGGAGAAGAATGTGTTTAGATAAAAGTTTAGACACAGACACAAGGGCGCAAACCAAATTGGGTATTATGAAAATATTAAATGAGCACAAAGTCTTTCTTACCAATGCTTGAGTCTGCAGCCTCCGTATCCATGGCTCGATAGGGCGAGTCAGTCTTAGTGAATCCTTCGTTAATTGACACTAGAAATAGAATTACATGAAATCGTCGCATCAATCGTCGAAAAGGCTTGAACGCACTCAAGATGCAGCAGTTAGTAAAATCGTGAAATTCACAGTCATCTCGATCAAATATCGATCAAAATGCATATTTAATCAAAGGGAGGTAATCAATGTTGCTAATTTTGTTCAGCCTTTAATTCAAAATTCGCTCCACACAATCATTCAATTTCATTCTAAAATCGTTCCAAAATCCTTCCTATTATTTATTACTCGATGTTCTTAACTGTACAATTTAAGCTAAATCTACATGGAAATTATACAGAATGATTGTCGTGATAACTCTTTGACAATTTTGTAGTTTCACCGTGTATCAACGTGTACCGGATATAGCGGTTAGTGAGTCGAGGGAAATGTCACGGGGTGTTGTACAAGGTGAGCTTTTTTCTCTTTTTTTTTTTTTTTGTTAAATCACGTAAAACTTTCCTGTAAGCATACAAGACAGGCGTTACTGATATAATCATGTAGCTATCAACCCGTATCAAATGATTGGTAAGCATCCATAAGCGGCTACAATTGAAAAAAATACCCCCCTAATAAACGATGATTTCCGTTTATCCATCGCGAAAATACTGTTTTGACTGAATTTTTAGAGTTTCTCATGCTAAAACCCATGATAAATTGCCTAACATAACACAGAAAATCACTAGAAACAATCCTGCCTTTTGTATGAAGTGAATATACCGATAAATTCACATGTTGTTTCTTCTCCCGGTGTACGGCCTATAGGGAGATGGTGTACGTCGTATAGCAAATCTCCCGTTAATAGTGTACGGCCTATAGCAAGAAAAAATGTTTCTTAAATGGATTTTCTAGCGCTAAATTAAAACGTGTTTGATGGAACCCTTCCCTGCACCCCCCCCCCCCCCCCGGCTGCATCTTTTGCAATGACAGCCTATCCCCCCCTTTCTCCCCCCTCAGACATTTATTGATTCTTTATATTTAGTTTTACCTGCAGCTGTACCGTTCGAATTCAAATACTAGAATATTTGGGTTCTTTATTGTAAATCTGATAATGTATTCGAGGATATCCCCGGCTCGGATATAGGATATATTTACAGTTTTACGTATAAGCAGGCATAGTAGAAAACATTTTTTAAAGAAAAAAATAATGGTACAGTTCTGGAGAAGCTAATATCTATCAATATACACTAAAAGTTTATATTTACATCCATTTTGAACACATGAATATGTCTGAACATAACTTTTAATTTGCTGTTGTCTATTTACCGTAAATCCCACAAATTAAACGCTGTCTCAAACATAACCAGTTATAAAGTAAATCAACCACAGATAAAAGCTCTGAAAATTCATCCTGAAACAAATTTCATCCCAAGTAAACTAAATCAGATTTAAAAAATAATGTCTGGGCTTTCCTCTTTGCAGAAAATGTCAACTATGGTGCTTCGGATTTAAGGTATTTATGTGCTGTGAATTGGGGGTAAAATGCGCTATTCCTTGGGGTGGATTGGGGTGTATTTTTGGCCCTTTAAGCATTTAAAGCTTTTTCGCGATGAAAACCTAACACAGAACTGATCGTTTTGATGTCCCGAGCCTATATTCAGAACATGAAACAATTGCCTGTGACATGATATTTTTCTTAAGGGCGCAGTATACGGTTCCAGTCTAAAAATATTCCTATTGCCAGGGTCGAAAAATGAAATAGTGAAATAAACAGCATTTCAAAGGTATTATGAGGGAGGGATAAAAATGTTTTTGTTCACTTAAATCAAATAATAATGCCAGAGTGAGCGATTTGAGAATCCAGCTCTCAACCGTTTCTTCTTTGTTTCATTGATGCAGACTGAAAATTCGAGTACATGGCTGGTAGAACTAGGCGTCAAAATTTAGCGCAGAATCGTGGGCGGGGTAAGATAATTCAAAATAGCTGATAATCGGAATTGATGGGGTATGCCTCTTACAACACTAGTTCAATGCATATTAAATTTGCTTTCTATTCATCATGGTTTGCTTTGTAAAGAGTACTGCATAATGTCGGTGGGGTATCATTGGAATATTGCCAAATTGCTGAAATTAGGCCCAATTTTTGTTGACGTTAGGACAAGAAATACTTTAATGCCATGTATTTGAGGATGTGTCTATGCAAGTCTCTAGTACTGCCTGAGAGCTTTGGACCTAATTAAAGCATAATTGCATTTTGTTTCATTCCAGACTGTAATTCGAACAGCCTTGGAATAGACTTGTGAAGTCTTGTGTGTCGGCTGCAAGAAATTCTGCTTAGAACTGTATGTTGCCACCCAAGAACTTCTTACAGCAACAGCCTTCGACTGCAAGAGATTGTGTCTTGACTTTGTGTAGTAGGTTTACTATACTAATCTACAAAACGAAATTGGATTGTAAAACAATTGTATGTGGCTTCGGCTAATCTATCAATTTCAAAACGGTAAAGAGACCAATCCGATTTATACTTATTATTGTATACCCCTACCTATCTGGGAACGTTTGCATGATGTAGGTAAACGGTATTTCAACCAGTCATGCGTTTCGAATATCAAATCGTTCCCAAGCGCTTGCATTTTGAACCACAATTGAGACAGGCTTGAAATGGATTTTGATGATGTCTTTTCTAACGTATTCGTTGGTTCCTATTTTTCGGGGATATTGGGTATAGGAAATATATGTCAATTCAATATTGTTATCGGTCATATTGATGTGCGTGAATAAACATGGTTCGAAAATACGCGTTAATTATTACCATGTGAATATCATAAATCGTCTGAGGCCGCTCAAATGTTTTGGGTGGAATCGTGATTCTTTAACATCCTCGTTAAAAATCACATCTTTTTTCTCTCTATCTGTTAATATTTTGATGTAGAAAGGTATCTTGTAAAAATCAAAGACCCCATGGTTAAAACGCCGCGATTATTCAATGACATAGGACGATAGGGAAAACATTTAAATGATAGTATTCTGATATATTACAAGAAATCGACCTGCTATCCGATTCTGAAACAGTTCGTAAAACTAGTCTGACATTAACCTGACGCTTGATCTGTAGAAATGCGAAATTTTAGCTTATAAATTGAATTCAACGAAAGAACTTGGTTTCATAGGAAATTACCTTCTGCAACGGGACTAGCCGTTGTCTCAGAAAACCATGCAAAAAAATTTGTTTACAATCAATGTAATGATTAATTATGTTAAGAGGTTCATAAAGTTCTGTAAATGATTATCATCTATATTTTTCAATCAATATGATTAACGATTCCCACGTTATTCGCAAAAAAAACTAGAAAAGAATCCTAATCGAAAAAGGCAAATTGTTACTACAGAGTCATGTAGGCGTTTTCATATATAATTTCCTATTTTGCGCTCGTTAAGTAAGGATATTTTACCCTTCCCTTGAGCTATATTCGTACACTACTTTTTCTATCGTTCGTACACTGATTTGAAATTGTCTGCTATAGGCCGTACACCGGTACATTTTTTTCCTATCTAAATATTCTAAAAACAAAAAATAATCTCGCAGTAAATTTAGTATGTAAAATCTTTGGACAATAAAGAAAGTATAGCAAAGTAAATCGTGGGCCAGTTACGTAAAATATAAGCATTTTCATTCGATTTCGCAGAAGGCCAAGAAAATTGTCAGTGATTAGACGGTTTATTTTCCTTTATTCTATGTAGAAACAAATTATTTCATGTTTTCCAAAGAGACAAACATAACCGTGTACCTCAGTGGTGTAAATTCGTTTTTCACTAAGTAAAATCACAACAAACACAGAAATAATAAAAGAAATACTAACCATGGATCCCACTTTGTAGATATTTCCCTCGACTCACAAATCGCTATATCCGGTGTACGTTGATACACGGTGAGTTTGTTAATTTTGGGTAACAATGCGTCATGGATGATCTTAGACTTGCAGATACATGTACAATAGCGATCGCATTTATAACTCAAACAATCAGAAAATTTGGAAGAATTATTGTGAATATAAACTTTTTGACAGGCTGGAGTAAAGGTCATTTACTGTAACTTTGAAGCTGTAGTAACCAATTTGTAACCAATTGTACCCTTGACTGAGATTCAATTACGACTATCTTTTGACAATTTTTTAGGTAATTTGGCATATAAAATGGTCTGTTGAATGTTTACCTAAAACTTTTATTATGCGACCACAAATGGGACCACCAAAAAGCGGTCTATAAAGAAAAGGGCTACTTAAAACACGTATTGTTTACAATTAACCCTTTGCTGTTCAATCCTTGCTTTTTACGTGTCTGTGATTTAATGATTGAGAAAACATTTTGAAAAAAAGAAGAAATTGCTTCTGACAAGCAATTTCTTCTTTTTCCACACTATTTTCTACCCTAATGAATGGTTATTTTTCAAAATAAATCCGCTTTAAATTTTCGTCTGCAAAACCTTTGAATTTGGACAGGTCCAAAATTTGTAAAACAGGAAAGGGTTAAGAAACATATTGCGAAATTGTCAATAATCATCTGTTGTTAAAACTCAATAGAATCGTCTCATTGGTGAGTATTAGCAAAATAGGTTTAATTGTCATAATTTTTAGACCAACAATTTTGAAGCATCTCCATTCATTCCATACTCTCACTCAAATCGATCCATAACGCTCCAAAATCTTTAGAAAACATTTCGAAATAGGCCAAGACGATCAACCTTTAATACAAACCGATCAAATTATTCTATGACTTTATTGGCTGGTGAGGGTCTAAAAGTGTCTGATTTGTTCATGAAGACACCTAAACAAAAAATTACTTATATTTTATTGAATAATTATTATTAATTTTCGAATAAATTATGTTCTAGATTGGACGAAGGCCCCCACCATAGCGCAGTTGGTAGCACATCGGAATATCATTCAAAATGGTACCTGGTTTGATTCCCGACGGCGGCACTCATTCTTTCCGACTCTATGTCTACGACCCATGGGTTGATTATCGTAGACCTATGTGGGATAGCAGCTGGAGGCTAAGAAAGCATGTAATGGTAATAATGGTGTGAGAAATTCCAGGAATCCATTGTTAGGTGCTCCAGCCGCCGCGATTTAACTGTAAGATTATTGAAAGCGGCGTAAAATCCCGCTCAAACAAACAAACCAAAAACTTAGAATTAATGTGTTTTTTTCTGACAAAGGCGAAATACACTGTTTACTTCTTGTAACCTTTTATACCTTTATAAATACTTAAGGTAGTGGACCCGTAAAAGTTCCGAAAAATTTCGGACCTCATGAACTTTCACAGTTATGACAGAGGTTTCCTAATGAAAATCAAAAAGAAAACTTCGGTTAATACTGTTAAAGTTCATTACCTCCGAAACATTGCAAAACTATTACGGGTCCACTAACTTAAAGCGTTTTAGTGCAATCATTGCTCAATCAAAGATATTCGCATCAACTTATAACCTGGCGACGTTGAAAAAAGAAGAGTATATCTGTTCCCTTAATATTTTTTGTGAGTTAATAGATAAAAATTTTAAACGGTTTCAAAAGCAATGCTGTAAATTAAAAGTAAATCACATGCCTGCCAGCTATGCATTTTTGGGTATAACATTACGAGGAGACTGAAGAGATCCCCGAAACCTTGTTTGAATGAGTCGCTGAATGTATCCATGTCTCCTTAATACGTGCAAAATCAGGAAAATACATTATAGTTCCTATTTCCGCGGGGAATTTTGATAGCCGGAGTACACTTTTAGCTCCCCCCCCCCGTATTGATATAGGAAACACCGCTTCCAATCGACGGATGACAGTAAATTGCTTGCCTAAAGTTCACACACGAAAGGAATATTGTACACATGTATGATGGTTGGCCCAGTTTTCGTTGTATTGATAATTCACAGGGAGCTCGCGGACGAAAAAAACAAGTCGGTGCTACAAAAATCATTAAATAACACTTGAAAATATTTGTTTTTTTATAACTTACCTACATCTATGTCAATTGCGTGTTATTGCTTACATTGAAAGCCATTTTGGATAAGCTGTTGACCCCTGTCGTCATCGGAATTGAGGCTCAAGAATTCGTGGGTCGTTCAATAAGTCAATGACAAATTCCTTGTTTCTAAATTTTCCTCCAAAAACTGGGCACTTCTTAAATCAAGCATTTCTTGTGAATGATTAAAAGTTGTTCTAAATAGAATACAGTGGCTGATATAATAATAAGATCATCTGAAGTGCCTCTGCCTATTTGAATCATTGGGTAAATTCTAAATCTCTCAATAAGAATGTTTGGAATATTTAAGAAAAAATTAGTAATGAAACCATACAAACACGAAAATAACTGGTCCAACTTGATAAAATATATTACCATCAACACATTTACATTCAGATTATGGTGTCATGGTTGTTTAAGTTAACAAGAGCAATGGGGACAAATGAAGCTTTCTCCATCATTGACCAGCTCACAAACTGCACTTGTGGGCATTGTCTTAGACTTCTGGGCTGCCATAATTTACATATACAACACAGTTCTGATTCTAGGGTTTCATCATCGGACATTGGCTCACTATCTTCGGCTATTAGGTTGATATGACTAGGTCCTGGTTCTTCATGTAGGCACTGGTTTTGTGGTTTTAATTTGAGCTGGTAGGTTAAAGGGTTTTGTCTTGGAGATGTTACTTGAACATCTAGATACATTGGACTTTGTTTTGTCTCTTGTTTGTTTGTTTTGATTAGGGGATTTTCTGTTTTAGCTTGGGACATAAGGACTTCAGAAAGTTCGGTCTCTGTGATGGCTTGGCCAGCTACTGTGATTGGTGTAGATCCGGGCTTTTTGAAAGGGGGCACAAATTTGGGCACTTTGGACTTCAAAAATACATTAGTTGAAGTGGTCTGCATTTTGCTTCTGCTCTGCTCTTCTGTGTTAGGCATCTCTTTGGGGTTGGGCTGTGAAATGGATGTCACTTGTTCAGACTGGTCATCTGCTGTGGCTGTCACTGTTTTTGTGATTCTATTTGGGGCAAGCTTCTCATCAGGAACAACATCTTTGTTCAGTGGCCAGATACCGGTCTTTTGGAATGATGAGATAATATTGCTTGGGGTAAGGGCTTTTGGATATCCTTTGCCCACCAGGTTACATATGTCATATCTGGTAATCTGTCTCCCAACATATGTACGCATGAATGACTGACATTCTTTGTTATATGCAGTCTTGAAGGGTTTGAACATACCAACATCCAAGGGTTGCAGGAGATGACTGCCATGTGCTGGCGAAACAAACAGGATGACTTTGTTTTCTTTAGCCCACTCTATCAAGGGTTCACTAACATATGAAGTAGCTCCTTCATAGATCAGAAGGGTGTAGTCAGTACCGATACCTCCGGGGATGTGCTTAGACAAGTGTGTCTCAATGTATTCGTGAAATATTAGACTGTCTGACCATCCAGTTGCTGACATGGTAGATCCGGTAAAAGGCAGTGCTCTTGACAAAAGGTCTTCAGATGCCCGCTTGCCCTTGAAGATGAAGAAAGGCGGTACACTTTGATCAGTTGCATTACACGATGAGATCACAGTTGTTGTTCCAAATCTAACTGATGTTAGGGCTGGAATTGTAGTGCCTCCAGTTATAGAAGGTGGAGAGTGTTCTGGGGATATGCCGGTTTCATCGATGTTGAATATTCTATGGGGTTTGTCACTGAGTTCATACTTAGTTAGGATTTGTTCAAGATTATTGTGCTAGTTTTCAATCACATTTTTACTTACAGCCTCAGCTTTTATCATGGATAATGACCTAGGTTTTAGTGCTTTCATGTCTGGCCACCTACGGAGGAACCCCTTTAACCACTTTATTTCAAGCATTTTTTCCCTTGTCATTCCACTTCCCTAGATAGATAGCTGTATCTGTGGCCAGCTCCCTAAGCTCACTGTTTGAATAGCCAAATCCATACAATGCCATTTCACGAACATGATCACAGAGGGACCTTTCTTCAGTTTGGCTCAATATTGTGTCAGGGCCTGAACTTCTTTTTTCAGGCTTAATGTATCCCTTGGTTCGGTCTCTTAGAGTCTGTTCCGGTACACCATACAGGCGGCTGCTTTATAAACACTTAAATGCTCTTTCTGTCAAGCCCCGTAATCCTTGGTCATGCTCTCCTCTGAATACTGTCTATATCTCTGCTCGATCTTTTGTGGTTTTATCTGCAATGAAACAAATAGTTATTGTATCCTTGCAGAATGTTACCTATCAAAATTTTGATCTCAAGCTTTTTGAACGGCCCTCAGATAATGCATCTCTATGAGTTGTTTTTCAAAAGCAATGGCTTAAACTTGCAATTGGTCAGTTAAATCACAAAGAAAAAATGGATAGTTTAGATCATTGAAATACTCTGTTCTTACTCTGTAATTATTGAACGACCCTCACAGAAACAGTCATAAGACAGGTTATGTCCCTTGAAGAAGATGGCCGACAGACGCTGAGAAATTTGTCAGCTCGAAAAAAATTGCAAATTTAAGCAAAATATGAGAATTATGGTGCAATTTATATAAATAAATTGAAAGATTTCTGGATAGAAATATTGGTAAAAGGCATCTTCTTACCATTTTATGCCGCAGTTTCTTTCTTTACTTGATTAGAAGCGAGTGAAGATGGCGTAGAGTGTTCGTTGACGCAGGAGCGCACGAACGACAAAATTATAGCGCGTGGGCGTCGCGTGCTTAAGAATGACGTAAGATTATCCGGGATACCACGAATTTTTGGTCCTCTACGACAACTGGGCAAATCACCATATTTCTACAACTTTCTTTGAAAAAAAAAGTAAATCGGATGCAGATTTCTTCATATAACATGTTCATTAATTTCTCTGGTAACGCTTCTTTGGTCAGAATCAAATATTTTGTTCCTCGCAGATATATTGCTTAAAAGCACCAGTTGTGTTAAAAGAGCAGATAGACGAAAGCCGACCCGTTGTTTAACAAGAGGGCCTGTATCGCTCCATAGGCTTTAATAACCCCAGACTTTCATTAAACAAATCTTACCTTGACTGAAAACAACAGTTTGGAGTCTATTTCGAACTATTTTTATGTTACTTTTTATTCCGTATTTAGGGAATTATGGTTTTAAACAAATATCCAATATAACTAATTATATTTTAGTTTACGGCTTATGCCTTCTTCAGAAAAACAGCAAGATTTTATACAATGAAGTTACATCCGTCATCTCAAATTCATAATGTAGTGTAAAATGAAAATCAAAATAAGAGGTCACATGACTAAACACATTTCCATTCATACGAAGATTAACAGAAAAAGGTCAAATCGATTGGGGGGGAGAGATTTTTCTTTTTGAGATTTCAAAAGGGAAAATTGTCATGCCCTGCCACACCCACATTTATGGGCCCATTAACATTATTAAGTAAAGGTACACCTAACAAATATTCATGCCAAGATACATTGAAATCAGCCGAACAGTTTGGAAGGAGAGGATGTTTATAATGATCAAAATGACCCGCCCTGCCACGCCCATATTTGTGGGCCGATCAAAAATTTTAACAAATAAAGAAGAGAGTCACTCAAGGATCATTTATACCAAGTTTCCTAAAATTCGCCCATAGGTTTGGGAGGAGAAGATCTTTACGGACAATGTTTACGCACAGACGGACGCGCGACGGACACTCCGCCATGACAATAGCTCGCTATCCCTGGGCCAGTGGAGCTAAAAAGTACTCATATGGTATTTGAGACGACTTGAATGAAATACCCGAAAGTTCCTCTTGAAACGACCCATTAAATGAATTTTGTCCACAGTTCACAACCCGAGTTCACAGTCGTAGTAAATGATTAAACCCTATTTACAGCACCTTTCTATCCCTATAATCGTTTGATCAATGTGACATTCACAATACATGTGTGCACCTTTATCCAAATTTTGTGGACTTCTTTGTAGGCCCTCCTACATTTTTGTAAGTCCAAATCGGATTACGCCTTCATTAGATTTGTTTAGTTATATAAAAATGTTTTTACTCGTGAAATTCAGTAAGATTTTCACAGTGTTTTACGGAAAAATTGGTATATCTCTTTCGGGAAAAGGGCATTTTTATGAAGGCAAAAAGGTGCCTAACTTTTCGTGACGTCATCAACCATGGGTACATAGATTATATACTCATCCGATATATACCTTTTTTGATAAGTTCTGTCTTGTATGTTTATTGTATGTATTGTCTTGGTACCAATCCTATATCTGGACTTTTTTTAAACCAATAAAGGAATTTCAAACAGTCATGACTTACCGATAATGACTTCTCGAGGATAAGTGTACGTACCGCGTTTGCACCAAAAAAGGTTTGGTGTTTAATGTTACGATGCAAAAACAAATATTTAGCTTGTAAGAACAGTTCACGAAATTATTTATCGGCCCTCGTATCATCAAGTAGCGCTTCTCGTAAAAGAACAAAACTACCCCACCGACGGTGAAAAGTGGATAAAATTTCCCCTTTTTAAAAAAATTGTGTTATGGCCTACTTCCATTACACCAAAAAGTTTCATTACTTGCTTGATTGATTAAGGGCACAAATTACCTTTCGATGCAATGCTGGGATTTGGACAAGGACCATAAATCTGGATCTCTCTGAATGGAAGTCAATAAAAGAGCGCCGATATTTTTGTCTATATAAGTAATGATACCAATGAAGCATGGCTTTATTTCAAATCTTTGTTTTGGAAATTTTAGATAAAATTGCACCTTACAACGAATTGAGAACTAAGAAACGAATAGCACCTAGGGTATAAAATGAAATTCTAACCAGTATTCAAAATATAGATAAGGCATTTAAAATTTTATTCAAGAGAAGACTGACAACGGAAACTAGGAAATCCCAATTTCCTTTTTTGTGTTAAGATGGAATGTATCTATTACAAGAGTGTTAGTAAGTAAGATTTTTTTAATGCATATCTACTTATCTTTATCAATTCATTAGATTTATATCGAAGATTAAGTATAAAATATGTTGCTAACATGTCTAGAAATTATCATCTCGTTCAAATCTCCAATTCATTTCACTCATTTTTGTAGCAATGTTCCTCCTTTCAATATTTATTTATAGAAAATGAAATATGCATTAAAAGATAAAGTCAAACCTCTAGTAATGCTGCTATCAAATCTTTGATTTTCGGGTCCATTGTTTGACTCCGCCCTTTTTGCCCTCCTTTTGGCCCTTCGCTTGGCCCTTCTCTCTCGTCGTCGTTGTTTTCGCAGTTCCTTGTTTAATTTCCGGATTTTTTTGTTAAGCTGAGGCCTACAAAATAGTAACAGTTAGGAACACATCCTGGAATTGACAAATTGAATGATTTTTTAATTACTTTGGAATGAAATTAAAAGAGTGTGATGAATGAGCTTTAAATGCTTTTCAATGGAGGTAAAACATGATCGATAATTGGCGATAATTTTTACCCCTTTAAAATGTAGATATTTTGCTGATTTTATCTCTTTGTGGACTAATCAGAGTCTATTAAACCCGCACAATCCATAAAATAGTATAATAATGAGTATCTATTTGAATTGAAAGTTGATCGTCTTGAACGATTTCGAAATTTCGATTTCGGAGCGTTTTTGAATTGTGAGAGTGTTTGGAATAAATGAATGAAGCACTTCAAGTGAGTGATTAAGAATGGTTTTTGATCGGAAGGATTGTAAATTTCAAGATATTGTTAACTGAATGCCTTTTCCATAACAAAGTGAAAATTTACATCGCTTATTTCAGCCTGTGATTGCCATTTCAAACAATTTCTTATGCACGTAAAGCAAAGATTCTGACCAGCCTGTGCATCCGCACATACTGACCAGAGTCTTCACTTTGCGCCCTGAAGATGGATTTACAGTGCCTCCCTCTCTCTATAGGTAGGAAAAGATCTGGGATGAGTTGGGACCACGATGGAAATAAGAGTCATTCGACCTATTATCATGTTATACTCGAGTGGAAAAAAAGGTCTCAGCGTCCCTTACAGCAACAAGCGAAAATTCTTATTGCACCGTATTTGAGCCATGTTATTACATGAAATATATTTTTTAAATATAATTGAAGATAAAAACAATGCAAAGCCTCATACAGCATTATTTCGACACCATTTAAAAGCATTCGAGTATCTCTATCAGTTGCGTTCATAGACTACATAGATGGTTTAATTGACTTAGTCGAAGCCTCTTTTCATATTTTTCATATATGATTCGTTCAAAAGATTTTGTATTACATGACAAAATTTACAATGTTTGCATTTATAAAAAACCTCCGAATCGAGGTTATGTCTGAATTTCATTACGTGTTCTATGATTGGATGTTTCATAGAGGATATTGAATAAATCGTCATGGAATACCGAATTTATTAAACGAGTCATCTATAAACAGATAAAAACGAGGCTGCGCCGAGTTTTTATCTGTTTTAGATAACGAGTTTGATAAATTCGGTATTTCACGAGTACAAATTTTATATTCTATTTTTAACATGACTCAAATTTTTGCGAAAATTCGTCAAAAATCTTGAAATTCAACATTTCAATTTTGCGCGAAACTTAAAACTTCGTTTAAAAATGACGCCACAATATGTACATTATGACGTCACTTTCGCGGTTACAAAATAGAGTTGCTATTCGCTCTGGGCTCATTTGCATAGTTATATCACTAGTGTAACAACACTCGTGTTATATCAAAAATATTCAACGAGGCTATTTCACTCCAACGACGTATGTCAAAATATAAAAATATCTTGTATACCTCGTCCAAATAGAGCCTTTGTATTTTAAATATGTAAAAGAAAATAATGTTTACAGGGAACTAACTTATTAAGGTACTTACTGGTTAACATAAGAATGTATAAGTTTAGCCACGATCGCCGCTATTCCTACCAACCCTAACAACGAAAGCACAGTCAGTGCAGCGATACCAGCTGGGGTTTGAATCCATGGCGTTGATGATTTGTCATCTGTTACAGGCTGTTTGTACTTTTCTACTTTTGTGATTCTAAATAACGTCCACAGAGGTCCTGGTAATGTTAATGACTAATAAATGATCAGCCTAACAACAACTAGTATTGCCTCTGGGAAGCGGAATTGCAAGGTATAAGTCTTAGTTGTAAGCATTCGTTTCCCGATGGACGTAATTAGATAGTTTTCCAAGAACACAAAAAAGAACAAAGCAAAAATAGCATACATGACACATGATTTTTCAGTGATCATTGTGAAAAAAGAGTAAGTGTTTGTCTTGAAACTGACAGATTTGATTGAGATTTACTTGGCCTCTGTCATTAAGACGAACATTAAATATAGCGGATTTTAAGCGGACTTCGAATTTGTTGCTATAGCCTAGTTGATACGAAGTTAAATGCGTTCATGCGTTTTCGCAGTATCAATTTATTATTTTTTCAAGAAAAGTGCATTTTCAAAAGTATCGATTGAAAATTAGCTAAAACAAAACAAAACCATACGAAAAACATACATGTATATTATAATATGACCTACGTCGCGGGAGTGAAATAACCCCATTGAATATTTTTGCTAATACACGGTTGTTATTACACTAGTGGAATAACTATGCAAATGAACTAAGAACGAATAGCAACGCTATTTTGTAACCGCGAAAATGACGTCATAATGTATATATTGTGACGTCAGTTTTAAACGGCGTTACAAGTTTCGCGGAAAATTGAAATGTTGAATTTCAAGAATTTTGACGATTTATCACAAAAATTCGGGTCATATTATAAATAGAATATAAAATTTGTGCTCATGAAATACCGAATTTATTAAACTCGTCATCTATAAACAGATAAAAACTCGGCGCAGCCTCGTTTTTTTATGTTTATAGATGTGACTCGTTTAATAAATTCGGTATTCAATGACCACTCATTCAATATCCTCTAATTCCAACATTGGCGCAAACAAATATATCAAAGGGTCAGTGCAAAGCCTCTTGAAATACAAAATGATAAAACTTGTCCTATCTCCAACCTGATATAACATCCGCCGGAGTGCCACTGTTAGACGTCACACTAAGCGCATCATCAGCGTGTACAAAGTACTTCGTGTTGTTGAGCTCAGTAACTTCATCTGCCGTGTTGTTAGCAACAACGTATATGTATACGATACATGGTGAGCTAAAAATACAGAGGAGCCAATGATTTGTTAAAATATACTCAGCGCCACAAGAAAATTACCAACAATAATAATTTTCATAATTCGTATAATAAATAATTTTCCATTATCATTTTTGTGAAATGGCGGATAAGCGGTAATGACATTCAACGAAAAGTGTGGGAATTAACGCCCTCAAACATAAAAGTGAGAAATATCAATTCCCATAACCGAGTTAGATATTTTTCATACAATACACTAAGTACGTATTATATATATTTATATTATTCTCTGTTTGCCTTATTTTCGTCGATGTTTCTCTCAGAAATGCAAGTTTCTAAAAATAACCGTATTATGTCATTGTTCATTGTGTCATTGTAAAATATCCATTTGATATCATAAAAAATATCATATGGAATGTTATCATACGGATATTTGTATACCTATAAGATAAAATACATGTTAAAGTGTATGTTCATTAACATAGAAAACCTTTGCCTACCAGCACGTGAATATTTTATTGATTTCTCAAAAGATATGAACATGATTAGTGAAGTCCGTGGAATTTCCGACTGTATCTGGTATTGTTCGTAATTTCTTTATAGGCAGATCTATAAGAATGCCTTGTGCTATAGATCCGCAATTTAGAGTGAGTGATAAATGGTCATATTTTCTATGCATGTATAGACAAAATTGACATTTGATTACTCATTTGAACTTTTGGGTCTTTACTTTTTCATAATGTCCTTCATGTATCGTTAGACTGTAAGAATTCTGTGTTTAGACTAACCTGGAAGAGCTATTATCAAAGCACCATCGCCTCGCATAGCTTGTCGGGTAGCTGTTATTGTAAACATCTGATAGTTGGGACAGAAACGTGAGTTCGTTGGCTGTATAATTAACACATTCTATATCCATATGGTATTTCAGTATTACATCATCGGGATCGTAAGTATCTATACGTACAATTGCTTCGAACGTTGTGTTCAACTGTGGAGATCCACCGTCAGATGCCATGATGTACATTAAATATTTGCTATCAGCGTCAGATGTGTTAACGTAAGTGACGTCACCTGTGTACACGTATAAAACTATATCTATTTTTTCATTATTATTATCATTTTCATATTTTTCATATTTTCTTTATATTTGTTTGAAGGGCACTGTCTATAATGTAGTAATGTTAATCGTAATAAACCTTAACACGAATTAAGAAATATAGATATAATAATTGGATAATACTTTTCTTCGTTCTATTAGATAAAGCGTGTTTGGTCCGTAAGGCAAATTAAAAAAAAAATCAATTCCACTGTTCAATCAATTCAAAGTCCAGCTGTTCCCTTTACCAAGGCATTGTCTTATAGTCGGATAAAACGGATTTTTTTTTTGTTTTTTTTTATTCATTGCTGCAAAACATTTGAATTTCGACAAGGCCACATCTCCTACGGGTTACTATTTTATATTTGAGGACCGAATTTGATAATCATCTTTCATCGATTGAAATCAACCCAAGGTTCAAGATGAAAAAAACGGTGCAATCTGTCTAAAAGTTTACCTAGCTTTGCACGTGCAATTGCGTGCAAAGCGAAATAAATCTGCAGACAGTTTGCATCGTTTTTTCATCCTGAACGTATCGCAGATTTTTAGCTAAACATTAAAACAAAAATCGAAGCAAGGCATTTTTTCATTTTACATCTGTTTCAATGAAATTGAATTAAAGTAAATTTTGTTTGTTAACAACAGCCGTCAGTGACTGGTTATGCTCCCGGAAAAAGTTCTCCATTATTAAGTATGCTTTAAATCAACAGTAAAATTTATTTAAAACAGGTAACCATGACATCTATGTAGGTTATAATAGTATATGCTGAAGGGTTCCCAGGGTTGTGGAGAAAAGGTTTATGACCTATTTATTTTAGCAACCAACTTTTTTCAAAGACAGAAAGTGCAGTCACTTGTCAGTTGAAATTTGACCTTTACCTTGACCAAGAGTCTCGTTCAGTTATCTACTGAAAGGTCTTATCAAAAGTAATGAACATATGAAATATGAAGGTTTTATCACTTACCATTGCAATATGATGGAATTTTTTAAAGATCTGGACCTTGACTGAAAGGTTATCACAAGCAACGCAAATGTGAAATATGAAGACCCCATCTCATTCCAATTAAAAGTTATGCCCATGTTTGAGTTTTTATGGTGGAAAAAAATGACCTTGTCAATTTGACCTTCATGTTAGGCGAGATCTTTGCCTAAGTTTTCAAATAAATGGTCTTATCATAAGTAATAAACTTTTAACATATGAAGGCTATATGACTTACCATTAAAAACTTATGGCCAATTTTAAAGTTTAATTGTCTTAATTCTTACCTTTACACATGACCTTGACTGATGTCCTTGAACTAAATACCTTCAAAAATGTTTCTCACGAGCAATGTACATTTGAATTATGAAGACTATATCTGTAACCAATCAAAAGTTATTGTAAATAAAAGTTTTTGCAGGACAAAAAGAGATTTTACATTAAGCTAATAACATTTTTAGGCCCCGTTTTTTGAAACGTAATTTTCGATAAATTAAGGTCAAGAGGATCTGTTTTGCTATTCAAATATAAAACTAATAGAATTCCGACTTTTAGACTACGAGAAATTGGCAAAAAAAAACTCTTTTACACATGTTTATAATAAGACCCCTCTTTCCGTGCCACAGCCTTGAATTGAGAAAAATATAATAAAGGTGCCTTAGAAATTTTCTATGAAGAATGTATATATATGAAGTTTCATCATATTAAGCCCAGGGGTTCTAACGATATGACGTTGGGCGGACAGCCGGGCTGACTGACATCCGGACGACTGGACGGACGGACGCGCAAAACACGGCGACAATATGCTCTCCCAATAATAATTCGGGAGCATAAGAAGGAATGTGTATGTTGGACACAATGCTTGTTAAGCCATTATAACTAACGTACCAGTAGTTCCGTTTAAGACATACAATGATGTATTATAAGGTCTTGATGCAGTAAAAGTAACGTCAGAATTAGCCCCTGAATCTGCGTCTGTCGCTGTTACCGTGACAACTGTTCCCTGGCAATGGTCATTATACGCGATCTCCGTGCTGTAAAACAAGGGCGAAAAGATCGGCTCGTTGTCGTTCGTGTCATTTATTGTAATATTAATCACAGCGGTAGAAGTGAGAGCCGGAGTGCCTTGGTCTGTAGCAATGAGATGAAATACGAAGTTTGGATCCGTCTCAAAGTCTATGATCTGTTTCACAGACACTATAAGTGAGCTTGAGTTGACTTCAATGTATTGATCAGCTCCTACTCCTTCTGGTGTGGTTGTATCAATGTTCAGATTTATGCCACCATTAATGCCAATATCAGCGTCAGATACATTTACAGATAAAATGCTTGTACCAACTAAACTATTTTCCAAAATAAATGCTTCATATAAGGAAGATGTAAACAAGGGGACGTTGTCGTTAGCATCAATCAAGGCTATAGTAACTGTTGCAGTATTGTTTAAGGAAGGTAACCCATCGTCAGTTGCTATAACTGTCATTATGTATAAATCTGTGGTTTCTCGGTCAAGATTCGAAGCTGTTGCAATGATACCGGTTACAGGATCTAGAATAAAGCTATAATTGTCGCCAGCGGAAAAAGATTCAATGATATATGTAATGTTCCCATTGGCTTCTATATCCGCATCCGTGGAAATCACTGTTCCAATAAAGCTCCCGATAGATGCTGCCTCCGTAATGTTAAATAGATAGTCAGTTTGGCTAAAAATAGGATTGTTATCATTTAAATCGTCAATAGATATAAAGATATTGGTTGAACTATTTAATGCCGGTGATCCTTGGTCTGTAGCTATCAGAGTAAAATTGAAGGACGAATCGATTTCTCTATCTATAACCTGTTTGACTGACAAGATCATAGAAGTAGAATTTACTTGAATAAATAGATCAGCCTTCGCACCCTCAGTCGTAGATGTGTCAATCGACAATAAGACATCAGAATTTACTCCCAAGTCGCGGTCAGTCACAATAACCGTCAGAATGCTAGAACCGACTACAGAATTTTCAAAAGAACTTGCGTTATAGCCTGCCGAGTTAAATATTGGTGTATTGTCATTTTCATCGTCTATATAAATTGTTACTGTGCATGTGGCTGTATTCGGACCTGCTCCTCCGTCAAACGCTTCAATTAAAAATTCGTACAAGCTCGTCGTCTCCCTGTCTAGATTAATAAGAGTTGTAATGATACCGGTGGTATTATCAAGAGAAAGGTGGGTGAGATTGCCAGCGAAAGATGTATTGATTATATAAGTTATTAGTGCATTCAGGCCTGTATCAGTGTCTGTCGCCTGCACTTGGCCAACAACTGTTGAAATTGTAGCAGCTTCAGTTATGTTAAAAGTATAAACTGGTGCTGTAAAAATTGGGGTATTATCGTTAACATCTAGTACTGTTACAGAAACGGACGCTGAGCTTGATAACGCAGGAACCCCTTGGTCTGTGGCGACTAAATAAAAATTGAACGATGGATTCAACTCTCTGTCGATTGCTTGAGATAGAGACAATATTCCCGTTGCGGTGTTAATCTGCATAAATGAGTTAGCAAGCATTCCGGCTGTAGATGTTACATCAATACTTAAGGTAAACAAAGCGTTTGATCCTATGTCTATGTCATTTACTGTGACAGTAAGTAAACTTGTTCCAATCGGCTGATTTTCTGTAGTAGAAAAAGAATAGGTCGTTGAATCAAAAGTTGGTGGGTTATCGTTTACATCATCGACGGTAATTGTTAGAGTTGACGTAGCTGTTAGGGCTGGCGAGCCGCCGTCTGTTGCCGTTATTTCAAATTCATATAGGGCCAAGATTTCTCGATCGAGACCTAATGTATTGGTAATTATTCCAGTGGAAGGATCGAGATTGAAATGAGAACTATTGCCTGCAATCACATTTGCGATTGCAAATGTTATAACACCATTACTACCAATATCTGCGTCTGTGCCTTGGACCTGACCGATTGAGGTTGAAACAGCGATTGTCTCATTACAATTAAATACATACATTGCAGAAGTAAAAATTGGTGTGTTATCATTTACATCGGCAACAGCGATTGTTATGGTCGATGTTGTCACTAGAGCAGGTGATCCACTATCTGATGCAGTGATCCTAAACTCATAAAGTGCAATGTTTTCTCGATCTAGAGTGTTTAATGTTGTTATTTCACCACTGTTTGGGTCAAGATTGAAATGAGCACTATCCCCAGATATTGTGCTGATTACGACAAAAGTAACTACTGAATTGATACCGATATCTGAATCCGTGGCCTTAACTTGCCCAATTGAAGTTCCAACAGTCACTGTTTCAAGGGGGCTAAAGGAGTAAGGTAAAAAAGTAAAAACTGGTGCATTGTCGTTAACATCGTCAATGGTAATGGTGAGTGTCGAAGTCGCTATCAAAGCAGGTGATCCACCATCTGTTGCCGTAATTTCAAACTTATGTAGTGCAATAATCTCTCGGTCTAAACTGTTTGTCGTGGTAATTATTCCAGAAGAAGGATCTAGATAGAAATGAGAATCATTGCCAGATATAGTACTTTGTATTGCAAATATTATCACTGAATTACTGCCGATATCTGCATCCGTGGCTTGGACCTGACCTACGGGAGTTGAAATGGCTATTGTTTCTAACACGTTGAATGAGTATGGCGTTGACGTAAACACCGGTGTGTTGTCGTTAGCGTCCGACACCGATACCGTGAGGGTTGTTGTCCCTGTATTTGTTGGTGAACCCTGATCTTCACCATATATTATCATTGTGTAGCTGAAATTGAAATATAAAAAACGTACATAGTGTTTTGTATGAAAAAATATCTAGCGAGGGTGGGGGAATTGATAATTGTCGAGGCAATACAATACACTAAATACGTCTTATATTTATCTTATAACCTCTCTTTGCCTTATTTTCTTTCATGTTTCCAACAGAAATAATCATGTGATATTATAAAAAAATATCATATAGGATGTTATCAGACGGATAGTTGTGTAGTTATAAGATAAAGTAATGTATAATAGCCCGTTGAATATTTCAAAATACTTCGATCATATTGTGCCGATGTTCATCTTTTTTATGGAGCTCAACAAGGTTAAAAATGACACCAAAATGCATAAATATCATTTTTCAATTGATGTTATGACAACTTTAGACTCAAAGGATATATTACATCTCTTCTTCCCCTCGGATAATGTAGGGGAAAATATTGTTATATGGGTAAACAAAGCATAAGATATTGTTTACTCTAACAGCAGGCAATTTTATTTGCGAACAAAAGTAAAGCTTATAAAAAAAAAAATTAGCATGTTATAAGTCAGTGTCCGTATAAATATCTTTATCTTTATCTCATTCAATTTAGCAGAATAACATAAATATTTCCTCGAAAGCAATTTACTTACTGAAAAACCAAAGTTCGTGTTCTGCCCAATAATAAGCATTGTATAACGTAACTTTTCTATTTCCTTTATTCAGGCCTATTCGGTATAGAATATGTATCTAATGAAATGTCAAAAACGGGAATATTATCTGTTTGTTTGAATGGGGTTTTATGTCGCTTTTAACAAGCATTCAATTAAATCGCGGCGGCTGGAGCACCTATAAATGCATCTCTGGTATTTCTCGCCCCAGTACCACCAATACTTCCTTTCTTAACCACAAGCTGCCATTCAACATAGGTCTACGATTATCAAATCATTTGTGCGAGAAAAATAGCCAGAGAGGATGCCGCCGTTGGGGATTGAACTGGCACCACTTGGTATACAGTGGTTCCAAAAAGTAGCCCCATTACGATTTATACTAAAACGTGAACTACCTTGAAACAAGTTCTCTATCAAGTGAAGCTGTTAAAGTTATGACTCCGTTGACTCTCCTAATGTTAAATTGTCCAGATGGCGCTGAAAACGAATAATCGACCTGGTTGTTGTTATTGGTACTCGAGTCTGCATCTGTGGCTAACACTGTAGTCACTGTTGTTCCTATCGAACTCGCCTCAGAAACGGAAATAGTAAGTGAACCGGAAGTGAATGTTGGTGCGTTGTCGTTAAGGTCGTTCATAGATATTTGAACTGTGCATGTTGAAGACTGTGTAGGACTCCCGCTGTCTTGAGCAGTAATCTATAAAATATGAAGTCTTTCTTATCGACTTCTCGCACCAACCAAGGACGTAAAGTATATCAGTCGACTTCCGGTTGTTCGAACAGGTCGATAAAAATATGCTCTAGTGTCTAGCTTAAAAAACGCGTTTCTGAAGCGAAAATTGTGCTTGAAAGTTATGGATTCATGTGTAAAGCAGTTCAGACTTGTGTTTTAGGTTGAAATTGGACTATGGACATTTGGATATAATGAATTAGTAAGAGTTTATAAATGTCTCTTTGTGCCATTCTAATCATCTAAAAATAGAACAAAATCTATAAAATCAATATCTACATTTAGAATCATTTAGAAACCTGTTTTAAACCGGTTTATCTACCTGGTTTACCTGCCCGTGATTTACGTGTTCAAACGCTATATTTAGACACAAAACCTATCCACGAGTTTATCAAAATGGCAGCTAAAAGTCAGACGGCAAAACAAAATAAAGCCAAATCTAAGAAGACTACAACTGACCCAAACGAAAGTCATTTGTCTGAAGCTGATCTTCTACAGGAACCAGGCGAAGCAGAATCCATCTGTTCAAAGTTAGAAACGTTGTCAAATGAAATACGAAAAATAAGATTGGATCTATGTAACATTGTGAAAAAGGATGAAATTCACGAACTCGTCACCAAAACAGTGAAAGAAGTATTAAAAACTTTTGAACAGAGAATTCGAGATGACTTAAACCGAAAAATAGATGACAAATTTAGAACCCTTCAAGAGGAAATTGCTTCGCTAAAATTTGATAATGGGCAGCTAAAAGATAAGTTCGAGTCAAAGCTACAATCGGCCACCAAGAAGTCAGATGAAAACTATTTAAAAGTAGAAAAACATGAGAAGAGAATTAATATTGCTATCCAAATGGGGAATAATAACGAACAATATTCTAGAAAAAACAACCTAAAAATCATGGATATACCCGAAGAATCGTCTGAAACAGAGAGTGACCTAGCTGATAAAGTTTGTCAAATACTTGATGAACAAGATGTTGTATTGAAAAAGGAGAATATCCTTGCAATCCATAGGATTCCAACCAAAACTAAATCTGCGAGACCAGTAATCATTAAAATGACGAACAACTATACCAAAATTCGCATTATGAAAAAACGAAAAGAACTTAAGGCTGCAGGCCACAGATTAGTAGATGATGTAACACGCCTAAACACGGGCCTCATAAATAGATTAAACGATCATGTGGATATCGATAAGGCATGGTTTTTCAACGGTTCCGTCTTTGGATGTACTACCGATGGAAAAAGGTTGAAATTTGACATTTTTGACAATATATCTAACGTGATTGAAAATTCAAAGGGTAACTAACGTCAAATTCCACAGTTCAAAAATGACGCTAATATCAACTACCAAAACAATGCTAAAGGAAAAACGTAATTTCCTTTAACCAGTAAACGAACCATAACTGTGTGAATTCATAGATGATAGCCATATTATGCTAGTGTTTTTCGGTGCAAATATCCGATAATTTCAATAATCCATGTTTCGGTTCCACAGCTGTGATAGTATCGTCACTTTGACCCAGAAACAACGTGACTGCAGCCTGTTAAAGCTGCAGTCACGAGGTTTTGGGAATAAAACCGACACTTTGGACAAAGTGCGATTTGGCTGCACGGCTTTCGTTTTGAAGTATGTCCGTTTAATTGTGAAAAATACATTCTCTCTTCATAGTACTGCTTGATTTTAAAAGATACAGTTGTACTGATTGTATTTAATCACTTTGATATTATCGCTAATTCACAAAATGGAATGAAACATTCTCCTTTCACGATATTGGCTTTAGATTGTCGAAACAATGTCAAACGTAAAAAATCTGCGTTCGGCACGCTTTGAAATTTACTTAAACGATATGCAATACGACTTTTAAATAGGCGATGTTTTGGGGACGTTTCTTGACATACCTTCTCTTAAATACATCGTCTAGAATTTTACATTCTGAACCTGTAAAACTAATGATTTGGCGGGGGTATGAGCAAAGATCGGCATGCTCAGAGGTGCAGGCTGATTTTGGTAAATATCACCTGACTTCTTTTTTGAACCAGAAACATTATTCACGATCTCTGGAAAAACACTTCTCATTCTGAAATCGTAATTCTATTAATTTGACAGGAGTAATAACGGGGATCGACATTCACATATGTGCAGACTGATCATCACAACATAAAACGTTAAACTTGAATAAGTGGAAGTTAAGAATCGACACCAATTGACTTCCTCTTTAGACTGGAAATCCTTATTGTTTTGTCCGAGAAAACCCTCGTCATGCCGAACTCTTTATACCATTGATGTAGCAGGGGTATGAGCAAACATCAGCATGCACATATATGCAGTCTGATCTTAGTAAATATCACCTGACTTCCTCTTTGAATCGGAAAATTAATCATATTCTCCTAGAAAACCCTTGTCATGCTGAACCCATATTACTTATGATTAGACAGGGGTATTGGCGGAGATCAACATGCATATGAGTGCAGTATGATCTTGGTAAATATCACCTGACTCTCATTTTCGATTAGGAAGCACTGAATTATAACAGATGAGTGCGGTTATTGGCGCTTTGAATTTTGATACAATTAAAAAAGGAATTTTATCTTTTTTTAAACTTGATCCTTAAACCGAAGATTGTTGAAAGTGGCGTAAAACCCCTTCATGCAAACGAACAATTAATAACAGACGTAATCCGTCGATGTGATTGCGACAATTCCGATTTCCCAGCATTTCAGGTAGATCCATAAAAAAATTAATTCTTGTTCACAAAACAACGTTCTGAATTTAGTTTTTACCTATAGATTTACATTTGAGGTTTTAAGAATTTAGAGCAATGAGGCACTACCCGTTTAATTGTATTACTCTGGATGATGCTATCAAGGTACCTATTGTATAGTTATGTATTGTTTGTTAATTTTTGACTTGGTAGAGGTTGACCAAATTCTCCGAAGTAATCCTTATCTTTCTGAATTCGTATTACCAGTAATAATCAGGGGGTATTGGCAGGGATTGGTATGCACAAACATGCAGTACAATCCTAGTAAACATCACCTGACTTCTTCTTTGAATCGGAAAAATAAATCAAATCTTCTTACGAAACCTTTGTCATGCTGAACCCATAATACTATTGATTTGGCAGGGGTATGAGCAAAAATCAGCATGCACATATGTGTAGTCTGATCTTAGTAAATATCACCTGATTTCCTCTTTGAATCGGAAAATTAATCATATTCTTCTAGGAAAACATTGTCATGCTGAACCCATATTACGTTTGATTAGACAGGGGTATTGGCGGAGATCAACATGCACATGAGTGCAGTATGATCTTGGTAAATATCACCTGACTCTCATTTTCGATAAGAAAGCACTGAATTATAGCGGATGAGTGCGGTTATTGGCCCTTTGAATTTTGATACAATAAAAGAGGGAAGTTTATCCTTTTTAACTTAACTGAAAGATTGTTGAAAGTGGCGTAAAACAACATTCAAGCAAACGAACAATTAATAACAGACGTTATCAGTGGATGTGATTGCGACAATTCCGATTTCCCAACAATTCAAGTAGATCCATTAAAGAATTTAATTCTTGTTCACAAAACAACGTTCTGAATTTAGTTTTTACCTATAGATTTACATTTGAGGTTTTTAAGAATTTAGAGCAATGAGGCACTACCCGTTTAATTGTATTGCTCTGGATGATGCTATCAAGGTACCTATTGTATAGTTATGTATTGTTTGTTAATTTTTGACTTGGCAGGGGTTGACCTAATTCTCTGAAGTAATCCTTATCTTTCTGAATTCAGTATGATCTTGGTAAATATCACCTGACTCTCATTTTCGATAAGAAAGCACTGAATTATAGCGGATGACTGCGGTTATTAGCGCTTTGAATTTTGATACAATAAAAAAGGGAAATTTTTCTTTTTTAAACTCAACTGAAAGATTGTTGAAGGTGGCGTAAACCCCCATTCATGCAAACGAACAATTAATAACAGACGTTATCAGTGGATGTGATTGCGAAATTTCCGACGACCCAGCAGTTCAAGTAGACCCATACAAGATTTTAAATATTGGTCACAAATTCACGTTATGAAGTTAATTATTAGTTACCTATAGATTTTCATTTGTGGTTTTAAGTATTTAGAATAATGAGACACTACCCGTTTCATAGTATTGCTTCTTAAGTAGTTTTATCCGTGCTATGTCAAAACACTAAGTTTTTCAAAAAAAATAAGGTATATTTATTCATAACGCGTAAGAAACCTCATCTTTCATGAAAATACTGTAGAAGCAGCGTTGAAATATGACGTGAATCGACCCCGACGAATTTATTTTGTGTTGCGGTTAAAAACATCGTGAAATTGACTTTCATTCCGATCAAAATCATTCTTAATCATTCTCTCAGCGCTCCATTCATTCATTCCAAACACTCACTCAAATCGATCAAAAACTCTCCGAAATCATTAGAAAACTTTTAAAATGTTTAATGACTTACAGCAATAATTCCAAATCGATCTATTTATTCTACGATTTTAATAGCTGGTGTAGACTTTCATTTGTCTGATAAGTCCACGATGACGTACAAAACGAAAATTACGTATATTTTATTAAAGGGAGGTAATCAATATTGCTAATTTTGTTCATCCTGAACAAAATTTGCAATACTGGATTACCTCCCATTAAATTCAATCATTAAATTCAATCAAAAGTCGCTCCACACATTCATTCAATATCATTCCTAAATCATTTCATTATCATTCACCTTGTCAATTTCACGATGTTTTTAACTGTACACGGTCGTTATTACGCTAGTGGAAAAATGTGCAAATGAGCTTTGATGGTTAATGAAATAGACGGAAATCATTGTATCGGATTCGTTTCAGAATGATTTCTTGATTGATAAAACTGCATTACAGTTGGTATCCACAAGGAAGTTTATGTAAAATTTTATGTCGAGGTTTAGAAGGTTATCAACGGTACATTTTCTGCTTTCCTATATAGATTAAACGTTGTTTTTGGTATTGTAAAACAAATAGTATCATATCTGAAACAATGTTAACCTACAATTGAATCTATATATAATCTGTTATCTTGTCGGATGTAAGTTACATCCCTGGGAATCTTTTAACCCTTGTCATGCTTTACCAGGAAAATTCGTGTATAAAAGGGAGGTATAGACGGGGATCGGTCTGCATATATGTCCAGTCCGATCTTAATCTACACCACCTGATTGTCGGCTATCAAGTCGGAGATGTTTGTGAAATTGAATAGCAAATAAATACTGCCCCATATATTTAGTGCATTTACTTTGGTGGACCAGTGGTGGGTGCGCGGTGTTCCGGTGGTAGTTGAACGGGATTTCCTAATGATTTTCATTGGGAAACCTCGGTCGGCATTGTGGGGGTTCATGGGTTCCGAGGCGTTGCGTGACTATTGCAGTTCATTACCTCAATACATCGATTTAACTGCAATATGCTCGTATTTTTTTGAGTATGACAATAATTAAATTCATGAGTAAAGTCATTTGATAGGATGGAACCCTGCAAACTATACTATAAAACCATCACCATAACTCAAAAGTAAGACGCGTATTTTTCAACTTCATGTTTTTTCTGTTTGTCTTTTTTCTCACTACTGCTATGTCAACCTATAGGGTGTTTAGGAAAGATCAAAGATGTGAATTGAGCTGCATCAATCATCTTTTTCTTGAAAATGTTGGCATTGTATCCTACTTTATTACAAATATAGTGAATAAGAGTTTAATCAAAATTAGAAAATAGATAGCCTACACATTTTGTCTTACAATTGTCGCGGTTTAAACAGAAGTAAAAAGCGTTATGATTTATTTTCATTGTTCAAAGAAAAGAAGGCCGATTTAGTCTGTTTACAAGAGACCCATTTTACTGAAGACATTGAAAAAACAGTGTACTCCGAATGGAATTCAGAATGCTACTTTAGCCATGGTAAATCTAACGCGAGAGGGGTAGGAATTTTAATTAGAAGAGATTCGGGAATTAAAGTTAAAAACATAAAGAGAGACCAGAATGGTACATTTTTAATCTTAGAAATCTCTTTTCAAGACTTAAATTTTCTTATAATAAATATTTATGCTCCGAACCACGATGAGCCAGAATTTTTCAAAAGTATTTTTGATGCAATAGACACTATGTCTTATAATGATTCTTTCATTTTATGTGGAGACTTCAATCTTGTCTTAGATCCTTTGTTAGATTATCAAAATTATAAATCTCATAATCACCATACAAAATCCAGATCAGCATTACGTTCATATATATCAGATAAAGAATTAATTGATCCGTTTCGATATATTCATGGTGACACAAGAAAATATTCGTGGAAAAGACTGAACCCTTTACAACAAGGCAGAATAGACTTTTTTCTAATAACGAGCAATTTCAAAGAATTTGTCAAACATTCTGATATAAACCTGAGCTATAAATCAGATCACTCGATAATTAATCTCAATCTTTCATTCTCGTCAAAACCCCACGGAAAAGGATTCTGGAAATTTAACAACTCACTTTTAAATGATCTTGATTACGTAAAATGTATAAATAAAAAGATCGATGAAACAATATTGCAATACTGTGTACCGATTTACGACTTAAAAATGTTTTGCACATGGACAAAGCAGAAATACACTTTAAGGTAAACGATCAACTGTTTTTAGAGACACTTATGATGGAAATTCGCGGTGAAACTATTTCATATTCTTGTTTTAAACAAAAAGAAAAAGATAACAGAGAAAAGGATATAATTTCCAAAATAACTGAAATAGAAACCAAATTAGTAAATGATCAAAATAAAGAAACATTGATTAATCTACAAACTGAATTAAATGAATTAAGAGAGATAAAGCTAAAAGGGTCATTCGTAAGATCCAGAGCTAAGTGGATCGATGATGGCGAAAAGTCAAGCGAATTCTTTTGTAAACTTGAAAAGCAACATATATTATGTAAAAATATCCCTTTTATTGAAAAAGAAAATGGTTCTTGCGTATATGAGCAAGAACAAATTCTAGAGGAAACAAAACATTTCTACGAAGCTCTCTTTGATGCGCGTACAAATGACTCAAACTTTGATTTAGAAAATGAATTTTCAGATTTTGCGTATGAAAAACTCAATCAAACAGAAAAAGAGTCTTTAGAGGGGTTACTTACTTATAAAGAAGTTACTGAAACATTAAAACAAATGAAAAATGATAAAAGCCCGGGTATTGATGGATTTTCTTGCAATTTTTATAAAATGTTTTGGAATAAGATCGGTTATTTTGTTGTAAGATCATTAAATTTCGCATTTGTAAATGATTCTTTATCGAGAAATATCAAACTAGGGACTATCATATGTATCCCAAAAGAAAATAAGCCAAGGCAATTTCTTAAAAACTGGAGACCCATCACCTTATTAAATGTGCTCTATAAATTGGCATCTGGGTCTATTGCCAACAGAATTAAAACCACGTTAGACAAGCTAATTACGAAAGATCAAACAGGATTTATGAAAAATAGATATATCGGTGAAAACTCGCGTTTAGTTTATGATGTAATGAAACACTGCGAAGAAAATAAAATTCCAGGTCTTCTAATGCTGATTGATTTTGAAAAGGCATTCGATTCATTGTCTTTTAAATTTATAGAAAAAACATTATCTTTCTTCAATTTTGGAGAAATGGTATTGAAATGGATAAAACTCTTTTTATATAACACAGAAGTTTGTGTTCAGTTAAATGGGTATATGTCTGATTATTTCAAAATTAAAAGAGGCTGTAGACAAGGTGATCCCATTTCTTCATATATATTTATTCTTTGCGCACAAATACTTAATATGAAAATAAAGAAATGTAAAGATATTACCGGAATCAAGACAAATGAAAAAGAATTTTTAATCTCACAATTTGCAGACGACACAACTCTCCTTCTAGATGGAACAGAAAAAACTCTCAACGCTGTCCTCGAAACGCTGAATAAATTTACAGAAATTTCAGGCTTAAAAGTAAATTTTGATAAAACAAAAGTAATATGGATTGGTTGTTTAAAATATAGTACAAGGTCAATTAAAACAAGGTGGAAATTATCTTGGGGAGAAACGAATTTCAAGCTTTTAGGAATTATATTTGATGTAAACTTAAGTAAAATGTGTAATTCAAATTTTGAATCCAAGTTAGTAAATATAAATAAATTAATCTCATTTTGGAAAAGACGAAAATTAACGCCAATAGGTAGGATAACTGTAACAAAAACGATTTTACTACCGTTACTTAATCATTTATTTATAAGTTTGCCATCTCCAAAACAAGAGTGTATTAAACAAATTAATGATATTATGACCGAATTTATATGGGATGGTCGACCAAAAATTAAAACTTCAGTAAGTAAAAAGACGATTGAAGAAGGGGGCCTAAAAATACCTGATGTTAACTGTATTTTGCAAAGCATGAAATTGAAATGGCTTAAAAATTTAATGATGAATAAAGACAATTTGGTTTATGAAATTGCCAGCAAAATAATTGATGTTAACAAGGTCATTAACTTTGGAAAGGTTTATTGTGAAAAAATACTTAAAACCATAACTAATGAATTTTGGGCAGACGTGATAAAATCATATATACAATGTATCAATAAGTTTAACTTTGATAACTGGGAACAAATCTTGCATGCACCTTTATTTTATAACGAGAACATTGTCATCAATTCAAATCACGTATATTACAAAAAATTGTATGAAAACGGTATAATCTATGTTAAAGATTTGCTGCAGGAAAATGGCGTTTTCCACTCTTCAAAATATATAAAAACCATAACAAATAATAAAATAAATTTTCTTGACTATTTTAGTCTTCGTCAAGCGGTATCTTCCTTCATTAAAAAATATAGCTTTCATGATAATAATTCAATATTATCACAAAATCACAACCCATGTATTAACTGCTATCTCTTCCCTATCCTTACAAAAGTAAAACGAAATAGATTTATATATTCAGTACTTAGTAGAAATAACGAAGTACCGACAAGCCAACAAAAATGGATAAACATATACGGTAACATTGATTTTAACTGGAAAAACATATATACTTTTGTATATAAAATTACAAATGATACCTATCTACAATGGCTAAAGACAAGGATAATACACAGAATACTTCCTACAAACACCTTACTTTATAAAATGAACAAAGCTGAAACCAAACTATGTTCATTTTGCCAGATACATGAGGAAACGTTAACTCATATGTTTTTTGAATGCCAAAAAATAACCCCATTAATACAAATGACAAGTTCAAATATAATCCATTTTTATCAAAATTTCAATTTAGATAGCAATGACATCATTTTGGGTACAACAAAAAATGATATAAACATGGTATGCTTACATTTGAAAAGATACATCTACATGTGTAAACTCAAGCAAATAACACCATCCATACAAGGACTCGAAAAGAACTTTAAGTTAGCATCTGAAATTTTTGAACACTCAAAATACGCAGCGTCTTACGAAAAATACTGGACAATTGTAAGAAGAATGATACAAGGCCAATAAATCAAGAAATTAGAACAATACATTTAATTAAAAACAAGGAAGAAACAACATCCATTTTCCTTTAATATGAACACCCTTTTAGGTTTCACCCACAGTTTTTTATTTAAAACATGTTTATTTTGTTGATCTTTTTTTTTTCAAAAAATTTACACTTTGTTTATCAAAGATTGTTTATTTTATGTAATACATTCATGCATTTATTTTTGTTTAAATGATTGGCGCGATCTTGGTCAATAAGTCGAGTTTAATCTTTTGTAATAAAAAAGCAGTAAAAAGCAGACTGTATAAGCTGGGATCCGCCTGTACATTGTGCAGTCTGATCTTTGTCTATGTTTGTCTGCCATAAAACCTTGTGTTTAGAAATAGTATTTTGCTCGAGAAAGAAATATGATCTAACGATGAAACGTTAATTTCACAAATTGAACAAAGACAAAGAAAATCTTGTTCGCAAATCAATTTATGAAATGAAAGTCCATAAAATATCCTAACATCATACAGGTTTCCATAACAAAGAATCAATTTCATTTGTATGCTATTCACGTGCTCAATTGAAGGTTTACTTTAACTCAAGTCAAAAGCTGTATTACTCATGATAATCTATCCTATGATAAAGTAAAGGCAGAAGATATTAGTATTTTGTTATTGCCGCGTTTGCAATACGTTTAAAGATTAGATAAAATATTCTTATTCCAATTTGAAGTTTAGATGAATTTTCAGTTGATTACAAGTAGACCTTAATTATACAGTTAACAGCATTGTGAAATTGACAAGGCAAATGCTTTTGGAATGTTTTAGGAATGAAATTAAATGAGTGTATGGAGCTATTTTTGAGTGAAATCAATGGAAGGTAATCATGTGTCGCAAATTTTGTTCAGGATGAACAAGGTTGGCGATATTGATTGCCTCCCTTTAACAAAATACGCATACAAGTTCTATAAATAGCTTCCTACTTCTTCAAGAACCCATGAGAAGCTAAGATTTTGAACTATATCAGATACGTCGCGATTTTTCTTTATCAAAATTTAATTTAGAATGACGTTGATTATATAGTTTTCAATTGGGGTTGAGCGTTTTTGTATGGTTTGAGTGAGCGATTAAGAATGAGTTTGATTGAGCTGAATGTCGATCTCACGATGTGAAAAACTGTATTAGTCTCAATCTTTATTATGAAATTTGAATCGACAAATGAAAAAAATACTATGTATGTAATGTATGTTGTTGAATGTTACGATTCTGATAAATAAAGTGTAAAAAAAAAAAAAAAAAAAAAAAAACAAGGACGTAAAGTGAAAATTAACTTTTTCTGCATTATTGTCTTTTTAAGTCTTGAGGTATCTCACCCCGAGAGCCCAGGCGTAAAGCATAACATTAATCTCCTTTCATTATACCTGGGACACTAAACTTCTGAAACGACGTAAATATTAACGATAAATTTTAATTCTTTGATTTTCAAATCAAAATGGCAATGACGCAATGCTACTCTTCCAAAAAGAGGTCGAACCGAGTGTTTTCGATGCTAAAAAAAGATACGGAAATTCCAGATGTTGAAACCTATGTCATATAGTAAGTTGTACGATATTCGTTAGTATCATATGTTTCAAAATACAGCGAGGATTGGCAAGATAAACAAGATAAGACAAGATGTGACGGAAATGTTTTCATTATATATCACTTAAATCTACGATAATTTTGCCTTGCATTAAGCAAATAGGCTATCGAAAGTGTCCGGTGATGTATGCTATGGCCTAGTTGCTACTTCTGTAAGCAAGAAATTCTTTCAGAAGGCAATTTTGAATGAGTTTAAAAATAGAAATGACGTGTAATGCATACATAAATTTGATCATTTTCTTTTTCACAAAAATTTGACATCACCAATCTAAATACCTCATGAATTTCGACAAGTAGTCCAGGGTCGATAAATGTAGTCTACGTAATGGAGTAACACTGGATCACCGAGGATCGTGCTATCATAATTTTCTGTGATCCCCATTTCAACATAGTCAAGAAATTATTTAATAGTTTGACATATCTACTGTCTTATCAAAAATCTTTTTTTTCCGAAAGTACTTTTTACTTCATAAAATAGTGAAATATTAATTAAAATGTAAGCTGAACTTGTACCGGAACTCTTAGTTCTCTAAATATCAATCAATAGATGAAGGAAAAGAAAAAATAATAATGAAATTGATGTCAACCTTTACAATTTAAGTCAATTTGCATAATTTGGATTTATAAATAGTTGGTTGCTATCGTAAATATTTTGAATAATCACATTAAAAGTTAAACTTACCTCAACTTCAAAGTTTGTCTTTCCTTCATAATCCAAGCTTGCAGACGTTGATAAAACACCGGTATTTAAGTTGATGGTAAAATGTGCGTTACCATCCCCAGCCGTCACGGTGTATGTTACAACGTTGTTGGCGGCAGTAGCGTCATTGTCTGTTGCAATTACAGTAACAACTGACGTACCTAACGCAACATTCTCGTTTACCGACGTAGAGTACGTGGCCTGAGAACACACAGGGGCATTGTCGTTGAGATCGTTTATAGATATTTGAACTGTGCATGTTGAAGACTGTGTAGGACTCCCACTGTCTTGAGCAGTTATCTATAAAATATACAATCTCACTTATCTCACTAACAGCCTTTCGCAGAAACAAAGCAGTGTAAGTGACATTTAACAGTTCCTGCACAATTGTGTCCTGAGTAACATTTCTGTAGGTTAATTGGTGAATTAATTTATAAAGGTAAGTTCATGAAACGGACCTCTTTATTCCATGTAATTAAGAAAATGGTTAAAGTTAAAGAACCCATAAAAATTATGAATAATAATATCAGTTATCATTATTTTTTGTTAATTTGCTTAATTTGGTCTTACCATTTCTTTGTAGAGATTGTGATTAGAATAATCACAAGTTAAACTTACCTCAACTTCATAGTTTGTCTTTCCTTCATAATCCAAGCTTGCAGACGTTGATAAAACACCGGTATTTACGTTGACGGTAAAATGTGCGTTACCATCCCCACCCGTCACGGTGTATGTTACAACGTTGTTGGCGGCCGTAGCGTCATTGTCTGTTGCAATTACAGTTACAACTGACGTACCTAACGCAACATTCTCGTTTACCGACGTAGAGTACGTGGCCTGAGAACACACAGGGGCATTGTCGTTGAGATCGTTTATAGATATTTGAACTGTGCATGTTGAAGACTGTGTAGGACTCCCACTGTCTTGAGCAGTTATCTATAAAATATACAATCTCTCTTATCTCACTAACAGCCTTTGTAGAAACAAAGCAGTGTAAGTGACATTTAACGGTTCCTGAGCATTTGTTATTTTTTAAGGGAGTGATTCTATAAGACTTTTTTGTGCATCCCATTTCCGAATGAATTTGAACCAGCTCAGAAATGTGCTATTTCTTCTTATTAATAAAAATCAATTGTTTGCGAAATAACATTTTTAGTAACGATAATATTAAGAAATATATGAAGGTTTGCTCATCCTATTTTTTTATCCAAACATTGGTAAATGTAAGGAACCAATAAAAAGTTTGAAATATAATGTCAGACCTTATATTTTTGGTTAACTGGCATAATTTGACTTTACAAATACTTGGTAGAAATTGTGATTTAAATAGCATAAAAAGTTCAAACAAACCTCAACTTCATAACTTATCGTACCCTCGTAATCTAAGGCTGCAGACGTTGATAAAATACCGGTATTTAAGTTGATGGTAAAATGTGCGTTACCATCCCCAGCCGTCACGGTGTATGTTACAACGTTGTTGGCGGCAGTAGCGTCATTGTCTGTTGCAATTACAGTAACAACTGACGTACCTAACGCAACATTCTCGTTTACCGACGTAGAGTACGTGGCCTGAGAACACACAGGGGCATTGTCGTTGAGATCGTTTATAGATATTTGAACTGTGCATGTTGAAGACTGTGTAGGACTCCCACTGTCTTGAGCAGTTATCTATAAAATATACAATCTCACTTATCTCACTAACAGCCTTTCGCAGAAACAAAGCAGTGTAAGTGACATTGAACAGTTCCTGCACAATTGTGTCCTGAGTAACATTTCTGTAGATTAATTGGTGAATTAATTTATAAAGGTAAGTTCATGAAACGGACCTCTTTGTTCCATGTAATTAAGAAAATGGTTAAAGTTAAAGAACCCATAAAAATTATGAATAATAATATCAGTTATCATTATTTTTTGTTAATTTGCTTAATTTGGTCTTACCATTTCTTTGTAGAGATTGTGATTAGAATAATCACAAGTTAAACTTACCTCAACTTCATAGTTTGTCTTTCCTTCATAATCCAAGCTTGCAGACGTTGATAAAACACCGGTATTTACGTTGACGGTAAAATGTGCGTTACCATCCCCACCCGTCACGGTGTATGTTACAACGTTGTTGGCGGCCGTAGCGTCATTGTCTGTTGCAATTACAGTAACAACTGACGTACCTAACGCAACATTCTCGTTTACCGACGTAGAGTACGTGGCCTGAGAACACACAGGGGCATTGTCGTTGAGATCGTTTATAGATATTTGAACTGTGCATGTTGAAGACTGTGTAGGACTCCCACTGTCTTGAGCAGTTATCTATAAAATATACAATCTCTCTTATCTCACTAACAGCCTTTCGCAGAAACAAAGCAGTGTAAGTGGCATTTAACAGTTCCTGCACAATTGTGTCCTGAGTAACATTTCTGTAGGTTAATTGGTGAATTAATTTATAAAGGTAAGTTCATGAAACGGACCTCTTTGTTCCATGTAATTAAGAAAATGGTTAAAGTTAAAGAACCCATAAAAATTATGAATAATAATATCAGTTATCATTATTTTTTGTTAATTTGCATAATTTGGTCTTACCATTTCTTTGTAGAGATTGTGATTGGAATAATCACAAGTTAAACTTACCTCAACTTCATAGTTTGTCTTTCCTTCATAATCCAAGCTTGCGGACGTTGATAAAACACCGGTATTTACGTTGACGGTAAAATGTGCGTTACCATCCCCAGCCGTCACGGTGTATGTTACAACGTTGTTGGCGGCAGTAGCGTCATTGTCTGTTGCAATTACAGTAACAACTGACGTACCTAACGCAACATTCTCGTTTACCGACGTAGAGTACGTGGCCTGAGAACACACAGGGGCATTGTCGTTGAGATCGTTTATAGATATTTGAACTGTGCATGTTGAAGACTGTGTAGGACTCCCACTGTCTTGAGCAGTTATCTATAAAATATACAATCTCACTTATCTCACTAACAGCCTTTCGCAGAAACAAAGCAGTGTAAGTGACATTTAACAGTTCCTGCACAATTGTGTCCTGAGTAACATTTCTGTAGGTTAATTGGTGAATTAATTTATAAAGGTAAGTTCATGAAACGGACCTCTTTGTTCCATGTAATTAAGAAAATGGTTAAAGTTAAAGAACCCATAAAATTTTTGAATAATAATATCAGTTATCATTATTTTTTGTTAATTTGCATAATTTGGTCTTACCATTTCTTTGTAGAGATTGTGATTGGAATAATCACAAGTTAAACTTACCTCAACTTCATAGTTTGTCTTTCCTTCATAATCCAAGCTTGCAGACGTTGATAAAACACCGGTGTTTAAGTTGACGGTAAAATGTGCGTTACCATCCCCATCCGTCACGGTGTATGTTACAACGTTGTTGGCGGCCGTAGCGTCATTGTCTGTTGCAATTACAGTAACAACTGACGTACCTAACGCAACGTTCTCATTCACTGACGTAGAGTACGTGGCCTGAGAACACACAGGGGCGTTGTCGTTGAGATCATTCAGACTTATCCTCATGCCCCTATTCACGGATAAAGCCGGGGATCCTTGGTCTGATGCCGTAACTGTCAGATCAAAATACCCATAACCACCGCTTGCCGGGTCGCGATCAAGAGTTGCACTTGATGTACTAAGAACGCCTGTGTTAGAGTTTATTTGGAATAATCCTGATACAGAGTCACCGTTATCTGAAAACAGAAAACTTAGAATTAATTATCTTACACAATGCTACTCAGCTAACGCTTAACTATTCATTCACAACAGATCAGGATAATGTGTACTTGTCTTAGTATACATTGGATAAAGAAAAACGATGGGCATGGAATGATGTTTAATAATAAATGAATTTTAGGAATATTTCTACACAGAAAAAAATGATAGATAAACAAAAGATTTCAATCTCCGGTAAAAAAAATATAAAACGTACTCAGTGTTTTGTATGAAAAAAATATCTAATGTGATAGGAGGAATTGATAATTGTCGAGGATCTGCCGAGGCAATTATCAATTCCTACAACCGAGTAAGATATTTTTCAAACAATACACTAAGTACACTTATAACCTCTATTTACCGTGTTTTCGTCGATGTTTCTAGCATGTTTCTAACAGAAATGGAAGTTTCTAGAAATAACCGCATTATGTCTTTGTTCTAAAATTTTACATGAGATATAAAAAATATCACATGAGGTGTTAGTTATTAGATAAATAGAGGATATTAAATGAATAGTCATGGAATACCAAATTTATTAAACGAGCCATCTATAAATAGACAAGAGGGCCAGAATGGCCCTAAACCGCTCACCTGATTTTTATTGGTCCAGTGTATCTCATCCAAGTACTTTCCTGGCAAAGTTTTCAGTTCCCTAATTGTTGAATATGGGATGCTATTCCAAGAATTCAAAGTGAAAATAGACCCTTCCCACTTATTCATTACTGATGAGACTCAAAATAAGCCCCGCCCTGCCACGCATATATTGTTGGGCTAATCAAAATTTTGCGAATTTTTTTTAAGAGGGTCACCAAATGAACATCCTGGAAAAGTTTCATTGAAATCGGCCAAATGATTCAGGAGGAGATGTCGTTAAAAATATCGATAAGCCCCACCCTGCCACGCCCATATTAGGGGGCTAATCAAAATTTTGTGGACATTTTTTGAAAGGGGTCGCCAATGGAACATTCTGGTAAAGTTTCATTGAAATCGACCTAGTGGTTCAGGAGAACATGTCGTTCAAAGATTTCGGGCTCAAAATAAGCCCCACCCTGCCACGCCCATATTTCAGGGTCAATCAAAAATCCACGATCAAGTTTTGAGAAGGGTCAACCAAAGAACATTTCTGCCAAGTATGGTTGAAATCCGCCCATTGGTTACTGAGAAGAAGATGTTTAAAGATTTCGGGCTCAAAATAAGCCAGGCCCTGCCACGCCCATATTTGGGGGTTAATCAAAAATCCGCGAACAAGTTTTAAGATGGGTCACCCAAGTGACATTTCTGCCAATTTTCGTTGAATCCACCTATTTGTTACTGGAGAGAAGATGTTTAAAGAATCGTTGACGACTTCCGACGAACGACGAACGACGGCCGAAAGGTTATCACAAAATCTCACATTGAGCACGTTGTGCCCTGGTGAGCTTATAATACGAGGCTTTGTTGAGTTTTTATCTGTTTTAGACGACGAGTTTAAGAAACTTGATATTCTATGAACACGAATTTGATATCCTATTTATAATATGACCTGATTTTTTAAATAATTCGAGGGTAATCTGAACATTGATGGATTCAAGTAACTCCGCGAAATATATAACGCCATCTTTGAAGTGACCACAGCGAAAACATTATGACGTCATTTTCATAACGAAAAATACAGCGTTGCTATATGTTCATAGCTCATTTGCATAGTTTGTCTACTAGTGTAGAACACCCGTGTAATAACAAAAATATTAAACGGGATAATTTTCTACCACTATGTAGGTCATATTCTAAATGTTATAGAATTATTTATTTTCTATTAAAGACAAAGTAAAGATCAGTTCGTCAGAAAGAAAATAAAATTATAGTTTCTTTTTTTTAATATTAACAACCATTTTGTGATTTTATTCCCATTTTCTTAAACTAAGAACCATTGAAGAAACATCGTAAATAATTTTCGTCTCTAAAGACGATGTCATGCTAACGTTGCTTACAGTGTAATCCTTTGATTTGCTTGCAATGCAATGATATCCCTAATGGTTGTTCGTTGTAGAAAAAAAGGGTAGCTGATTGAAGAAAAATCCCTACCTGCCGTGACGGGATTCGAAACTGAATAGATAATTTGTCCGTCTGTACCATGATCGGAGTCCGTGGCTGCTATGGTTACGATACTGGTTCCCGAAGAAAGATTTTCATCTATTGTATATGGTATGGTGGAACTAACATAAGCTGGGGTGAAGGCAGACCAAGACGGAGTGAATTCATTGACTCCAGTCACCTGATTAAAAATTAAACTATAATCGATCTTGCCCCGCATACCATCACTATAAAGCGAACACTTGCATTATGCAGCATTATCAATAACCTTCGTTCTAGAATCAAACTCTCTTTTAAAAGTTCGTCGTAGAATCGATCGTAAATAAATGAGTTCTATGCTGTAAGAATTTGTAAAAATCATCGCGTGAAAAATGTCTTCAAACGGCTTCGCATATATGGGAGTGAAATTACCGTGTTGTACATGTTTGATGATACGCGGGTATAAAATAGTCTATGACCTTGCGAATGAGTTTAGAGCGTAAGGCAACATTATCTTTTTATCGTAACAATGACGTGGTAATGGGCGAGAAAATTGAACTAATGAATCTTAAGGATTTTGTCAGTTTTCCCTGAAATTCGTGTCATATTATAACTAAAATATTAAAGGACGAAGTTCACGAATATAAGAAATTTGTCTTGTAAAATAAGGTTTGGTTTTTTTTTTTTTGGTTTTTTTTTTTAATTTCTAATAAACACACTTTAACCTACCTAAATCTATTAGCGCTTACACAATCTCTCAAATAATGTATAGAATATTTTCCAAAATCAGGCAGTTTTCTATAAATAAGCCAAGAATGTAGCCTAATTCCGCAGAACTACCTAATTTTCCCCAAAAATAGTTGTCTAAAGTTACAAAAAATATGAAGCCCCTCTTGCCACAAATCCATACTTTTATCCACTAATAGTTATGACTTCAAGAAGGTTTTAGTGAAATAATGTGATGTCGCAATTTTGGTTCCACATTTTTAAGCTGCTTTAATGTCACGTTTTCTTGAAAATGGACAATTTTACAGTTTTAGGACAAGTTATGGAAAATGTTCTTTGTACAAATTGATAAAAGGGTACAAGGGTTACCATGAAAACTTGATACCATCGAAAACATTAGAAGTCAGAAAAAGGCGATTTTACAAGGCCAAAATCGACCGTTTGTGAACCATGTCCCTTGTTTTAATAAAAATCAAAATTTATTTAACTAGTCATCGAAAACAGGCAAAAACTCGGCGCAGCTCACCTGAGCACGAAGTGCTATATAAGAGCTTTTATGGTTTTGTGATGTCCGTCGTCCGTCGTATGGCGTCAACAAGTACCTTGTAAACACTCTAGTGGCTCAACCTGTAAATTGGTCAGATTGGTTGTCTTGATGAAATCTACCTAGGTCAAGTTCGAATGGGTCAAGTTCGAATGGGTCAAGTTGGGTCAAAAGCTAGGTCACGAGGTCAAATCATAGAAAAACCTTTTAGACCCTCTAGAGGCCATATTTATTGCTCAATAAATTGAAAATTTTGTTAGATTGATTGTCTTGATAAATTTTAGGTCGAAATAAGGTCATGTGGGGTCAATAACTAGGTCGCGAGATCAAATCTAGGAAAAACCTTGTAGACATCTTGAGGCTATATTTTTTCTCAATCAACCTGAAAATGTGTCAAAATGATTGTCTTGGTGAAATACGGTCAAGTGGGGGTCAAAAATAAGATCTCAGGGCAAATATTCGATAAACCTTTTAGACACTCAAGAAGCCAATATTCTTGCTTAATCAACCTGAAAATTGGTCCGATTGATCTTCTAGATTGATCTTCTTGATGAACTACTGGCGAAGTTCGTAATTGGGCCACGCGGGGTCAAAAAATAGGTCACGCAGGTTATATCTAAGGAAAAAAACCTATACACTCTAGAGGCCATATTTTTGCTCAATCAACCTTAAAATTGGTCAGAATGCTAGTCTTGGTGAAATCTGGGTCAAGTTCGAAAGTGTTCGAGTGAGGTAAACAATGTGGTCAAGAAGTCAAATATATTTAAAAAAAAAAAAACTCACAGGCACAATCAACCTGTAAATTGACAAAACATATTGATTTGATTATATCTCAGGTGATCCATATAGGGTCAGTATGGCCCTCTTGTATGACAAGTACGTCTAGTAAATCATTTAGAAATGACTGAATGTGTAAAAATATTGAGGCTTTTCATTATTGATAATTTCACTGGTTTGTTGTTAAAAGTATCACGTAACAATCCATTTTTGTAGCTCAGAACTTCTTCAAAATTGTTGAAACGTTTGCAAATAAAATTTCCAGCCGCCACGATATAACTGAGAGATTGTTGAAAGGCGTAAAAGCTCATTTAAACAAACAAATCCAAAGCAAAGAAGAAGGTTCAATCGAGACTTGTACTCTTGCCGTTTGCTTCCAATGAGTGCACGCTAGACAACTCGGACAAAAAAAAAAACTCGTTATGATTAATAATTATATATAGATCTACATTACAATATTGTTTTATCTTATAACTATACAAATATCTGTGTGATAACAACCCATATGATATTTTTTATGATATTACATACTTATTTTTAGAACAATGATATAATGCAGATATTTTTAGAAACTTGCATTTCAGCTAGAAACATCAACAAAAACAAGACAAATGGAGATCATAAGATAAATATAATACATACGTAGTGTATTGTATGAAAAAAATATCTAACTCGGATGTGAGAAGCAATAATTGTCTCGGTTGAGTCTCGCCAATTATCATTTCTCCTAACCTCGTTAGATATTTTTTTATATAATACACTAAGAATGTATTATATATTTATCGATATTTGGAAATTGAAATTTATACACTAGAACGTTGACCCCTATTTGAAATCACACTTTTCTTAATCGATTGTTTAAGGTTATCTCAGGGAAAATTTACAAAAGATTGCAAGTTAACAAATAAACGGCAATACAAATAAGTTTCCTCGTAGATTTTAAAATTCTACAGAATATAAAACATGATAAATCGGGAATGATCCCCAGTCGCTAGTTTGTTTTCCGAAAAACGACAGAAAAATCTGAAAACCAGTAAATAACCGCAAAGGTAATGACTCTGATTTTGCCGGTTTTAGTAAAAGCTCCTATTAGAACATTTGAATAACGTACGTGTTGATATTGTACATATTATCAAAATTATGAGTCTTTATTCCGAATGAGTGACGTTGCCACCAAATAACATTCAACGAGTGTTTTTCATCAACCGAGCATTCGCAATGTTTTAGTCTCAACAATAAGAGGCGAATGCTAAGTACACCAAAGTTGTGGAAGTGTCCTGAACGAGGCTGACAATTGCTTTCATATTCACAAATAAACGAGAGCGACTTGCTTGATCTATGCGCATACATGCTTAATACCGAAAGCCGGTGTCGAATACCATTCGATACCGGTATAAATACTAAGGGCGTAACTCCCATTACGCAATTTACGCAATTGCGTAAAAGAAATAATCATCTGTTGAGAAATGTCGTTGATGAATGATCATAACATCGAAACTACAGCTTATTGAAGCTGTAGCTACGATATTTTGATTATGCAACAATGCTCAAATCATAAAAAGGAAGCGGGCGGAGGATATTCATCTTTTGTCACAGTCCTCATATCGCCTTTTTCCTATATATTCTTTAATTGCCGCATTCTAATTGCTTATTAATTCCTATGTCCTAGATACGCCTATGAATACAGTAAAACTTGTGTTAAGCGACCACTAAGGGGGCCACCAAAAAGCGGTCGTTTATGGGAATAGTCGCTTAATACAAAATATCATGATGAATGGGAGGGTTCATTTTGATAGCATTTATAGATTGTCGGTCAAGTCGTACTGAATCCTATGATGATCGAACCCATTAGAATCGTCTTATTGAGACGATTCTAACGGGCTTTAACATCATAAGATTCAACAATAACAAATTTCTCGTTAAGAATGTCCTCAATTTCAAAGATGTTGCTTACAGTGAATGGGGCTTTGTACGGTGGGTGCTTAATAGAATTGGTCGCTTAATAGACGTGGTCGCTCGAGCAATATAGACTGTACTTACTGTAATAGTTACTGTCGCCGTTGCAGTAGCAATACTATCATCAACTGTTAGGGTCAATGTATATTTGTACCCAGATCCGCTCAAGGCCTCGTAGTCAATCGCCGAGCTTGTGGTTTGTAAGGTATTCGAACTTAGGACGAACTTGGTCGGGCTGTCGTCTCCACCAGTCTTTGCCAGTGTAAGAGTGCCCACAGTATCCGGATCTGTCGGCGTAACCTCGACCACGCTCTGGCCTATATATGGATATTAAAATAATGGTTAGAACAAAGCGTTGTTTGAAAGGGGAACATCCCTTTCGGTTAACATTTCATGGATCTTTACCAATTAAAACGTAATGCATAGCAGTCAAATATCGATTGGCTAATCAATTCGATGATTTACCCCACGTCCAGTATTGACCTCTGTCGTTTTTTCTCCGTTTTTTTTTTATTTTGAGGGTAAAAACAATAAATGATAAACGAATTGAACGTCATAGCTATAGCTTATTAAAGCTATAGTTACGATAACTTGTTACTAACCAACGAGTCTTTTTAATGTGTACGACCTTATATTTTGCAGAAGAATGTTGTTTAATTATCCGAGGCGATCGGCAGTGTGGAGGTCAAGTTGGCGTGGTCAAAAGTAGCAAACGAGACTCTTTAGGAATCATTAAAGAAAACGTCATCGAAATATTTTACTAAAATATTAAACGAGTCATCTATAAACAGATAAAAACGAGGCTGCGCCGTGTTGTTTTCTGATTTAGATGACGAGTTTAATAAATCCTGTATTCTATTAGCACAAATTTGAAATTCTATTTTTAATATGAGGCGAATTTAGGTGATAAAACGAGAAAAATTACGATATATATTGTTTTTCCACGAAACATAATATGCCGTTTGCGGAATTACGTCAGCAGATCCAGAATGACGTCATTTTCCAAAAAAAAAATATAACGTTGTTCTTCGTTCTTAGCTCATTTGCATAGTTATTCCACTAGTGTTATAAAACCCGTGTAATATCAAAAATATTCAACAGGGTTATTTCACTCCAGCGACGTACGTCATAGTATAAAAGACAATATTACGCTGTTAGACAACGGTGCAAGTATAACAACATAGATCTGAACCCTGCAAAAACTACATTCAATTCCAGCATTCAATTGAATTTAAATATACGAGATAGAAAAATAGAAAACGTTACTTCACAAACACTTTTAGGTGTACACATTGATAACACATTGAGCTGAAAACCCAAAATTAATTATCTTTGTGCAAGATTATCATCAAAGCTGTATCTACTTATAACTTTCTCACAAGTGAAATGAAACAAATATTTTATAGTTCTTACATTACTCTGTATTCTGACAATGGGTGTATTTTTTGGAGCCAGTGTAAATCCTCATGTATTTCTAAATTGAATTAGTAAATTTCAAAAGAGAGCTGAGCGAATCATTTCATGGAAACCTAGAAGGTCTAGCTCTATAGAAAATTTCGTTGTATCTTATTCATGGCTTACCTTTGAAAGCCGATGCAAGTGCTTCACGATTCTCATGGTTTATAACACTATTCGTGGATTAGCTCCGGCATATATGTAAGCATTTGTAGAGATTAGAAACAACAAATTTTATTATTCAACCCTTTGCTGTTTAATCCCTGCTTTTTACGTGCCTGTGATTTTATGATTGAGAAAACATTGTGAAAAAAGAAGAAATTGCTTCTGACAAGCAATTTCTTCACATTCCACACTATTTTCTACCCTACTAAATGGTTATTTTTCAAATTACATCCACTTTTAATTTTCGTCTGCAAAACCTTTGAATTTGGACAGGTCCAAAATTTTGTAAAACATGAAAGGGTTAAGATCATAATCAGGTAACAAGATATCCCATAAATGTTATCCAAAAACATTTTTTTAAGAAATAATTTTCTGTTAATGGGATGAAATGGTGGAATGACATTCCACTTCCTATAAGAAGTATTGAAAATATTTCATGCTTTAAATGATCAATGAAAAAACAATATTTGATGTCTGTATGGAATTAAATTCATCAAGTTACCCCTTTCATAATTGCGTATGTCTTTTCAAGCAATATTGTTATTTCTTGTTCTAAAAATATCCATGTGATATCATGAAAAAAATCCAAAAAATTATATTGGATGTTATCACACGGATATTTATAAAGTTATAAGATAAATCAGCATTCCAGTGAAAGGCTGTCGCGATATTACTAAAAAAATCCTCAAAAGCTGCACTAAACCACATTCAAACAAAAAGAACCATTCTTTACCTGCAGCCGTGTTTTCTGCCACAGTTGCCGTATACGTTGAGGGAGAAAATGACGGTGGGTTATCATTGACGTCAATGACGTTTATTGTGACGGTTGACGTTGGTCCGGATACAGAAGAATCATCCATAGCATAAACTCGAAGATAGTAGGTGTCGATTAACTCATAGTCTATGAACGTAGCAACTGTTATCTGGCCTGAATTGTCTATAGCCCACCCCAGATCTGTTGTAGAATAAAAAAAAAACTTTCTCAATTTCGGACGTTTAGAAGTTGTTCCCTGCTTGGCACGTGGGTATGCGTGCATCGCGAGGTAAGATTTCTAAAACGTTTAGAAACCCCCTTTGATAAAATATACATACAGATTCGATGAATGGATTTCTGTGTCTTCACGAACGCGTAACACACTTACCAAATTTAACCCTTTCCTGTTTAACAAAATTTTGAACCTGTCCAAATTCAAAGGTTTTGCAGACGAAAATTAAAAGTGGTTTTAATTTGAAAAATAACCATTCAGTAGGGTTATATATAGTGTGGAAAAAGAAGAAATTGCTTGTCAGAAGCAATTTCTTCTTTTTTCACAATGTTTTCTCAATCATAAAATCACAGGCACGTAAAATGCAGGGATTAAACAGCAAAGGATTGAGTAATTGTCAGTGAAATCGTGGATTTTTAACGATGTTAAATTTGAATGTAGTTGTTGATCTTATCATTTTAGTGATTTTGGAGCGTTTTTGAATGGTTTGAGTGAGTGTTTGGAATGAATGGATAGAGCGCTGATTGAGTGATATAGAATAGTTTTACCGAGATTAATGTCAATTTCACGATGTTACTAACTGTAGTAGTTAATTCTCAAAAATATATACATGATCAATCAAAATTATGTTTCTTATATTCAAAGACAAAACGTGTAATAAGCGATAATTCTCTAGAAGGACCGCATTTTGTTGGTACCGTAAGTGGTAGCTTAATAGGTTACATGTTTTAATGTAATTACGTATGCAAAACAAAGCTACGATTTCATCTCTAAAACGTTTCGCGAACGTTTTAATCTTGAACGCGTTCCAGAAAGTTTCTCACCATTTACATGAAACGTCACTGGATCTCCCTCTGGATCTGTAGCCACGATAGACACGCCGCTCACTGGCGTCATCAGTAACGCATTCTCCGTTATTGTTCCGTTGAACGTACCGGACAGTACTGGACCCTCGTTCACGTCAGAAAACTTGAACTCTAACGTAGCAGTGGCAGTAGTTACTCCGTTCGACGCTCTTATCAAGACAGTGAAATGAAAATATAGATTTATTTAAGGTAGTGGTCCCGTAATATTTCCGCAACGTTTCGGGAGTAATAGACTTTAACATTATTAACTGAGGTTTCCTAATGATTTTTATTAACCTCGGTTAACATTGTGAAAAAACATGTTGTCCGAACTGTTGCAGAACTATAACGGTTCCACTACTTTAAGTTACTACAATTGTTTTATATTGTTAACTGTCATAGTCTATTATCATAAAACATTTCCTTGTCATATAGACGTAGATCTATCTGAACAAGTTCTGTTAGAAAACAGTTATATTTGTATCGGATTTTAAGGTGGAAGAGACCCCCCCCCCCACCCCCTTTTCCTTCGGCCCCCATAGGAAATGTAGGGCCAGCTTATTTCTGGCCCGAATATGCCCGGACGCAGACTGGTCCAAATGTCAACCATCAGAATAGCCTATTCTAGGCTATTCTAATAGCTGATATTTGGACTAGTCTAGAGCTTTTAGCCTGCTGTCTGAGAGACATTTCGATAAAGCGGGCAACAGAATCCGCACGGGATCAGAAATAAGTTGGCAATCGGGTCGGCCGCTGATTGGTCTCACTGTCAACGGCCAGAATGGCCTACACTAGGCTATTTTGTTATTTGATATTGGGATCAGTTAAGAACTGGTTCAGTAATTAACATCATGAAATTGACAATTATTCCGATCAAACCATTCAAAATCACTCACTCAGCACTCCATTTATTCATTCCAAGCACTCAATAAAACCAGTCAACGCTCCAAAATCACTACATTTGATATCATCAACATTTACAATCCAATTGAAAATCTTTCAAATATCAATGATCTTTCTGAAATGATTGGATTTTTTAAGCGTTATATGCGTTCGTGAAGACGCAGAAATCCATTCATTTAAGCTGTACGCATATTCTATTAAAAGGGAGGTAATTTAATATCTCTAATTTTGGTGTTGATGAAAAAAATGAGCGATATTTGTTTACCTCCCTTTAATGTCACTCAAAACTCGCTCCACACACTCATTCAATTTTATTCCAAAATCATTCATCTTGCGAATTTCACGATGTTATTAGCTGTCTGAGAGATACTCCCATCCGGGGCAAGATATAACTTTGCCCTAAAAGAATACTGGCATATATTAAGGTAGTGGACCCATAATAGTTCCGCAACATTTCTAACCATGTATTCTTTCACAATGTTAACCGAGGTTTCCTAATGAAAATCATTAGGAAACCTCGGTTAACATCGTTAAAGTTCATTACCTCCGAGAGGCTGCAAAACTATTACGGGTCCACTACCTTAAAACCCTGATGGTCCGATCCCGACAGTGCATGCATATCTTTTGCTTCTTTCAGAAACAACAAAGTTAGTTGATTTCGTCGTTAAATGGAATGCTATGGTTCATAGATGTTTTAAATTAATATGATCAAATTTTCCCATTTCGTCTTATTTACTATCAAAAAATATGTGATCCGTCACGCAAAAAGGGACCATCTGGGAAGTGCGTAAAATGTCGATCCTAGTCAGACTGCGCGGATTGCGCAGACTGACTAGGGTCGAAACTTTTCGCACCTTATTTAATTTTTGTCGATCGAAAACTTTGTACAGTCTTAACAACATTGCGGAATTGGCAAACTTTTTATTTAATACTTTTCGGTGTATTATCGTAAGATTATCATTCGATAAACTCAAGGCCTAACCAGTGAAATTATCAAAAACTAATACCCCGCTATCGTTCATTTTACCTTATCTGACGTCATCAAAGCGGAACCTAATAAGTTACGTCGTCAGTGAGGTTGAAAAGCAATCACATGCAAAATGACTTGCTTAATGACGTCAAGATCTACATATTGTGACGTCAGTAGGCTATTAAACGGCGTTATAAGTTTCGCGGAAAATTGGGTCATATTGTAAATAGAAAATTGAATTAGTGCTCATAAAATACAGAATTTATCAAACTCGTCATCTAAAACAGATAAAAACTCGGCGCAGTCTCGTTTTTATCTGTTTATAGATGACTCGTTTAATAAATTCAGTATTCAAAATCCTCTATAATAATCTTACGCTGAAATAAACGGCCATAAACGATCTATTTCACAACGCTTGGAAAACAAGTACAAGTACTTCAACATAGATTTATCAAACTAGGTTCCTCTTCCTGGCAATGAACAAGTAATTGCACAGACTGAATGTGCCAGAAAACAAGTAAGATCGATACGATATCGATAATCGAACACGAGACCTCTTGATCTAGAAACTGTCGTTCTACATAAAGGCCACAGTCAAACCGCTTTCCTTTAAACTTCCAAAGAAAACTCCAATGTTTTACGAGATATGAAAAAGATAAACAACTTATCAATATTATCTTTTATTTTCATACATTTGTTCAAATTTAAAATTTGAGAAAATTCTCAGTTGAGAATGAGAACAGTTCTTTAACATCGGGCTCTGGCCGTTGCTTAACCGTATAAAAATGATAATTACTCACGTAAGTTCAACATAATAGTGATCGGGATCCGTCTCATAGTCGACCTCGTCAAACATTAGTACATTATTCGGTAGGAAAAGTCTGAACTTGGGCGGTATAGTACTAGGCGTTTGGTTTAATTCAAGAAACCCCGCTGAGGGATCGTCAACCACCATCGTGAAGAGAAAAGTGTACTGCCGGGTGTTTTCTTCAAGTTCAACGAGATAAAGGGATGATGGCGGATTGATAAATGAAAGAGAATCTGAAAAAAAGTAGACCGGCTAAATGATGACACGTTACCAATAAACGAAAGTAAGTTACGACCTTTTGGAATTTCACTGGTTTGAAATAACCAAGTTGTAATCTAATTTCTACATCTCTCGAAAATATACAGGAAAACAGTAAAGAAAGGGGCATATTTAAGCCTAGTGCGCAAATCTATTAAACATTTTTTTTTCAGATTTCCTGAAACAGGCTTACGTTTAGGCTACGTGTATGAATATATACTCGGCGTCAGTAGAAAGCTACCACCAACAATAATTCCCATACAATATTAACGTTTCATTTGTAGCAAAAGAATTATACGATTCATTGATAATGGAGTGCTTGGAAAACATAAAGAATAGTTTCTATCACTGACTAGGATTAAATGTCTCATTTTTCTTACTTGCAGAAACTTACATAAAATTGAAAAGTCACTAACATCAATAACGAGTATGTACACTGTTTTCATCGATGGCTGCAAAAATTCTTGTCGCACGCTGTGTTTGTAAAAAGAGAATGGCCTATCATTCGTCCGTAAGAACGTTAATGAGCTGCTGTCGGTTTCCGATATGACATCAATCGCCACATACGGGAACCCTCGGCGATTCTACGGAAAAGACCTCGGGAATAATACGGGCGCATCCATGAAAGGGCGTCATTTCGCACGTGGGTTTATATGGCGTCACAAATATAACTGAGAATGACGCTGCGAAAAACAAAATCAACGTAAGGTAAAAACCGGGCAATATTGATTTGAAAACAAAACGCAGTGTTTTACTGCGTTTTGCTTTCAAATCATGATATGCCAAAATAATCTCTATAGACGATCTGAAAGCATTAAAGGAATTTGCTTTTCTTCAAGCGTATTAACCAAAGTACCACAAGAAGCCGAACTTAAAATTGACTTAAAATTACAACACTTACGTCCGAGGTACTTTCGAGTTTACGGAAATGTCCGAGCGATGTTCCGAATGACACGATAGGCTACACCTAATTGGCCGACACATGTCCTGCAGGATTGCGATCGGAAGAGAAGGCAACATAAGGAAGCGTATTAACATAATTGATTTTAAGAAAACCTAACTCAACATTGCAAAATTCGGCCGAGCGTTGATCTGTTTGAAAACGTCAGTGTTAACGTGCTTCACTGAGAACGGACAAGAAATGGTCTGAATTATGTTCTCAACATAATGTTTCGTTGCAAACTCCCATGTTGAATTACTCCATGAAATGCACCCAGCACCCAACGTATAGCCTGTCTACCACAACATAACGCATTACGTTCACATTGACACCGTCGGCCATACTGAGATAGAGTCTTGATTCTAATGCGACAGAAAAAAATCACTTTGTCAACGTCACTTATCAAATCTCCGATACAACGTACACAAATTAACATGATCTTGTTGACCGTCTGACGATGAAACGTTCTCCTGGAAAGCTTTATCAGCGCGTAACACGTCCTGTTTTAAACAATAACGTATGGTAGATGCGCACATCCATCCCCTTTGAGTACCTTATGTGCCCTGTACTGTCATCGAAGCCGATCGGAACCTATCGCGAACATGGCATGGGATTATTTGATCACCAGATCGTGTTGACGTCACCTTTGGGCCTCCTGGGCGTGGCCTTTCATCTATAGACCAAGTTTTTTTACGACTAGTTACAAGTTCATGTTTTTTTGTGAGGGCAGCATATTCGGCCTAAATTTTGAAGAAAACACAATCGTGCTTCGAACATCGCAATGACGTTGTTCCTTGGTCAAACGTCTCATTTGTGAAAAACTTTTAAGAATATAAGTGTACTTATTTCTGCTATTACGGGCAAGCGTTATTCATTAACAATTTGTAAAAAAAAAGGCATACACGTAAACAATGTAAGAATTTCCCAATTTGCACGTGACGTATTGTGTAAAAAAATATAAAAAAAAAACTTTATTAACACTAAAGGTGATTTTACACATTTATACCTAGTATAAATATCGTACATGGTATTTTGCATAGGACAATAATATTCGAAAGATCTTAGGGTATTTTGGGTGGTAACTTTCTAATGACGCTAAGTATATAAAACGAACTTAGTGTATTTTATGAAAAAAATATCTAACGGGATTTGAGGAATTGATAGTTGTCGAGGCTCTGCCGAGACAATTATCAATTCCCACAACCGAGTAAGATGTGTTTTTTTTTGTTTTGTTTTGTTTTTCATACAATACAATTAGTTCGTAAAATATCTGTCATATAACTTTGTTAGCCTTGTTTCTTCGATGGTTCTATCAGAAATACAAGTTTTTTGTCATGTTTTTAAAAATAACCGCATTATGTAATTGATGTAAAAATATCCATGTGTTATCATGAAAAAATATCACATGATGTGTTATCACACGGATATTTGTATAGTTATAAGATAATTTTAACTTACCAGCTAAATGAAATTGTAGAAAAAGCAACAAACACAATACCATTGGTGAAGTCACCGCTACCATGGTTAAGCCTCTATCGTGGTCCTATCTAAATAAAAATGACGTCAAAATCGGCATTACAATACCGGAAACATGTGACCCATCACGCGAAAAGTTATCGTCTTACTAGTTCAAAACGCCTACACAGTCAGTAAACTTTCTGAATACAGAATAGTTTTCATTTGTAGCTATTTTCGAACCTCTATTTGATCCAATTTTTTTTAAAACAAATGTATACAGGTTGTAACATCGTGAATTGAAATTCTTCTCGATCAAAACAATTCAAAATCGCTGACTCAGCGCTCCATTCACCAATTACAAACACTCACTCAAACCATTAAAAAACGTTGCAACTCACCAAAAAAGATAAGATCAACAACTGCATTCAATCGGGGACTCCATATATACATGTATATTTAGGGTACGTGATTCAATATAAAAGTTGTGAGAAAAAATCCCCGATATCATTGACTTTTGTTAGATATGTAAGCGCCTGATTTGTTCGTGAAGGCATTGAAAGCTATTTTTAGAACATAAATGTATTTTTTAAACAAGAGGACTATGATGGTCCTAGATCGCTCACCTGCGTCTCCTTGACCCAAGGGAAATAAGATTAATTAAATAGGCAAATGAAAAAGGGAGATGATTTCTATATAAGATCAATACCATGGAATGTTTTCAGCCAAGAGCAAGACAGATATGCCTTTTCGCTCTTTGATTCTATGTAAAACGGGTGGAGCCCAAATGTGCCCCCAGGGTCTTGATTTGAACAAACTTGGTAGAGGTCCATTAGATGATGCTACAAACCAACTATGAAAGCTGCCTTCTGGTTTCAGAGAAGAACATTTTTGACGGTTTTCCTATTATCACCAATCATGGTCAGATGGCTAAAAGGGATGCGCCCGGGTGGAGCCAAAATATGATCCTACGGTCTTGATATGAACAAACTTGGTAGGGACCCGCTATGTAGGATGATGCTACATACCAAATATGAAAGCTGTGTGCCCTCTGATTTCAGAGAAGAAGATTTTTGAAGATTTTCATTTTTTACCTTTTGTGCTCAGAAGAGCTTAAAGGGATGCGCCCGGGCAAAGCCCAAATATGACCCAAAGGTCTTTATATGAACAAAATTGGCAGAGGCCCTCTAGGTGATGTTACTTATCTTACTATTATAAAAAGCAGTCTGCCATCTGCTTTCAGAGAAGAAGATTTTTTAAGATTTTCGCTCTTTGATTCTATGTAAAAAGGGTTGCGCTCTATAGGAGGTCAAATATGACCCTAGGGTCTCGAAATGAAAAACTTGGATGGGGTCCTCTAGATGATGCTACATACCAAATATGAAAGCTGTCTGCCTTCTGGTTTCAGAGAAGAAGATTTTTTCAAGATTTTCATATTTTCACCCTTTTTGTTCAGGGTAAAGGGAAAGTTAAGGATTTCATTTATTTGAACAACTTTGGTAGAGATTGACCCAAGGAACATCCCTGCCGAGTTTCATCAAGATTGGTCCACTGGTTTAGTGTGGACGACGCACGACGGACGACGGACGCCGGACATTGTACGACCACAATAGCTCACCTTGAGCACTTCGTGCTCAGGTGAGCTATAAAGGGGGTAATAAGTATCGCCGTTTTTTCATCTTACAGTATTACCTCCCTTAAATTTCATACCATGCTCGCCCCACACACTCATTCAATATCATTCCAAAATCATTGAACTTGTCAATTTCACGATGTTTCTAGCTGTACATATGATTTAATGGTAATTAATACATGTAGGTTGACATTGGATGCACATCTTTAACTTTACTTTGAACGACAATAATGATAGCATATACGACAAACAATCTCAATGTTTGTAAAAAGACATTTATCAAACATAAAAAAGGGAAAACCTGAATGAATAATTTTAAAAAGAAATACCTATTTTACTTATAAACAGGATTATATTATCTTTTTTTCTCAAAAATATTCTGTTATTTTACATATTAACTGAACATTTCAGTCATTTTATGAAATAGCTGACGGAATCAGTGATTTTACAAAATCCCTGAAATTTTCAATTATTTTACAAAATCGCTGATTTTACATATTCACTGTAACATATATATGGCCCATTTTGCTGGAACGGGTCACATACTTAGTTCCAAAAGAAAGTGTGCAGTTTCACTTTTTTGTTTTCCTTATTTTTTGCAAAGTTGGAGCAACTCTTGCTTGTAAAAGATGTTACACGTTTTAGATATGTCCATTAAGAAACGAGGCATGAAAACCGATTTCGAAAAAAATTGCGTATTCTGTGGGAACTTCTTCACCACATATGGTGTTGAGATTTGCCCTTCTAGAATTTCTTTCCTGGTAAGGAGAAATTTGCTTATATGGTATTTCCTAGTTTGACAAGGGACTCCCTACCATTTCATAACAAAAGTTTGAGTTTACGTACAGACGTCTCACCTGCGCCTACGTTAGAAATCGCTACGTTGATTGGACAATGACGTCAGATACAACGGTGCAATAGCGTTATACAGTAATAGTTGATACGTAACAGAAGAAGCTCCAGCGTATACATGAGATTTCTATTCGAGTATGAGTGCTAGTTCAATTTTATGAACAGTTTTCTTCGCACGGGGTTAATTTTCGCCTACACACGACATTTATACGACAATTTACGTTATTTTTATAGTGTGCAATTCTCATTCAGATGTGAATTTATTACAAGGTAGGTCACAGAAATTGAACTGAATGCGATTATGAAAATGTTTATTCATCAACTGAGGGATCCAAAGGCAAATCCCTCAAAAACAAGGATCCTTTACTAGCCTAAAGTCAATGAGTTCAATATGCCTTATTTCTCAAAGTATCGATGTTCAATAGTGTCTAGGTTTGTCATGCAAAATTTTGTGACGGTACATCGAGTAAGTTTCGAGGTATTCGAATTTTGAAAGTGCACACTTTCTCCTTTGGAACTGATTATATATCAATAAATGTATTTCTTGCTCATAATTGTGATTTCTTCAATGTTTCGTCTTGGTAGTGCTTAAAGTGCCGAACCATCTCAGACTTGGCGGACTGCGCAGGCTGAGTAGACTCGAAACCTTTGGAATTTAGCTTGGTCTCTGAATGTAGAAGGATCATTCTAACACCCCCCCCCCCGTCCATTATAAGAAGTTTAGACACATATATTATAGAGTAGGGTTAAATGTTTTAACATAGGAAGAAAACAAAAGACACATATATAAAGTATTCTTAAGTGTCATAACACAGGAAGAAAATGCATAACACATATATAAGAACGGTGTAATGTTATATCAAAGAAAGAAGACACAAGACACGTATATAAAGTATGGTTAAATGTTAAAACACGAGAAGAAAACACAAAACACATATAAATAGAACGGTTAAATGTTATAACACAGGGAAAAAAATCATGACACATATATAAGGTATAGCTAAATTTATAACGCAGGAAGAAAACACAAGAAACATATACAAAGTATGGCTAAATGTTATAAAACAGGAAGAAAACACAAGACACATATATTTAGAACGATAAATTGTTGTAACACATAAAGCAATAGGCACATTTATAAAGTACGGTAGAATGTTAAAACACATGAAAAACATAAGACACTTATTTATAGTACAAAGTACGGTAGAATGTTACCACAGATGAAGAAAACATAAGACACATATATAAAGTACGGTTTAATTTTATAACACAAGTAATATAATTAGACACATATAAAAAGTATGATTAAATGATAGAACGCATGAAGAAAACAAACTGCACATATGTAAAGAACGATAAAATGTTTTAACACACGAACAAAACATATGGCACATATGTTAAGTACGATGATATATTATAACGCTTAAAGAAACCATTAGGCACCATTATAAAGAACAGTAGGATGTAATAAGACATGATGAAAACATAGACAGACAGATAGACAGACAGAAAATTTTATATAAGACACATATATGAAAAACGATAGAATGTCATAAGAAATGAAGAAAACATTCTAGGCACATACATTAAGTACGATAAAGTGTTATGGCGCATGAAGAAAACATAAGGCACATTAATTAAGTACTGCAGAATGTTAAAAGACATGAAGGAAATATGAGGCAGTTATATTAAAGCACGATAGAATGTAATCAAAGCACTTAAAGTACTGATGGTGAACGAACCTGATGGCATTCTAGAATTATATATTGAATTCAATTAGATAAGAGAAACTATGAATGTAAAAATAATTTTAAAAAAAGGGGGGGGGGGGAGGAATTGTCTTGACAAAATTTCCGATATTCGGAAATTTCAATGCAAATTCAAAGAAAGGGAAAGATGGGGAAAATCCTGTTAGAAAAATATTTCTTAGAATATGAGTTGTTACTCTGTGAAAATTTCTTTTACACACTTGAAATAGGTACATTTATTAATAAAACATAAATGGAGAGAACGATTTAATCCTATCTAAAACTGTCTTCAACCTATATCCAATGGTGTTTGTTTTTACAAAATTAATTTTTATCATGTTTAAGCTTATTTCAAGTAAATTTGTTGTATTTGTTTTAACTTTTTTTTATCTATCTTTGTTTCTTCTCAGAGGATGAAAAGGTCTTTGAGTACCAACCAAAGAAACACCTATGAATATCAGTCAGTCCTAAAATGTACTCATTGTTTAAAGTTATGATTTGTTAACTTATTAATAGTATTTTGAACCATAACCTGAGAGATTCATTTTGATCATATCTGAAGCAGAAACCACTTCCGTGGTTGACACTTATGTCGTTATTCAATTTTATAACTCTGCAGGATGAGAAATATTTAGGTATAGGTTAAAGTGTGTATTTCCGTTTATTTATTGTCTCTACCGTAGCATATGCCCATATGAGCGACGCCCCCAGAAGACGGTTAGTTGTTACGGGAAATAGTGCAAGGATACAGGACGAATCTACTGCTGAGATCCGCCATGGTTCATTAACGTGCTCGGTGTAAAGCACCGTCTCACGGGGCCTCGGTTTAACGTCTAATCCGAAAGACAAGTAGTTTTTGTTAGTGTACCAGCCCGGGAACCGAACCCACGCGGTCGAACTTCAATGGTTTTGAAGTCCGGTGCTCTACCAACTGAGCTAATCGTGCTGGTCGTATAGGTTAAAGTGTGTGTTTGTAGGATTTAGGTCCCTCCGTGCTCTAGGCATATATGGTAAGGACCATGAAAGAGAAAGAAGCGGATACGAGGAGATCCGGGTTCATACGCCCCTAGCTCTTCTACGAAAAGACCTCCTTGGTTCTTTATTGTGCCCAGTGTAAAGCACCGATACTCGCGAAGCTACCTCTGGGTTTCTTACCAGTTCACTTCTAGTTGAAAATTCCTGCCTAGGTTGGGATTCGAGTATAGGTTAAAGGAGGTCTAGTGCCTTATTAGTATAATTCATAGATAATTTCTGTTTAAGGTTTAGAAATTAAAGTATAACTTTTTATATTAAATAATTGCTTCATAGTAAATTGCATACTTACAGGCTTTATAAATATTATTTTTGTAACGTAATTTCCACGTCGAAAGCGAATAAGAATCTTATTTAAGAAGTTTATTTTTTTAAAGGGAGGTAATAATTGCATGAACAAATAGTTTAAGTTTAATACCCTGTTTTTTTCCTCCCGACTTTCCTCCCAATAAGAATTGAGAATCTTTACAATTGTCGGTTTGTTTTTTGCACGAGAACCTATTGTTTACATTCAAGAGTTTGGATGCTTGTAAAATCACTCACTATAGATATCTTATTACAGTATTGCGGCTGATATTAGACTTTTCTTCTCGGAGCTAGTTTTTTCTTAAACTGTAGTTAACCAATTCTAAACGTATTTTGGAAAGGATGGAACCAGTTTTTATTCATCGATTATGATTTTAATGATTTCTATAAAAAACGCAATGACTTTTCCGAATAATTTAACAACTAAACCCGCCTGTCGAATTGTAAACAAGTACATGACGGATCTGGTCCCCCTTAACCATGGCAATATATACTCGTCAATTGGAGTGGTATCTAGGGTTGAATATTTAGCTATCATTTATTTAATTTTCAAATAGAATTTTGAATTGATATGGTTTTACAGATTGAAATGAAACACGAATGCCCCCGGAACAGCATTTTTTTAAAGTTTGACCTTGACAGATGACCTTGACCTTGTCACATGACCTTGGCCTTGTCACATGACCTTGACTTTGGTGTACAGCTTTGTATGTCAAATACTTTTGGAGAAAAGGCAAAGGTTAAGTTTTCGGGTTAAGTTTTCGGACAGACGGACGGACGGACAGACAGACGGACGGACAGACGGATAGATAGACAGACAGACAGACGGACATGAGTAAAACAATATGCCCCCGATCTCTCGATACGGGGGCATAAAATGCAAAGTAGAATGGCCCCAATGAAATATCTCCCGTGCCTGTCGCATTTGGTATTCGGCAATATTCGCTTCTGAGATAGACGAATACGAAACGTTTTCGCTGGGAATAAGCCCTAATTCAGCCAACGCAATTTTACAGAAAAATCTTAATAGCGACGTTCACCCCTATTCAAATAAAAGATACAAGAAAGGTTGTACATGTAAAACACATATCGAATCATTCTTAAAACCCGTCTCGAGACTGACTGTCGCTAGTTGAAAAGTTATGTAAAACCGCGTTCTAATGACACAAGGTGTCTTGATGTGTCATTCGTCTCAACTCGGCCGATTCCTGTAACCTACATTTAACTCGGAGCCGTCGGAGATCGCCCGAGTATTGCCGAATGTAAGTTCAAGAGGACATGACCTAGATAAACACGTATTTCCGGCTAATTACTACAAGTTGCACCAGCGAAGGCTTGGGTCAAAAACATAGTATCTGTCTCTTCGGTGTTTAGACGCAAACTTTGTTTTTGCTTTAAACTCTCGACCAGCTTACGCCGATCAAAAATTCCCTTGATAAACATTGCAAGATCATATTGTGTTTTTCAAGGCGAATTTTGATTATCTTCACTTGATAGAGAAAACTAGAAACACGCCATTAAAGAAATAAAAAGTGATTTTGCTGAGAAAAATGTTGTAAGAAACTAAATTGAATTTTAAGAGGCGCTACTTTATTTCAAATGTATTAACATCCAACATGATTTTCCAGACATGGTATATAACACTGGTGAACGACGTTCGTTCACCAAAAATGCACTAAGAAAACACAAGGCACCTATATAAAATACGGTAGAATGTTATACCGCATGAAGAAAATATAAGTCACATATACTCATCAAAAATAGTTCTTTGGCATCGATTAAAACCCCATTTTTTCTTAAATAAGACAAATTTTAAGATGACAGTTTATTGTTTTGTAAGTAGTGATTGTATTTAAAGAAATTCATGCATATTGCGATGAAATACTTGATAGCGTTTCTGAATAACGTCGTCAAAGTCTAATAAAGCAAAATCTGCCCTTCTCACACAGCACGTACAGTTTCAGTTTCAATAGACAGTAATGAAAGTTTTTCATTATGCTGTGAATAAAATGCCACAACTCAACCATTTTTGGAATAATAAGTCTTTGTACAGATTTGAAAAAAGCCTGAGCTCCACTTTCTTTGGCTTACTTTAAATATATAAAGATATTTTTGTCTTAACTGAAATATGTTTTCAATGTCAAAGAACCTTTTTGAAGAGTATATATATAGTCCTGTAGAATGTTTTACATGTAACACATGAAGAAAACACAAGGCACATACATGTATATCAATTTCGATAGAATGTTATGACACATGATAAAACATAATTTTTTCAAGATCCGAATCGCAAAATCACCTTTGAGCGGTCAATGTATCGTAAAAGCAGCTTTATTCAAGCTATATTTTCGATCTTTTGTTTGCTCGTCCAAGAGGTGTAATTCTATGTTAAGTTCTTTTAAACTATTTAACTCAACCATTCAACAACTTTACAATACCATACTTAAACAGAATCCATTTTCTGTTACCTGTAAAAATAATTTCTCAATAAATAAATAAATAAATAGATGAATAAATAAATAAATGAATGAATAAATAAAAATATAGATGAATAAACAAATAAATAGATAAATATATAAATAAATAAATAAATAAATACAATCAATCAATCAATCAATCAATCAACCAATCAATCAATCCATTCATTCATTTATTTATTCACTCATTCATAATAGTCATTCATAATAGATTAGATAAAACACAAAGAAATACCTTCTTTGTCGAACTAATTCATATCACTGAAAGATAAACAAGGATTAATGTATTTTCTATTCAGAAAGTTAACTTCAATAGTGTCCATCTTCAATAGTGTCCATCTTCAGCAAAACTATTTCTCAAGATAAATTGAAAAAAATATACACACACACGAATTGTTTTTTTCTCTCAAAGCAAAGTTAACAAAAAGTTAACAAATAGAGGATAATCAACTGGTTATGTCTGATATGAAAATGTTTCAAGATGAATTAAAAAAAACACGAATAAATATTTTCTCTCAAAGTAAAGTTAATAAATAGAAGATAATCAACTGGTCATGTCTGATATGAAAAATATTTAACGAGAATTCGTTATTTGGTGTTAAAACACGAGTCCCGTTTCGGATTAAGTCTTTCAGAGGTTAATTAAAGTTTGGGTGTTTCCGTAACAATATTTAGTCCAACAAACGAGAGTTCTACACAACTGTGGTATCGCATAGACACCAACTGCCATTTACATGGCTTATGCTTGCTTATCAAAAGTAAGAAGCGTTAATAATAAAATTCTAGGGATCAGAACCGGTTTTGAGGGAGCCAAAAAAGGGGAACAAAATCTATCGGTCCGTAACGGTTCAAAGAAAATTATATCAATACATATCAAAAAAGATTATCAAGTGTCTACACATGTTCACATGCACACTTTTGAATGAGTGATCAAAGGTCAAATTGTCTATACACTTAGGCAATATTGACCTTTGCCCAATCATTCAAACTCGTACATCTATAGAAAAGCAATTGTTTATATTGGTTCATTTATATAGATCCCTAATAGTAGAATGAAGAAAATAATTGATTTATACAATCTCCCATATTGCCTAGGTTGTACCATATAATTCAGCGCTTCAAAATGACCTCCGACAGGAAAGTTTTAAGAATCAAATTAAGATTGCTAAAGGTCTAACTCCTGGTTTAGTCATACACTAGATCTGTATCGAACCCAAAAGATACCCCGGGGTCTACCTATTAGCTACGCTATATCGACAGTCGACATAGCGTAGCTAATAGGGAGACCCCGGGGTATCCGAGGATGGTCTTTTTGGGGCTTCTTGCAAGTTTCACACGACTTTTGTAGTTTCATAAAGCTTTAGGGATAAAAAGTTATTTTATCTTTAGAAACTCCTGAAATATCCCGTGTATCGACCCAAACTTCCTATGAAAAACATATTACATTTAAGTATATCATAAAATTGACAAGGTGAATGATTTTGGAACGATTTTGGAATGAAATTGATTTTTTTTTTTTGTAGGGCGTGTGTTGAGTGAAAATAAACTGGGGGGGGGGGGGGTAATCCAAGATCACTTATTTTGTTCCTAATGAACAAAATTATCTATATTTATTACCTCCCTTTTATAGAATATACATACAGCTTCTGTGAATAGTCTTCACGAATGCATTATACGCTTTAAAATTCATTTTGTCAGTATGATCATGGATTTTTTTCTACCAATCTTTATTTAGAAAAGGGTTGTATTTTTAGTGATTTTGGAGCGTGTTGAATGGTTTGAGTGAGAGTTTTGGAATAAATGATTGGAGCGCTGAGTGAGCGATTAAGAATGGTTTTGGTCGGAATGATTGTCAATTTCACGATGTCTTTAACTGTACAAAACAGCTTGTCGAAAAAACGGACTAACGATGCAGAAGGAAAGTTTTGTATTCAAACTTGGTCAGAATTTTTGTTTTGACATGCGGACGAATCCTGTTATAATGGTTTACACTACATATAAATGAAACTTTGGTTCAAATGGGATCTTAAAAAAAAAAACAAAAAAACTTTTGCTATACACTCCCGGGGCTAACTAACTGCCCAGGACCCGATGTTATAAAACCTTTTTTGTGGTCAACTTTGGATATTCTCAACTTTGGAATTTAAATAAAAGTATATTTCGGTATTCTACGGTATTTAGTACTTAAATCGTGGAAAAAGCGAAGTGCCCGTTTATACATTTTGGGTATTGTATAAGCCCGAGAATCAGGCCCTATTAATAGAAGTTTTGGAAACAGGGTAATTTAACCAAGTTGATGCCTACAGAAACTAATATGAGTTAACTTCGTAAAATCAGGCTCTCAGTTCATTGGAAATTTAAATATTGAATCTGACGCGTCACGCAAAAAAAGGACCACCTGGGATCTCCATGAAATCGATATTTGGAAAATGATTGGAACCAGCATAGGTCATCTAGAAGGCATATTGCGAAAATAATTACATGGCAAGGTAGAATAATCATGCTAGATTCAGAAAATTGGTTATTTCCGTGAAGTATCGACCCTGGTCAGTCTGCGCAAACAGCGCAGTCTGACAAGGATCGACACTTTTCGCACTTCCGAGATGGCTTCTTTTCGCGTGACGGGTCACATATAAATTATACATATTTATGCTCTATCTAGCGGACTGATACCAGTCTAGTAATGTAGATGTAGCGTTTTGAATGAAAATCGAACATTTTGAGTTACATATCTAATTAAAGTGGGACCCTGTACTCTCACACCTATTGAGTCTATCTATCTAAATTGACGCGCACAAGGTCAGTTTTGGTAACTTGAACACAAACCGCACCTGCTCGACCCTAGTATCTTAATGATAATCTAATTAATATTGAGAAAAATACGAAAAAAAAAAATGATTCAATTCTCTAAATAATGATCTACAAGTTATTTTCATATCGCAAATTTGTTGCGTAAAAATTACAAAGAACCACAGTGATAGACTTAAAAACGTTGTGAAATTGACATTCACCTCAATCTTAAACATTCATAATCATTCGCTCAGTGCTCAAATCATTCATTCCAAAATTAACTCCTTTGACTCCGAAATTGTTCAAAAAAGCTTCGAAATCGTAAAAAAATATATTCATTGGCTGGAGTTGAGTTTTAAGCGGCTTAATTGTCCGTAAAGACACACAATCAGGAAAAGTATGTAGATTTTATTAAAGGGGATAAAAACCTTTCGCTCATATCGTCTTATTGGACAAGATTATCGATACTTTTACCTCCCTTAAACATCATTCAAAACTCGCTCATCACTTATTAAATTTCATTTCAAAACTAGTCCAAAATTATTCGATTGTCAAATTCACGTTTTACCTGTCTACTTGCCGTCTTAAAGTAATTCACCGGAGAGGAAAAATGGCAGTTATTAGCATCGTAAAATTGACAAGGTGACTGATTTGGAATGATTTCAGAATAAAGTTGAATGAGTGGAATGAGCGAGTGTTGTATGATATCAAAGGGAGGATAAAAACATCGCTATTTCGTATTTTGCAAATATATGCTCCCTCGAAAAGTTTTGGATAGGATAACGAATGCCCAAGTTCTTGTGATACGCCATATCACCGAACGGCTACATTATGCAATCATTTGCGAGGGGCTCCTTCGTAAATATTGAAAATGTTTAATTGTACATTTGACACCCATAATTCTTGAGTCAAAAGCAACAAGTATATAAAAGTGCATGATTCTAGGTCAACCCGTTCTTGAGTTTAGAGCCAAGAAACAGTTTTCTGACGATGTTCAATTGTGACCTTGACCTTGACGCAAAAATTCTATTGGGCATTTCATTCATTCATGGGCAACAGTTTTATAAAGTTTCATTCGAGGTAACTTGGTCCTTGACCTAGAGTCTGGAAATGAAAAGTTCTACGAACAAAAGGACAGACACATGGATGGACAGACATGGTGGACAGACATGGTGAAACCTATATATACCCCCATCACCTTCGTAGGTGGGGATATTATACCATTTATACGCCCACTCTTCCCCAGGATGGGGACTTTAGCAAAGCCCCAACACAAGCTTTAGATTACCGCACCTTGATAAGAGGATCCTCTTGAAACATTTAATCAGGGAAACTATAGTCCAACCGCGGTATTCGAAAATGCGGGAAAATGTGGTATAGCCAGGAGTAGGGGTGTACTGAACTGAAATCTAAAAAGCGCGAGATAACAGTACTTAATTTATAAAATTCAGTCACCTACTAGGTAGGCGACTACTCAAGGGTTTCGCAGAAGAGGAATGAAGAGAAGATGAATTAAATGTCCATATTATGGTTGATCTTACTCATAACTGTTTGCGAAAAAAGGGGAAACGAAAAAATTAAACGAAACAGGGATTGTTTTATCTCTTTTTATTTTAGTGTAAGATCGATAAGCTTTTCGTGTATGTTAAATTGAGTGAACATAAAAATGTATTTACACGAGTTTTTGGGCTAGGAAAGAAGATATAGTGTTTGGTTTTAAATAAATTACGGATTTATTAGCCTTGCACGAAAATTAAAAACAGCTTTCATATTCCTTTAATGCAAAAAATGACACGAAATGAAGAATTTTAGGATTGTGTCTTAAAAGCGCGTCATTTCGCACGAGTTTGCATGGCAACGTCAATCATGGCGTCTTATGTATAATGCCTTGCTTAGATGAAAAATATATAAAAATTCGGACGTAATTTTCTCTTCAATACGAATTTTCCCAGACATACCAACTAGCTGTAGACCTAGATGGAGGGCTCCTCTACGAGATTTTGTAACTTTTATCAAACTTTATCGTTTAGATTTGTCTGCCCTCAAATCGCGGCTATATCCGGAAAAATCGTATGTTTTATCGGTGTAGAACATTCCGTTCCGAAGGAATCGAACAAAGTTCAATCCATTTTTCTCTTCATTCCTCTATATACTGATATAGTGAAGAAACTAATCACGAAAAACTCTTTTTTCTCCCTATTGATATTCAATGCTTTTTGTCGTTTCAATTATAGTTTCTTCATGATGAAGTCGGTTTCGAAAGCATGCTATTTTTACGCTATGGCACATGACGTTTATCGATGTAACTCAAAGGATAGTAAAAATGCCAGTAGTTTTGCATTTCTTTGATCGTTCAGCATAGTCAGAGACTGTGGTAGAAAAAAATTCGTTGGTCCCAATTTAACTATATTAACTCGTCGAAAGTCAGTTTATAAACATTCGAATAGCGTGGTTTACCTATAAAATTGTCATTTGAAACAGTTTTTACAAGCTTGGACCTCAAGCAAAGGAATAGAGTTAGACGCACACTAAACAAACTTTGAAGGAGAGATTTATTAAACTATTTTATTCTACCCTGCGCGCTCTCTTTTCCTCAAAAAGATGAGTAGAGTTCATTCATTCATTATGAGGAGTGTTTAAATGTAACATTATATGGTAAAGAGTTAACATAATTAAAGTCAAGTTCTGAGACATTCTGATTTTATTTCATACAAGTATTAGCAAAAATACAAAATATCAAAAACATATATCACAGTCAAACTGAATTATCACAGTTCATATCTTTGGATAAACAAAAATATATGTTCAATGATGATGAAATGATCATACATATCACAGTTCATTTGGATGCACAGCACAAAACTGTTGTAACTTATCGCATATTTACAGGTAGTTACAGCTGTTTTTCACTTGGCCATTGATAAGTTAGGAAAAACAAAAACAAAAAAAATATCTCACATTCAAATAGGATGAACTGATTATGCATATCAAAGCCATGTGTTTAGAAATACAGTTAACAACGTCGTGAAATTGACACTCATTCCAATCAAAACCACTCTTTATCCCTCACACAGCACTCCATGCATTCATTCCGAAGACTCACTCAAATGGACCCAAAATGCTCCAAAATCTTTAGAAAACATTTTGAAATAGGCCAAGAGGATCAACATTCCAACCAATCAAATTATTCTACAAATTTAATTGGCTGGTGTTGATTTAACCCTTTGCTGTTTAATCCCTGCTTTTTACGTGCCTGTGATTTTATGATTGAGAAAACATTGTGAAAAAAGAAGAAATTGCTTCTGACAAGCAATTTCTTCTTTTTCCACACTATTTTCTACCCTACTGAATTATTATTTTTGAAATTAAATCCAGTTTAAATTTTCGTCTGCAAAACCTTTGAATTTGGACAGGTCAAAATTTTGTAAAACAGGAAAGGGTTAAAACTGTTTAATTGGTTCATGAAGACACAAAAACTAAAAAAATACCTTAAATTTATCACAGGGAGGTTATAAATATGGCTAATTTTGTTCATCTTGAAAAAAAATAGCGATAATGGTTTGCCTCCCTTTAATTTCACTCAAAGCTCGCTCTGCACACTCATTCAATTTCATTCCAAAATCATTCATCTTGTCAATTTCAGGATGTTCTTAAGTGTAGCAAAATATTTCATGTTTGATTGTAATCATATGACCATAGATATCACAGTTCATAACAAGAGGGTCTAAACTGCTCACCTGAATTTTATTGGTTCAGCCAAATACCCGGCCCTGCCACATCAATATTTGAGGGTAAATGAAAATATTGCCATCAATTATTGAAAAGGATCACCAAAGGAATATTTCTGCCAAGTTTGGTTGAAATCTGACCATTGGTTTCTGAAAAAAGGATGTTTGAAGATTGCAGGGTCAAAATAAGCCCCATGCAGCAATACCTATATTTGGGAGTTTGGTTGAACCTGGCCATTGGTTACTGAAAAAAGGATGTTTGAAGATTGCAGGGTCAAAATAAGCCCCATGCAGCAATACCTATATTCGGGAGTTAATCAAAATTACACAATTTTTTTTTGTAGATGGTCATCCAAAGAACATCCTTGCAAAAATTCATTGAAATTCTTAATTGGCCTAGTGGTTCAGGAGGAGAAGAGGTTTTAAGAAAGTTGATGACACATTGACACACGACAGACTCGGGATGATGCTAAAGGCTCCTGGTGAGAAAGTTTTGCTCAGAGTGGCTAATAATGAGAAACTGACAATACATATCACAGCTCATATGTTTGGATAAACAAATACATGTATAACATATTCAATATCATGAAATGACCATACATATCACATTTTGTCTGTTTGGAAATATAAAATTACATCATACTCCTATCTAAATAAGATCAATGACAAAGCATATCAGACAATATATTGCCCTTCACAGTTCATTTATCGAAGCCAAAGTTATGAATAGTCCAGTAGCATTCAAGGATGTAATCACGTTCACCATTTGAAGTTAAAAAAACCCATTTAACCCTTTGCTGTTTAATCCCTGCTTTTTATGTGCATGAGATTTTATGATTGAGAAAACATTGTGAAAAAAAGAAGAAATTGCTTCTGACAAGCAATTTCTTCTTTTTCCACACTATTTTCTACCCTACAGAATGGTTATTTTTCAAATTAAATCCACTTTATATTTTTGTCTGCAAAACCTTTGAATTCGGACAGGTCCAAAATTTTGTAAAACAGGAAAGTGTTAAATAGATTACTTAAAACTGTATGAAGAAACACTACTGGTTAGAGACCAATTCTAGCAAAATACCAATTCTCGCCAACTAACCTGGTTCATGGTAAACACGGATAGGAAATCCTTCTTATTTACTAGTTATGTTGACAGCAACTTCTTTATTCGGAAAATAATTTGTTGTAAATGAATATTGCATATTTACTGTGAAAATAGTCAGGTGGCAAGAACTGGTACATGGCGAGAATTGGTCTCCAACCAGTAATGCCATTACAAATGGATAATTTTTCGAAATTTCAACCTTGGTAGATAGCCTTGACCTTACACATCTAAGAATGCTACTATCATGATTAATGTAGCAAATCAATAGGCTTATACTATTAGAAGCCTCAACAATTTGGAAAGTTTTGCTATGGAATAATAATTGAGCCTGTGCATGACAATTCCAACAATTTGACATGTGTGTGAATGGCCAACATTAACAAACCTTGACTGCCACGTAGTATAATTAGAAGTTATCCTGACTTTCTAAAGACAATTTTGGACCCTATCTTTCTACAAAGTGCAAAAGTAAATACTCTGGTCAGACTGAGCAGATGCATAGGCTTGCCAGAGAATTTGCTTTGCACATATTTGAAATTGTTGGAAATGTCACACACAGGCTCAATTCATTGCTAAATTTTTCCTTTAGACACAACAGTATAATAGTAATTTCTTCATTGCAGGTGCACCTATCCATGTTTTCATGTTGTTTCTCAAACTATTAGGACCACAAAATTTTATCCTAGCAACAAACCTCCTATACTACTAGAGGTATTTGCCAATGTTTTCATGGCACAACTGTTTCATACTGGCCACGGACATCAATAAATACAATTTATAATATTACCTACATCGCGGGAGTGAAATTACCCCGTTGAATATTTTCGATATTAAACGGGTATTATTACACTAGTGGTATAACTATGCAAATGAGCCCAGAGCAAATAGCAACGCTATTTAGTATCCGAGAAAATGACGTCATAATGTATATATTGTGACATCAGTTTTAAACGGCGTTATAAGTTTTGCGGAAAATTGAAATATTGACTTTCAAGAATTTTGATGATTTCTAACAAAAATTCAGGTCATATTAACAAACAGAATATAAAATTTGTGCTAATAAAATACAGAATTTATCAAACTCGTCATCTTAAACAGATAAAAACTCGGCACAGCCTTGTTTCTATCTGTTTAAAGATAACTCATTTAATAATTTCGGTATTTCATGACCACTCATTCAATATCCTCTATATTTTGTACAGACCAATTAATATATATATATCATAATGCCATTATAACAACTGCAACTTCGTCAATGAATTTAGCTGAGGTACATATAGAAGCAGGTTCTTTTTTAATTTCAAGTTCAAATATTTTGATAGTACCTACACAAAACTTTTGATGTGGGATTTGAATTGAGTACCCACATTATAGCAGTTATTGAGAAAAAAAAGATTTCTATCATACAATGGAGCCTGTATTGACCTGATATCACCTGCCTTATAGCATAAAATGACATCAGGCAGTCTATTTTTAGAATCAATTTGTATAATCATGATCTTAACCAGAACCACTTTCACCTGAATTTCTTTATTTAAAGGTTTCATAAAATTTGAGCATTGGAAAGAATTGCATAATAAATATATAATACGTCCGTAGTGTTTTGTATGAAAAGAATACATAACAAGTTTGGGGGAATTGATAATTATCAAGTCATGATATGTTATCACATGGATATTTGTATAGTTATAAGATAAATAGAAATTATATGTAAGTGTCTTAAATCATCATTTTCATGGTCTTAGCTGCCAGAAATCATGACTCAGCAAAGTCTTGTCATGGTAAATTCTCCCTACTCTGACCAGTTAACATTGATATTTTAAAACACTTAAAAAAATTATTCTGTATTTGAATTGTATTACCCCCTCTTATCTGTTCCACTGCAATAAGGCTGCAATTAGGCTGAACATTTATCTGTAAAACTTTAACAAACATAACACATAAGTAACAAGTGCACAGTCTAACAAACTGTAGACAAAACCCGTAAGAAATTCGTTACAAAGCAGTCACTAACAATATTATGTTATTTAAGTATAATATAACGATGAACCTTCTAAAGAAAGTGGCAAAACAATACAAGCCTGTGCATGCCATTTCCACAAATTTAATGTATACCTTCCCTGTGTTCAGGATGACAGAACTGTGAAACCATTTGCCAATTTTACCCAGCTTTGCATGCAAAAGCACATGCAAAGCCGGGTATAATTAGCAAATAGTTCACACCATTTTGTCAAACTGAATGCTGTGCTGATGGACAGATATTGAACGGCCTGTACAATTAATACATTAAAATGCTCTGTGATTTTGATTAACCCTTTCCTGTTTTACAAAATTTTGGACCTGTCCAAATTCATAGGTTTTGCAGACGAAAATTTAAAGTTGATTTTCTTTGAAAAATAACCATTCTGTAGGGTAGAAAATAATGTGGAAAAAGAAGAAATTGCTTGTCAGACGCAATTTCTTCTTTTTTCACAATGTTTTCTCAATCATAAAATCACAGGCACGTAAAAAGCAGGGATTAAACAGCAAAGGGTAAAAGCTATCTATTGAGCATAAATTTATATTTATCTTCATTTCATCAGGACATCATTTAATAGTCAATTAGTCACCCAATTATTTATTTCATCCTATATCCATTATTCGATAGCTGCTCGTAAAATGGAATAAATCCATCTCCTAGGGTAAATTAAGTACCTCTCCTCGAACCCCAAGAAACCAGCCAGGCAAAAAGGACCCGGGGGGGATAGGCAGGTCAGAATAGGGAAGACAGGGGAATCTACAGCATGAACAAACATTGTATACCCAGAGTAAAAAGCCCGAAAGGGGAAATTTTACAGGGTCTACTTCACTTGCTTTTCACCGAGTCTCATTTGAACACATTAACATATTACATTTCTAAATTCTTGGACAACTTGATCTGTCGATAAGCCAACTTATACCCCTCAACCAGCACTTTGTCCCAGACCAGGGAACAGTTTTCTGACAAAGTCCAATTGGGACCTTCACCTTTGACACTTCCTTGGGTCATGGATAATAATTTTATAAAGTTTCATTAATTCATGGTAACTTTGTGCTTGAGTTTGAGTCTGGAAACAAAAAAGGTCAACAGATGGATGGACAGACAGGTAGGCAGAAAGGCATGGGGGAAACAACATAGACTGGGAGTATAACAGTTGTCTTGCTATCAAATTCACTGGGTATATGAAGAACAGTCAATCTTGCTCGAGAGACCACTTCTATTAAGCGACCATTTTTATCAGATGACCACTTTGAAAATCCCTTTCTTTTAGTCAAAATATTTAAGAAAAGTAGATTTCATTGCCCTAAGAATTATTGTAAATTAATCCTTTGTGGTTAAAACTCATAAGAATCGTCTCAATGAGACAATTCTGTTGAGTCTTAACAACAAAGGATATTGAGAATTTCCCAAAATTATACACAACCAATCAAAATTATGTTTCTTGTTTGTAAACAAACTATGTACTAAGTGACCATTCTTTTGAACAACCATTTTTTGGTGGTCCTGTAGTGGTCGCTTAAGGTAGTGGACCCGTAATAATTCCTCAACCTTTCCAATGTAATGAAATTTAACAGTGTATACCGAAGGTTTCTTAATGAATTTCATTAGGAAAACTTAGTTAACATTGTGAAAGAACATGTGGTCAGAAATGTTGCGGAACTATTATGGTTCCACTACCTTAATGCAAGTTTTACTTTCTTTGAATTTGAAACTGAATAATAAAAAATTGTTTTAAACATACAAAAATTGTAGAAGAAATCATCTCGACATTACAATTGAAACACACTGTTAAGCAACATTCAAAACACATAACAAATATTATGGCAACTTTTTCATGATTATGGCAAGCATATTTAGATAAATTATGGCACAAAATTACATCATATTTCAGCTAAACAAAATATTGAAAATACACCTTATCTAACCCTGTAACAGACTAAATATTTTGTAAATGTCCAATTTAAAGAAATTATAAACAGTAGCTTCAAGTGATAGATTTTATAATATATAATATGACCTGCTTTGCCAAAGTGGTATAACCCAATTGAGCATGTGCATGACATTTTCAACAATTTGATACATACTTGAGGCGCAAAAATTGAGTAGCTTAGACAGTCACAAAGTGTTATTAAAATATTCCCTAACTGTCTAAAGACACTTTAAGATCTTATCTTTCAAAAAGAAAGTGCACAGTGCAGATGCACAGGCTGGCCAGAATCTTTACTAGGCACACAATAAAATTTGTTGGTAATGTTGCACACAGGCTCAATTATCAATTGATTTTGAAATTTTACGGATGTCATTACACTTGTAGAATAACTATGCAAATCTACGGCTCAATGCAAAACAGTTGTAACTGCCTATAAACATATAGGCAGTCACAACTGTTTTGCGCTGAGCCATCAAAATGACCTTATAGTGTAAAGCAACATTGTTTGTGCTTTGAAAATGTTTTACACACCAACATTGTGCAGAAATATTTAATCAATAACTTTTAAGAATCTGTGGAATTTTCACAAAAAATCAGCTCATATTATAAATAGAATGTCTAATTTGTGTCCATAAGATACGTAATTTATCAAACTTATCATATAAAGCCAATTAAAACTCTGCAAAGTCTGTCTTTATATCTGTTTATAGATGACTCATTCAATAAATGTAGTATTTCATAACCACTCATTCAAAAATCTCTATATATTGGCCATTCTGAATAGAAATCATTATGTAAAATGCGGAAATTCTGTATTACATGAAATGTCTTCATTTTTTAAAAAAAAATTCTAAATTGTTTTCCTTTGAAAGTTTAAACAAGAGAATTTGTTAGAAATGGCTTGAAGTGTAAAATCAATATTTTTGAAGCAAGTCTGATGGTTTTTAACATCATTTCAAAACATGAGATTTAAAAGGTATACATTTCTTCCTAGACCTTTCCTGTAATGTCTTAGGTTTTGACCTCCCTTAAGAAAAAATTGTGGAAAAAGAAGAAATTGCTTTAACAAGATAATTTTCCCTTTTTCTAAAGAATTTTCTACTTATAAGATGGTTACATTCACTTTTCAGGCTCCTCTGCAAAGTGTACACTTTGGACTAATCTAAAATTTATAGATTGCTGGCAAACCTCTGTCATGGCAAAACCCTCTTGAGGTAAAGGACCCATAATAGTTCCCGAACGTTTTGGGAGTAATGAAATTGGTGTTCACCAAGGTTTCCTAATGATTTTCATGAGGAAACCTCAGTCAATATTGTGAAAGATCATGAGTTCCAGTAATGATAAAACTATTACAGTTCCACTACCTTAAGTAATGAAAGTATGTAGTCACAAATGTGAAACAAAAATTGATGTTGGGTGACTCTAACTTTGTAACTACAGCTTATTCAAGCTGTAGTTACTAAGGCTTAGTCGCCCATTTTTAAAAATGTTTAAAGGAATTGTCAAAAAATAACGGAGGTCAACATCCCTCTCAGGGTATAGATAGGTCAGTTGATTTATTGATTGATAGCAGCAGCCAGCTAATAAATGAGCCTGTGCGCGGCATTTCAAACATTTTGATATATGCATGATGGATTGACATAAAGCTACCTATACAATCACACACACAGGCTCAAACAACAAACTAGAAAAGGCCTAGAATCACCAATCATCTTCTCTTGTTAGCCTCCCTTTCTGTGGATCTGATGGAGGTTTCCAGCGCCTCTCTCCGGTTTTAGTGTTGAATTGATATACTCTTTTTGTATCTGTGGAAAGAAAGAGAAACAACAAAACAATGAAAATCTTCAATTGCTCACTTGATGGTCCTTAAGATTTACTAGATGATGCTACATATTAACTATGACAGCTGTATGCCATCTGGTTTCACAGGAGAAGATTTTTGCTCTTTGTTTCTATGGAAAACTGGATGCACTCTTGGGGAGCCCAAATATGACCCCAGGGTCATCATATGAGCAAATTTGGTAGAGGTCTACTAGATGATACTACATACCAAATATGAAAGTTGTCTGCCTTCTGTTTTTAGAGAAGAAGATTTTTGGAGATTTTCACTCTTTGTTTCTATGTAAAATGGGATACGCATGGGTATAAGAGCCAAAATATTACTACAGTAGAGGTCAACTATATCAACTTTATTATTTCAAATTTGAAAGCTGTCTGATATCTTAAAAGAAGATTTTTGACGATCCTCATATTTTTCACCTTTTTGTTGCCATGGCAACTAGAATTAAGGGTGGATTTTGTTTATTTGAACAACTATGGTAGAGCTTGACCCTTTTCTTAGGAACATCCTTACCAAGTTACTTCAAGATCAGCCAACTGGTTTAGGGGAAGAGGATGTTTAAAGAAATTGTTGATGATGGACAATGGACGATGTACAACGCAAGACAGAAAATTGACTAACACAGTAGCTCACCTTGTGAATTTCATGCTCAGATGAGCTAAAAAAAACCAATATTTTTTGTGAAATATTATTGCCCCCAGAAACAGCACTTTCTTACACAAGAGCAATGCCAGCAGATGCCTATGCTTGACTGTTGGGTCCTTGATAATGCATGAAAAATCTTTATTTAACCCTTTGCTGTTTAATCCCTTCTTTTTACGTGCCTGTATTTTTACGATTTAGAAAACATTGTGAAAAAAGAAGAAATTGCTTCTGACAAGCAATTTCTTCTTCTTCCACACTATTTTCTACCCTACTGAATGGTTATTTTTCAAATTAAATCCACTTAAAATTTTTGTCTGCAAAACCTTTGAATTTGGACAGGTCCAAATTTTGTAAAACAGGAAAGGGTTAAAAAAGGGGCATAATTTGCACAAATTGCATCTAGAGTTATCCCCTTGATAGTACTGGTTGCTAATGAACACGTGTGCCAAGTTTCAAGTGAATGTCTTCAGTAGAATCAGAGTTCTCACAAAACACCAAAGGTTTTACTTGACAATGTGGACAAAGATGACTATGATGGCGACACCAAGGCTATAGCAATATCTGAGTTTTCTATCAAAATAGCTGAGCTAGAAATTTGGCCATATAAATTATCTTGACCTTCTTATCTGCAGATGTTTACTGATGAGATCTAATGCCAAATATATATATTTTCATTTACAATTTTCATTTATCTTTTAGAGATACACTTGTGGCATTTAAATCCTATTCAAAATCAAACATGATATTGTCGACGTTATTCTAAAACCTCATAAGTACAGCTTTAATCAAGCTGCAGTTAGGAAGTTTTAGAATAACATCTACGATATGTTTGTTAAACTTGAATCCTCCCAAACTCCAAATCTTATAGAAATTTGACATTAGAAGATAACATTGGCCTTTGTTGCATTACCTTTGGCTTAGTATCTAAAGATGCATTTGTATGACATTTAAATATGCATTGCATCTTGAATAGGCTTAAAGCAATTAAAAAGTTTTTCTTTAAAGTTTACTGGATGAAATTTGGTTTGAATATATGACCTTGAGACAGATCTTATTTTTTTACTGACATAACCCACTTTTAATCTCCTTAAATTGTATGTGCAGACAACAAGATTCAAGATATTTAAGCCATAAATGTGAGCTCTAAGGTAACCATAAGGTTTTTTTATAATATGACCGACATCGCAAGAATGAAATAAACAAATTGAATATTTTTGAATTTACACAAGTTTTACATGTATTACACTGGTGAAATAACTATGCAAATGTGCTAAGAATGTATGACAATGTTATATTTTCGTTGTGAAAATGACGTCGAAATGTCTTTGATTACATCAATTCGCAAACAGCGTTAAATATTTCATGGAATAACTTGAACTCATAAATATCTGGAATTTCCTCAATTTATTGCAAAAATCAGGTCACATTATAAATAGAATATCAAACCTGTGTTCATAAAATACTGAATAAATAACTTGTCATGTACAACAGATAACAAGAGCTTGGCAGAGCGGCGCATATACGCCCGATGGGGCTTGTCAGTAACCTTGGCTTGTCAGTAACGTGAGCTTGTTAGCTAAAAAAAATTGCAAACAGACAGACAGACGACTGGGGCCATAACATAGTATGACCCTTTGAGTGTAAATTGAAAATGGTTTTATGCACAACTATACACAAGTCATTTTGCAAGATTCGGTTCATTCCAATTCAAAGTTTGACGAGTTGCTCAAAAAAGAAATATAGTGAATTTCAATCAATTCAAAGGCAGATAATACCATTATAGCTTTTTGAATTTCTGAAGTCTTACCCTTAACCAATTATCATGGTTACATTGTGGCAAGATTCATTTCAATCCAATTAAATTTGTAGGAGTTGTGCACACACACACACACACACACCCACACACACACCCAAAATATCTCTAAATTAAAACTATTTTGTGAAGTAAAGGGAAGATAAATCAGGAACAACTTTACATATGAACAAAAATTTAGTCCTAAACACAAAATGACAACATTCAGAGTCATTGTGGCAAGTTTCCTTTCATTCCAATACAAAATGTATGAGAAAATGAGCTGACAAGAATTTTTTTTCATTCAACTCAAGGGCAGATAATTTAAGATAACTCAATAATGACTGGAGCATTTTAAATTGAAAAGTCTTTTGCACAACAAGACATTATAGGGAATAATTATGTCTAGTTTCAGATCATTCCCATTGATAGTTTAGGAGCAGTTACACACACAAAAAACAGTGATATTTAGTTTAATACAAGGGCAGATAATTCAAGATTTCTCAGGAATGACTGGAGCTATTTGAATTTCAAAGGTCTTATGCACAACTTAACATGATAGAGAGTAATTGTGCCAAGTTTCAGCTCATTCCCATGGATAGTTTTGGAGAAGTTGGGTACACAAAAAATTGCTAATGGACAGACAGAAGGATGGACAGACAGACGGACGACTGGGGCAATAACATAATACCACCCTTCGGGCGTATAAAAACTTGACAAAGCTTTGTTTTTATTTGTTCATAGATCACTGGTTTAAAAAATTTAGTATGCAATTACCACTCATTTAATATCCTCTATTTTTTTTCACTCTGGTGAGTATGAAAAGTCTGACAAGGATATTTCCTTTTCAAACTGCCTTTCTGTGAAAGGACATTCATTTAGAAAACTTCGACTTACTAGGACAGATTGCTTCCCCATCAAATTCTGTATCATTGTTTCCATTATCTTGTGTGGATCTATAATCTGGTACCGTGGATACTGCCTCCTCGGGTCTCTGCGGTCGCTGGACTGGAGGTCTCTGTGTGGGAGGAACACGCTTCACAGGATAGTTTATCTCCGATTGTAAAAATGGAGACTCTGACCGATATCTCGACGCTGGAGAGTAAATTGGTTCTGTAAGGACTGGACTGCCTCGGCGTAATTTTTCTGGTTTTCTTTCAAACATTGGATCCCGGATTGGCGGTGAATACAGTAGGAAGTCTCTGGGTTTCTCAACAGCTTTATTGCCGGCCTGCATTGGCACCCTCTTTGTCTGGAAAATGTAGACACAAAATAAATGAGGGATTATTTGACTGTCTAGCACTGGTCTGAAACTCTCTTTAATCTTTTCCTTTTTTAAAAATTCATCGTTAAGTTTACAGTCAAACCTGTCTTAAGCAAGCATCATTCAAAATGTGCTTGCTAAAGACAGGTGCTTGCCTAATACAGGTTAATTTCAGTGCAATTGGTTCATTTGGGAACTCAGTGGCCGCTTGCTTAATACAGGTTGCTTACTGAATACAGGTGGCTGCTAAAACAGGTTTGACTGTACACACTAAAATTCTTAATCAAGGAATATGGTCAATAACTGGTCAGATCGGGGGATCAGAGTATGGTCAGGTACAAGCCAAAATAGAAATAAATTCCTTTCTTTATACCCTTTGTCTCATCCTAGTTTGAAAAGAATTAATAGACATTGCATGAGAAGAGCCAAAGGAGGAGAACAGGGGTCTAGACATCCCTCTCACTGCTTGAAATTTGGTATATGTATTGCTATCAATTCATTAAATCTTAAAATCTATGAATCATTTGGTCAGACTGGTCAAGCAAAATGTCATAATTACAGATTCGTTAGCAGATGAGCAAACTGTAACTACAGCATCGTAAAAGCTCTCCCTGTGTCGAATATAATCAACAAGCACATTTTCAACTGGACCCTGAGCCTCCCTTCCCCAATAAAGAAAATTTCTGAACGCACCCATGTACCAGTAAAACATCTGGATCATTCAATACACAATGTCATAATCTGTACATTACTTACAGCAGTTGGCATTGGTAAAGCCACCACAGCGGGTTGAAGATGGTTCTTCTCAAACGTAAATTGTCTGGTATCATTTGCAGCTGAAATTGGTAATCAAAAGTTATTTATACTAGTTAATTATATAATACATACTAAGTGTATTGTATGAAAAAAAGTATCAAACGAGGTTGGGGGATTCACAAATAGTAGAGGCTCTGCCAAGACAATTATAGATTCCAACAACCAAGTAAGATATTTCTTTTCATACAATACACTAAGTACATATTATATTTATCCTATAATTTTGTTAGCCTTGTTGTCTTTGATGGTTCTAACAGAAATAGAATTTTTTTGCCATGTTTCAAAAAATAACCACATTATATCATTGTTCTAAAAATATCCATGTGATATCAAAAAAAAATATCATATGGGGTGGTATCACATGGATTATTGTAAAGTTATAAGATAAATGTAATTCAGCAACAAGAGCTCCCAAGGCAAAGATTTTCTATGGGATGTGTTTTCTTGAATGATTCCGCTAACTCTGTTTGTACATATACTGACAATGTGCTGTTAATATCTCATAAAGAGAATCAAGGAAATACATATACTGACAATGTGCTGTTAATATCTCATAAAGAGAATCAAGGAAATACATATACTGACAATGTGCTGTTAATATCTCATAAAGAGAATCAAGGAAATACATATACTGACAATGTGCTGTTAATATCTCATAAAGAGAATCAAGGAAATACATGGTTAACTGATCCCAGAGACTGTAGTTATGTTTTCTTTAGTTCCATATTTTCTTTCAACACTGGCTTTCACTCATCAAGCATTCATCAAGACAGTTGGTTTTAAGCCAGCATTTAGGCCCAAAGTACTTGTATATATAACCTTATCCTTGATAATTCCGACACCAAAGCAGAGGGTTCCATTGACCATTTACCCATGCGACACCAAAGCAGAGGGTTCCATTGACCATTTACCCATGCGGTGAGATGGTAAATGGAAACCTCCCACATGACAACAGGATCTAAACATATATTTCTCTAGTTGAATGAGATAACACAACCCTTACTTTTCATTTAGGTTTTTATCTCAAAAACAAGAAAGTATTTACCTCATACTAGATCTTTACTTTTTACTTAGCATTTCACAAGTCTGTCTTTATCTCAAAAACAAGCAAGTAATAACCTCAAACTAGTATGTTTTTAATACGCCACTCTGTTCAGGGAATAATTCAGAAAAAGCCTAGGCTTCTGAAGCAGAATGATGAATGGAATATAAAATCCATGAATTTTTTATAATGGAGTTTATTGACATAATTTTTAGTATTTCAGTGACATTGCAGTATTTGGAGCACCTGACCATTATTCTAAAGTATCTCAAACCAAAATCCACACCATTTACAGGCTCTTAATAACTGTAAGGTGATTATGCTGAATCTAAAAGCAGAATAACAGTGAAAGGGGAGATAACTTGACTGTCACAAAGCAGACTAATATCCCCCTACAAGTGCTTGTCAATAATGAAAAGCCATTTTCCATCATGTGCCAAACTATGTCAAAAGTCAGTGGTTCATAACCATCTCTGTCTGATACTGATCACATCCATAAAGTTTGAATGAAATCTGCCGATTAGTTGCAGAGAAATTGTGCAGACAAGAAAAAGCTACAGACGGACAGATGGACCAACCGACAGACAGATGGATGTATGGACCAACCCAACAAGCTGACTCCTATATAACCCCCCCCACCAATATAGTTTTGTGGGTATAATTAATGACTTTCTTTTATGAAAATGATGATGATGATGATTACATAATTGAGATCTTAATATCAAGGAAAAGCCTTTTTTTTTTTAACTTGAACCTACAGTAATAATTTATTCAAATGGTACTTCTACACAGTGAGGGGGACATGAAATTTAAATGCAAATTATTTTTGAAATCCATCAATAAATGTAGTAGTTTTGCCAAGGAGAAAAAGTTGACCTTGACCTTGAGTGTAAGTTTGACCTTGAAGGTACAGAAAGAATTTCTAGTACATCTTTCCACTGAGGGGAATAAATGTGTAAAATTATTTTAAAATCGATCGATAAATTGCTGAGGCCAGGACAAATCCAGACTAACTATCATCATGGACATATAACCTAGCAATATACATCAAAGTAGTAGTTGATGAGACTATGTTTTGCTTATGGCAATGGGGCTTATCAAAAATTTTCTGCATCTTTTTCAAATATCGACCAGTCTAAACTTTTACTGTCTGATAATGGTTTAAATGATTTCTGTTTTGTGCTGGAAGTAAAGCAGACCAGTGCCAGATATGAAATGATCGTGTGCTTGACATTTCCAACAATTTCACGTGTGAGTATGAAACAGACACTGAGCTGCCTGGAAAGACAAATACAATGTATTCAAATAATTTGCAATTGTGAGCAGACCCTACGAATCAAGAGCTACAAAATTTCTCCTAATAAACACTCCCTGGAGCTCTACATAACATGGTCAGGGAGCCTTTATTTAGTATGCATTTTCTGATTAAAAAAATCATTAAAATTGATGTTTTTTAGGCTCTTTTCCTTTAATTTGAGGTGAATTTCCTCTAAACAATCATGTAAATGACTGTTTAGAGGAAACTCATCTCAAATTAGTGAACAAGTCTCAAAAAGTTCCTAAATTCTATGCATTTGAAGTAAGTTTTTTTTGTAAAAAATATAGGGGTGCTACTATTAGGGAGGGCGCTATTATTAGAGGAAATACGGTATCTGTCGAATGTGCAGTGTTAAGACTGATCAGACTGTATGGATGCACAGGATGATCTGAGTCTAAGCTTGTAAAATTGTTGGAAATGTGACCCACAGGCTGGGATCTAAAAGCTATAATGCTGCACACCATGCAAGTGAAACTTACAGAACATCTTATCTGGAACTGCCTCTGTACATCAAGTAAAATAAGTAACAAAAACATTAATTCAAGAAATGAAGAGGATACTTTTTGAATTCATGGAGGTATTTAACCCTTTCCTGTTTTACAAAATTTTGGACCTGTCCAATTTCAAAGGTTTTGCAGATGAAAATTTAAAGTGGATTTAATTTGAAAGATAACCATTCAGTAGGGTAGAAAATAGTGTGGAAAAAGAAGAAATTGCTCGTCAGAAGCAATTTCTTCTTTTTTCACAATGTTTTCTCAATCGTAAAATCACAAGCAAATAAAAAAAAGCAGGGATTAAACAGCAAAGGGTTAATACATGTGATTTGGTTGTCTTGTCCCGTACAATCTTGAACTAAAAAGAGAGCACCGACTGCGGGTGCCTACAGTCAGCTGTTGAGCGCTGGATGGTGGATAAATATCTAAGTAAAACAAGGTGTGTTTGTGAAACACGAATGCCCCCGTAATGGCATTTTTTTTCAAAGTTTGACCTTGACAGATGACCTTGACCTTGTCACATGACCTTGACTTTGGTACCAGCGGATGCGGATCATTGAGATCTATCATCATGCCAAATATTAGCTTTGTATCTTGAATAGGCTTGAAGATATTGGCGAGGTTAAGTTTTCGGGTTAAGTTTTTGGACGTTTGACCTTAACAGATGACCTTGAACTTGTCACATGACCTTGACTTTGGTACCAGCGGATGCGGATCATTAAGATCTATCATCATGCCAAATATTAGCTTTGTATCTTGAATAGGCTTGAAGATATTGGCAAGGTTAAGTTTTCGGACAGACGGACGGACAGACGGATGGACAGACAGACGGACGGACGGACAGACAGACAGACGGACATGAGTAAAACAATATGCCCCCGATCTATCGATGCGGGGGCATAAAAAGGGGCATAAATTGCACAAAATGCATACAGAGTTATATCCCTTGGTTGTTTAGATTGTTCTTTTGATGAACATGTGTGCCAAGTTTCAAGTGAATGCCTTCAGTAGAACAAGAGATATCACAAAATGTTACAGTTTTTACCTTGGGTGTTCTCCAAAAATAGACAGGCTTAAAACATCAAGTCTTTATGTCTCATAACCATAATGATATCTTGCACAAAAAAATCAACTACTTGTACAATCCAAGACTTACTAGCAACTTTGTGCACTGGCATACAAAATAGCCAAGTTCTCAAAATTGATATCATGAGGTTATAAACAAGATGTTCAGATAATCACAAAACTAAATGTTTAAAATCTAACCATTCAAATATAGAATAAATTTACTATTGATAATTATATTGATCTAAATATTGAATTGTCTTCAAAAATCATTTGAGGGTGATATCAGTTCAAAATTATTGTCATTTCAATTGCCAATAATTTTCATTGTGTTTGGGCTACCTATTTAATGATCATCTTCTCATACATGTATATTGGAAAGATTCTAGTAGAGATTAATTACACTTTAGATTCTTTTTTTGAAGGAAGAATTATAGTCATTCTAGATGCAGAAAGTCATACAAGGGAGAAAAGTATCAACTTAAGGTAGTGGTCTCATAAAAGTTCCAAAACATTTAAATCATTTAACATTTAAAAAAAAAAAAGGAACTTTCACAGTGTTAGCCAAGGTTTCTTAATGATTTCATTAGGAAACCTCTGTTAACATTGCGAAAAGATCAAAGGTTCCGAAATGTTGTAGAACTATTACAAGTCCACTACCTTAATAGGCCTGTAAAGTGACCATGTCCACAACATACCAATACCCTGATGGTCTGTCTATCTATTAAGCTCATGCGATAACCATGATAGTGTACAAGGGATGATCCAGAAATTCGTATAATTGACTTATAACTTTGGCATTTCTATCTTTTTCAGTGTATAATTTGTCATGTGTGCAGTTCAGTATCTTCAAAGAGTACACCTGTTATCATTTTTTCGAAATCATATAAAGCGGCCTTAGATTTTGTTACCATAGTAACATATGTATGCTTAGGCGGGGGAGCGTAAAAAAATAATGAAAATCTGTTACATTAATCAAATTTTCTGAAACTTTTCATAAACTCTATTTGAAATTTCTTGCTAGAAGTAAATAAGGCCAAATAGAGAATCAATTTTCATACTGTAAACATTTTTGGAAGAGTTTTTAAGGACACAAGATAATCAAAATAAGACTTAATATTCGAGTGAAAAGCAACCTGACAACTACACCAAATTGTGTACTCCGTTTATTTTTCGAATTTTGTAATGATCATGAGATGTTCACCGACACTAACCTTTCAGGTATTTTAGAAAAAATATTACAATGTCAAAAAAAGAAGCTTTTGTTGAGTTACCTCGTATATCTTAAGAGCGTGAGGCTTTATTAGAGAATTAAGAATGGTTTAATGGTGTTTAAAGAAAATGAATGTTTTAATTGATTCTCATTACTTTCCAAACTTTAAGGTCCTGCATCTGGGTTTCAACCTCATTAGAAATACTATTCCTGTAAAATTGTACTCCAATTTAAATTCCAAATGGAATGTGGATACTTTCTGCAAGTTATTTTATCAGGCACAGACAGACATATAAGCAAATGGAGACTAAATGGAAAAGAGTAAATTATGACGTCGCATTTGACATTCATGCTCCCCTGCCTTAGTGCGGGGTCTATGTTTTAGATTAGTCACTTTACAGCCACTATACAACTTACACATTCCAAAATTTCAATGTTTATTACACAGATGTTGCATTTAACGAATGTATAAATTTTGTTTTGATAGTCAATTTTTCTAAAGTTTTAGAATCCCATTATACAAATTTCTGGATCAACCCTCGTATATAAACACTGGATCAATCCATGTTATTGAAAATACTGTTCATGTTATTGGTTGTCTTTATCATACTAAAAATATGCATTTGTTTATCGAAGTTGCGTAGTCCAGTGGATAAGGACCACAGAATATTGAGCAAGTGGACCAAGTTCGATCCTGCATCGCTACATTAAAGTAATATGAAATATCATTCTTTTAAATTATGTTAAATGTTGTGTGTTTATTTTGGAAATTCTTCAATTTTCTGCAATATTTTTGAATTATTTTTTTTAGATTGAAAAGATATATGTTATATTAACTTCACCGTGGGGATGAATATAATGCCAAGCTTACATACACGCTGAATATGCAATTTGACTAAAAGACGATTCAATATCTTAAAGATTGCACGCTTGTTAATGGAATGCAATTATCAAAACAATTGCAGACCAAAGGCAATTGTTTCATAATTTGATGTTTTGTCGCATAGAATTGAAAAAACTTTCTTTGCAGGGAAATTTGTGACAAAAATTTCATATTGTACAATGTTAAGTCCAAAAATAGCTAAGCTGAAAAACAGCAAGTAGAAAGCGGAGGGACATGAATTCTGTAAGCATCATATAAGATCTCCATCTGTGTTACACCATACTAAGTTTCAAGATACTGTAATTCAATGTTGCTGAGAATTTTGCAACGGAAGTTACAGAAATCCAGAAAAATCATGGACAGATGGACAGACAGACAATAGGGGGTATTCAACCTCTCTTGCTTTCAGGATGATAAAATGGTGCAAACCGTTTTCAAATAATACCTGCTTTGCATGCAAATGTACATGCAAAAAGGGGAATAATTTGCAAACAGTTTGCTCTGTTTTATCATTCTGAACAAAGGACACTTTATTAGTTATACGGTTTCTTGCCGGGGTATATGACGATTTATTCCCGGCTGGAAAAATGATGTCACCCGAGCCGTAGGCGAGGGTTGACATCATTTTTCCAGCCGGGAATAAATCGTCATATACCCAGGCAAGAAACCGTATAACGAATTTATTATACTTCAAAGTTTTAGGGCTAAATATCTGTCTTTTGCCTATTTAAGGCGTTCGTATAAACCGATTTCTATTAGACCACCAATATCCCTTAATGCGCCCCTATAAAAAGTAAACATGTACAAAGTGACGTCATATAAAGTTGTGACGTCACACTACTACACTCTGCGCTACTGTGATATGGAAGCATTTGTTGGCTGAAACTGCGAGAAACTTTGCACTTTAAATGGACAGATTTGTACAAATTTAAGGTATTTATTGACATCTATATCATTTTTTATTTGCACAATATTAACTGACATCCTTTTCAAATGTATCCTAGTGTGTAAATTTGGGTCGTGTTATCAGCGAAGCGAGAGAAACATGGCTGCCATTACCGTTTCGATTTTTTGTCTATGTTCACGTCGAGGCGCCTTAAGGAAACATTAGAGGTAATACCGGAGCGGCCGTAGCTATCAATGTTTGTCAGGTCAGCATTAACCAATGAAAATGCTAGAATTTTCTTTGCAGTATAATATTATTAAAGTAATAGTAAAGTAATTTCTTTCATTTTTGTCCGCTCAAAACTCAATAATCCATTTAATAACTTTTGTAAAAAGCTATCAAAACTGTGTGAAAAGCTTGTGCTTTAATTAACCACATCTAAGATGACAGAACTAAATTTTATCAATTAGCCTTGGCAGGAGCTATAGACAAACATCAGCCTGCACATATGTGCAGTCTGATCTTTGTTTATACCACATGTCTTTCTTTTTTTGAAACAACAAAAACTTAAAAAATTTGATTTTCAAAATGGATTCCAACTCACATATAGCCCATCTTGTGCTTTGAGCACTTTGATTTTAATGCAAATTTGCCAAGGATTTTATTCAGCATGACAACTGGGTTAAGATTTAGTCAACTTTCAAGATTCTAATTATTCTTATGATGAACATTCCAAGGGTTAGTTGAAAATTGCCATAAGTGCCTATATATTCATAGGCACTTTGAGGGGTCAGTGCAATACTGTTGAAAGCGCCTATAATATTGACCCCTGAAATTGAAATTGAAATTGTAAAAAAACATTGCCTTCACTGCATTGTTATAATTATGTAATGAACCATTTATGATTTAGATCATGCTAGATAAAAGTAAAATCCTTAATTTAAAAAAAATCTTTATATCACAAAATGTTGAAACTAAATGAAATGCAAATCAATCCATGTGCAATAAACTTACTTTGTCTTGAAATTTTACCAAAAGTGAAACCTTGAAGAACATAAAAGAGACAATTTTTTTTATTTATACCAACACTGGCTGGCTCAGCCTGGTTAAGTAAATTTGTATCTCATAGAACTCTCAATTCTGGGGTCATGTCAGTTTTATTTCAGCTCGGCTTACTTTCATTTAAAGATTGACAAAACTCACTGATATGCATCATTTGTACCCCATCAAATAGACTAATGATAAGTAACAGTAACAATATCCAAATCTCTTGTTGATGGAAGTGACTACTGTTTTTTTTCAACTGTGTCCATGTAGGTTCAAATCCTGTTAGAGCCACCAATGATAAGGAGATTTCCTATGGATGATGTGCAGGTGGCGGTTAAGATGAAATATTGTGATTGTACTTTAAGGACTAAGGAATGACAGGAAACCATGGATAAGTGTACAAGCCAGTGTTATAACTAGATGCAATAGTGTTTTCCTCCTTTGATAATCAGATGAGGATAACAGCATATTCAAAGGGGAAAAAATTCATTATAACTGGTATAACTGCAATTCTGTTGAAAGTGGCATGAAATCCTATTAAACAAGAGATGTTTGTAAAACATTTACGCCCCCATAAAAGCAGGTTAATGGCCTATTTTTTTGTCAATACCAAAGGGCAATAACTAAAAAAATATAATGAGTAGAGTTATGGTTCTTGTGCGCTGCACTTCTATCCACCTGTGAAGTTTCATGATTTGGACAGATGAATCAACCAATAAGTGCAAAGCAATATACCCCTCTTCTTCAAAGGGAGGCATAAAATACTACAGTAACCCATTTCAACACAACTTTTATGTACAATATTCCAATTTCCCCGTTTCAGAAAACAAACTCAGAGAAAAAGAAAAAAACACTGCATACTTTGGGCCTTTTCTGTACAGTCTGCTGTTTTACATCCCTGTGATTTTAAATTTGAGAAAATGATGTGGGAAAAGAAGAAATTGCTTGTAAGAAGCAATTTCATCTTTTCCCACAATATTTTATACCACATAAAGTTTAGCCTGTGCAGGACTTTTCCAACAAATTCACTTGTGCACAACATTAAGACTCTGATCAGTCTGTGTGTTCGCACAACCTGATCAGAGTCTTAACTACCCGCTCAAAAGATGGCTACAGACCTAAAAAACGCTATTCACAACCCAAAATTAATTGTAATGTTTTGCGTGAGTGTCCAGACTACTCAACGTCTTTTCCTCATGCACACATAAAATTCTTGGAAATGTCACACAATTTATTTGTTTATTTAAATTAAGAAAGTGCAAAACATGTCAGTATGACCTTGGTGCCCTTAACAGGCTCTTTTCATTAGAACATAGTTATACCAGATTTCCCCTAATAAATGGCCCTCCAAAATAGTAGCAGCCCTATATTTCTTACTGAGAAAATCTACTTCAAATGCCTAAATTTTAAGACTTCTTAGCCAATTTGATGTGTATTACCTCTAAACAATCATTTATATGATTGTTTAGAGGAAATTGACCTCAAATTAAAAGGAAAAGGGCTTAAAAGACATAAATAAGTTAAGTGATTTTTTTAAGCAGAAAATGCATACTAAATAAAAGCTCCCTGACCATGTTATGTATAGCTCCCGGAAATGTTTATTGGGAGAAATACCATACTTGCATATCTTTCTCTTTTATACCTCAATATTTTCAAAATGGATGTTTATAATCTCTTCATTTTGAAAATTGATTCATTTCTCTCTCATTTTAAGATTTTAACAGAAATAAATTAGATTGCAGTTGTGCACGAAACTTACTGATGTTTGACACAGGGCGACTCATTCTACTGAAACCTGAATAATATAGCACAAATAAATATCATAGTTATCACAATATATTAGCTTGCTTTCTAATCTGAAGGTCTTGTACAACAAGAGAACTGCAAAAGGGTTTCTATATTCAACTGTTGAGTTTTTTGATAGCAGTCTTAGATATAAGTAAACAAGTTGGCTAATTGTCAAAAGATACACCCAGGACACTCTTGGATGTCCAATTTTTGAAAACAACATTTACAAAGGGAGATAACTCCAAAACTAATATATGTAGAGTTTAGTTTCTTGTTTACTGCACTCCATAATCAAGAGAGGAACATAACAACCAAGTTTTAAGTCAATCTGACATAAGGTAACAAAGGTATGCCAAAGAAGTGGATTCATGTCCTGTCTTCAAGGATGATCATAGAATATGTTTTGTCTTTTGGCAGGCATATATAGGGAGCATAAAAAAGGACATTCAGAATAATACCCCTTGATAGTATAAGTTAAACTTTGGAAAGTGGACAGTTATTCAAAGTTCCGAGGGAATACCTCCAGTAATACCAGAGATATTGCAAAATGCCATTTTTGAAAAGGGTGAATGATTTGTACAAAACAGCCCTTAAAAGTATAGGAGCTGAAATTAAACACAACTTTCAAACCAATTCATTTAGAAATATCAGAAATATTGACAAGAGCACCACCTACGGGTGCCTTCTATTGGCTGTTGAGTGCTGGATGGTACAAAAAATTTAAGTCAAAAAGGGGCATAATTTGCACAAAATGCATCTAGAGTTATCCCACTTGATAGTATAGATTTCTCTTTTGATGGTAACTTGTGTGCCAAGTTTCAAGTGAATACCATCAGTAGAACAAGAGATATCACAAATTTTTCTTATGACGACAGCCACTATGGACAACGAAGACCATGACAATAAAGACGTCAATGACGACAACACTAAGTCTATAGCAATTATTTGGCGAAAGTGTTGGCGAAAAGAAATTTAAGTCCAGAGAAGGCCCTGCCAATACCTTGGGTTTAAGAACAGCTTAAAAGTCTGGTGTAAACTGGTAACCCATTGCTTGAGAGATACTCTGATATTAGAAGGCTACCAGCTTACTCCTGGGCCCGATTCTTGGCCAGAAATCATTTGGCCCTTAAATTACTTTACCTCATGTCATTTACATACACCAATACTTTCCTCATGATTGATAATTGTGCATCAAAACAGAAAACTGATACAATGAAGTTAGTCTTTAAAAAGTGGGAAAAAATGATGGCAACCAGGAAAGTATAAACTGTCTTCAATAATTTCTCTTCTATCAATATTTTATAGACATTGTCAAACAAAAGTGAAATACTAATAGCAATGCCCCCAGTTTGAATTTGACAGATGAACTTTACTTAGGCATCAGCAGATATCTATTAAGGAGATGTGTTAATGAAACACTAAAGGCCACTGTCACAAATTTGAGTAGATATATGACCTTGACATTGGCATCGGCAGATGCTTATAATGAAGGAGATCTTTTGTGGAGTGAAATATGATTTGTTTCTCAAATAGGCTTGTAAAATTGGTGATGTTATGTTTTTAGGTAACATAAAGTTCAGCAGACAGACAGACAGACAGAACAACAACAAGAGGGCCGTTGGCCCTGGGTCGCTCACCTGAGAAAAAAAGCTTCATTACCAAGGTATGTCCAAGCAACCACAGAAAAAGAGATTTTCACTTATTCAATCAGATAACATTTGAAATAATCCTTCCCCCCTCTGCTCCTCCCCTGGTCATTATTTATTTAAGCTTTTTTCATAAAAGGTCTGTCATCAGCTAATCTATGCCAGATATACAGGCTGAGTCTGAGACTTTTAAAGTTTTCTTTAATGAGTTGATCAATCCATGTCAAATATAAAGGCTGTAGGGACTCAAAATTCTCAACAAAGCACCCCCCTCCCCCAAGATGCTCTGCACCTGGTGAATCTACAGTCATGATTTTAGCTAATTCAATTAATGTCCATAATTATGCTGATCATCCATACCAATTTTCAAGTCTGTAGGACTCCTGGTTCATTAGAAGAAGTTTAAAGATTTCAAAAATGATCCAAAGTACTACCCCCTCCCCAAGACACTCAGCACCTGGTGACCCTACAGTCATGATTTTAGCTATTTTAATTAATGTCAATATATTGATCACCTATGACAATTTTCAAGTCTGTATGGTTCCCGATCCAGGAGAAGAATAAGGTTAAAGATTTCAAATTTGATCCAAAATACTATCCCCTCCCCCCTAATGCTCCGCATCTGGTGGCCCTACATTCATGATTTTAGCTATTTTATTTTAGATCCATATGCTTATCATCCATGCCAATATTGAAGTCTGTAGGGCTCCTGGTTCATTAGAAGATGAAGGTTAAAGTTACAAAATTTTCACAAAAGTACTATCCCCTCCCCCCTGGTGCTCCGCACCTGGTGGCATTACAGTCATGATTTTAGCTATTTTTATTATGGTCTATGAGCTGATCCTCCAAGCCAATTTTTAAGTCTGTAGGGCTTGTGGTTCAGAAGAAGATGAAGGTTAAAGATAACAAAATTTTCACAAAAGTACTACCCCTCCCCCCTGGTGCTCCGCACCTGGTGGCATTACAGTCATGATTTTAGCTATTTTTATTAAAGTCTATGAGCTGATCCTCCATGTCAATTTTTAAGTCTGTAGGGCTTGTGGTTCAGAAGAAGAAGAAGGTAAAATACTACAAAATTTTCACAAAAGTACTACCCTCTCCCCCCTGGTGCTCCGCACCTGGTGAATCTACAGTCATGATTTTAGCTATTTATATAAAGGTCCATATGCTGATCATCCATGCCAATATTCAAATCTGTCAGGCTCCTGGTTCAAAAGAAGAAGAAGGTTAAAGATTACAAAATTTTCACAAAAGTACTACCCCCTCCCCCCTGGTGCTCCGCACCTGGCAGCCCAAAAGATATGATTTTAGCTATTTTTATTAAGGTCCATGAGCTGATCATCCATGACAATTTTCAAGTCTGTAGGGCTTATGGTTCCAAAGAAGAAGAGGCTTAAAGTTTACAAAATTTACCCAGAGTACTACCCCCTCCCCCCTGGTGCTCCGCACCTGGTGGCCCAAAAGATATGATTTTAGCTATTTTGATTCAGGTCTATGAACTGATCATCCATGCCAAGTTTTAAGTCTGTAGGACTACTGGTTGAGAAGAAGAAGAATTTTAAAGATTTTCTTAAAATTTCACCTTTTGTTGCCATAGCAACCAGAGTTTTCCATGGATTTCAATTCTTTTAGCTATTTTTGAAGGGGACCACCTAAGCAACATTTCTGTAAAATTTGGTGTTAATTGGCCAAGTAGTTTAGGAGGAGATGTCGTTTAAAGAAATTGTTGACGGACGCCGGACGACGGACGACGACCGACGACCGACGACCGACGGACGGACGCCGGAGGAAAGGTGATCACAATAGCTCACATGAGCACTTCGTGCTCAGGTGAGCTAAAAACACTAAAACATTTACAATATGTCTCCTTACTCTTATAAATGTGGAGCATAAAAACTTTTTGTAAAAAGAAAAATTAGTTTGTCATAGTTTTTCAAGATAATCCTAATTTCAGTTTTGCTTTGAATATCTTTAACTTGTATCTAAATGCAGAAACTTTTAAAACAAGTATGGAAACTCATAAGAGTCTTCAGTCTAGAAGAATTACATTCCTTGTAAAGGCATTCCCCTCTGTGGTTACAAGGGAAGCAACTCCCACAACAGTAACAATTGTTTTCAGTCTTGAAGAATTTAAGTATTCTTGGGCCAACTTATTTCTTGCCCATTGTTGTTGTTTTTTCAGCTTGAAACCCGCTTTACGTTCAGGCTGAAAAAATGTTGCTAACCGTTTTTAAAATTATACTCCGCTTTACACGCAAGTATACGGGTAGAGCGGGATATGACTTGAACTGGTTTGTCATCCTGAACGCAGGGCTGGATTCAAGCTGAAAAAAAATCAAAAATGGGCCCCGGCCGGGCGTGAAATAAGTTGGCCCCTTAATAAAAATACACTTCAAGGTAAGCAACTCATACAACAGTTTTAAAATCAGTTCATGTAATAGTACATTTCTCTTTTCTTACAAGGGAGGCAACTCACACAAATCCATTTGAAAGTATACACCTCTGTTCTTATTAGGAAGGCTCAACTAGATCAACTGCACAACAAATTTGCTATCTTTATTGTATTGACTTTAAGGTAGTGGACCTGTAATAGTTCTGCAACTTTTTGGATGTACTGAACTTTAACAGTGATAACAGAGGTTTCCTAATGATTTCATTAGGAAACCCCGGTCAACATTGTGAAAGATCATGATTCCCGAAATGTAGCAGAACTAATACAGGTCCACTACCTTAAGTATTTTGGCATAAAAAAACAAACATTGTAGACACAGATCAAACTGGTCCTCAAGGATCAGTTTGATCAGGGGCATCAATGTTTGCCTTTTACTATGGCTCATTGGACACTTTCACATGATTCAAGTTCATGATAATTCTAGAACAATTTATCTGTCATTCAGTTGTTCAAAATCTTAGCGTAATGACCAATTTCCTTTGTTTGTTTGTGTTTTTCTCATTAGAAGGGGTCATATTTTCAAACTGAATCTTTGCTTATTTACTTCAAACATTTTACATTTTTAAGTCCATTTAGAATACCTTATGGATTGGCCATTTAAACTTAAACTTGAAATATACCAAACTTTTGATTAGAGAAGATGTAAGCAAAAGAAGAAAATGCTAAATTCAAGAATGAAAATGTTATTTCTTACACCATTTTTAAAAGCTCATGCAATGGAATATTCAAACAAGAGTGCTGTCATAAAAGATACCCCACCAGGGGAAATATTTACAGAATATCATCAAATCCCGACAATTTGCAAAAGGTCACACGATAACCTTTCCGTAAATGAAGGAGAAATAGTGTTCACATGATGGACAAAAAATCATCCACCTTTGACGGTGTGTAAAAACAAGGACATGCACATATTATTTCCTAGGTTGTTATTGATTTGCATTCACATGCTTTTTCCTTGCATACATTATTATTTAAAACAGTTAGTCATATAAAACTAGTTGTAATCACACTTCTAAGTGGTTTTGAGTTTTAAAACAAGTTTGTCATAGAGAATTAATAAACCAGAAAACATTCTGTTTTCATGCATCCCTACCTAATTCTGATTCTTCTGTAAAACAATAACTAAATCAGTTACAAGTCAACATCAAACATAATGAATGCTATAGAAATATTGTCACAGAATGCAAACTGCTTGTAACAATCAATTTTGCAGGTTTTACTACAATGTTTTCTACACAACCAGACCGTAATTTTTTTAATGTTACCTTCTTTTGTACTCACATCTGCAACCTTTTTAAAAATATTCAAGTCTAAAATGCTATCATTTGGAAATTAGAAATACTTAAGACTTGTCAAATATGAAACGTAAGTTAGACGTGTGACCTGTCACATGAAAAGGGACCATCTGGGTAGTGCGAAAAGTGTCAACCCTAGTCAGACTGCGCTGACTAACTAGGATTGAAGCTTTTTGAACTGTGCCTATTTTCTGAATCAAGAACAATCAATCTACCTTCCAGTGAAAGAATTTTTTAAATACGACTTCTTGTTGACCTATGCTGGATCAAATCTCTTTTTCAATCAGTCATTTAACCAAATTCCAAGATGGTCCCTTTTCGGGTGATGGGTCACATATAAATATTTCATATATGATTTCTGGTATGCTATTGAGATACATTGGTAGATTTTCACTTGACTAGTATAATTACCAAAAGTTTCATCCTGCTTTCCTTCATTTAACTTTAACTTTATCTTTGACATTATCTAAGCAGGGCCAATTAAAGATAGTTGTCCTATTACCTAGTAATCATGTGCTTTCAGAGAAATTAGCCAAAAATGTTCACATTTCATCTCATTTTTACATTAAAGAAATATGAATAATCATATTTTTTTTCAGGTAAGATCATTACATATTCCATTCTGTGAACAACAAAAGGTATGATTTCACTGAAAATATAGCTTATGTTGTTCACTCAATACAAGATAAATTCAGCTTACACTGACACAAACAGTTTTTCTCTGTACCATCATAAGGTGTTAGTTAAAAGATAAATGAGCCCATGCATGAGATTTTCAACAATTTCAAATGTGCATCAAGCAAAGACTCTGACCAGCCTGTGCATCCGCACAGTCTGACCAGAGCCTTCACTATGCACTTAGTGGATAGAAAAGGTCTCAAAGTATCTTTAGACAGTCAGGTAACTTTATATTTACAGTATTTGGCTGTCTACGCTTCTCAATGATTGCACCTCACCAACATTTCAAATTGTTGTAAATGTCACGCACAGGCTCAAATGACAATCTCATCAGCTCTGCATTCAGGAAAACAAAAGAGTGCAAACTGTTTGCCAATTTTACCCTGCTTTGCATGCAAGTACAGATACAAAGTGGGTATAACTGGTAAACAGTTTTGTCATTTTGTCATCATGAATGCAGGGTAGGTATGAAATTTTGTTAAAAAAGAAGCAATTTGTTGGCTCAGCCTGAAACAGTTGTAACTGCCTATATGTTTATAGGCAGTTACAACTGTTTCACACTGAGCAAACGACCTTTTTGTGTAACTTTTTATGGCCCTCTTATAAAACATTATATGGTACATTCACATTTTAGAGGCATTTAACATCTTGAATCTGAAAACATGGTTTCATGCCCCAAAAATAAAGCATTGACTCTCAATGTGCTTTGCCATATATGCATTGTGACCACAATCTGTGCTCTTACTTACTTGAATAACTACCAAATCTACTGTCATCTGTATATACACAAAGAAAGAGATAAATAATGAGAAAGGAATATATTTTCCATTGGCCAAGCTGCACCTTGTGTACAAAAATGCTGTTTCAAACAAATTGTGAAGTCAAAAATGGGGGGTGGGGATGGGAGAGAAAGAGAGAGGACAAATACAGCTATAGAGATATAGAAGGTATTAAAAAAGTTAGTGTTTTATACTTGTAGCTTCCAACAAGAGAGAAAAAGAAAGGGAAGGGAAACAGATGGTCCAACATGCATGAAGGTTAATCCATTACTTGAGCTGCAATTGTAGGACAAAACCCCACCAGGACAAAAACCCACATGTCAAAAGTATATTATAGTTTAAATGCAATAAATATTTTAACTGTTTCAACAAATTAAAGTAGGAGTTACAATCTGAAAAAAATAATTAAATCAATGAAAATTTCACTAAATATATTCGTATGAAAAAGTGATGGGGGTTTGTCCTACTTGCCAAATATAGTGGTGGGGTTTTGTCCTGGTGGGGTTTTGTCTGGTGGGTTTTGTCCTGGTGGGGTTTAGTACATACCCCGTCCCCCCGCACATTTATAACCCTCTCTCTGATTAACTCTCCATCAGCTAATCAGAGGGATGGCTCTGTTATACCCTCTTGCAACCTTCCCTGTTGGTGCTTTGTGTATGCCTTTGGCATCACCTTGAGAACATTTTTATCAAAGCAAACTTAACACAACTGTCTTCCAAGTTTGAACTTATTGTTATATAGAGAAAATTCTTTTAGTGAAACACACTTATAATGATTTTAACCTTGAAATACACAAATATTCAAGGACAAATTGTAAATCAGCCATTAGAAATCTAACCCATATTATTGAATAAAACAGTTATCCCTTGATCATTTTTATAAAATTTAACCTGTAAAACTAGTCATTTTATTGTCAAGAGTACTAAATAAAGATGGGCACTTTAAGGAATTCAAGGATAATCATTTTTTAAGTAATGGGTTTATAGCCTATTAACCCTTGTCATGCTGATCCCGGAATATTCCTGCTTTGGCAGGAGGCATAGCCAAAGATCAGCCTGCACACATATGCAGTCTGGTCTATGTCGATACCACCTGATTTTCCTTTATAAAGCAGATCAGATAAATCAGTTTGAAAAGTTATATTTTCACAATAAAAACTGACACACATTCAGGGAAACCAGTAATTTCAGCACTTTGATTTTGATGCAATTTTGCCAAGGATTTTTATTCAGCATGACAAGGGTTAATTTAAAGAATACTAAAACAGAGGTACAGATAAGAGGGGGTAAATCAAGTCTAAAATTTCTATTTCTCAATGAAACCAAATGTTGTTGGTACTCATTTGAATTGTCTTGACGAGACAATTCCAATGAGCACCAACAATATAGGGTTTGTGCAATATTTTTTTTAAATACTTTGATCTAAAATCAAAAATACCCCCTACATCTGTAGCCCTGCTTTAATAAACCTACTCATCATGGTGTTGTTCTTAGAGTTGAACTGGTTCTTAGCGACTGTGTCTCCACCATCATCATCTCCTATCTCTACGCGATTACGTGCAGGTGGCCTAGAATAACAAAACAGAGAAAGAAAAATTCGAGGGTTTTAAAGGGTATTTGAGCCAGTGCGTCACATTTCCAACAATTTAACATCAGCCCGAGGCACAAACTTAAAAAAATCTATGCAGCCTCATATTGCACCAAGAAAATTTTATGACCTTTTATATAGTGGTTAAGATATTGTCCACCAACAGAGCACAGATGAAATACTTTAGTCAGACTGTGCGGATGCACAGACTGGCTAGAGTCTTAGCTTTGTTCCTGTGGGAAATTGTTGGAAATGTCACGCACATGCTCATTTTAATATTGTTTTTTGAGTTGAACTGATTCTTGGCCACAGTGTAAAATCCCTACACAATTACCTAAAGGAGGGTTCTAGCAATGAATTATAATTGAAATAGACAGCAAATGAAATAGTTCAAGAATGCTTAAATACTCCTAAATTCAAAAGATAATAAGCATTTCAGCATTTAGGTTACAGGGAACTATTACATCTCCCGTTGTTGAACATTATAACAAAAGCCTATATAGCTCATCCCCAAAAATTGACCGGAAGTCAAGCCTTATATCAAATTAAAGAAAAATCTGTCAGGCATCCAAATAGACCATTTTGAATATAGCATGATCCGTTTTTTCAATGAGTAATAATGTCATCTTTAAGTGAACCCTCCCCACCTGCCAAATTTCACAGCCGGAAAATACCCCGATGTCTAGAAAATGCCTTTCAAGACCCAAAATAGACTCTCACCTTCCCATTTTGCACTTGACTTGTAGAAACAATGTAAATCTTCGAAAATAAATGATTAGATTTGATCTTGATAAATTATGGACCAATCAGAGGCCGCCCTTATCTTTGTTTACTTCACCGTTAATTCCCTGTATAAAATGTGACAGATGGCGGGAGATTGTAATGGTTCCCTGTAACCAGAAATGATGAAACAAGAGGGCCATAGTGGCCCTAAAGCGCTCACCTGAGTTAACAGTCTTAAGATCTGACCTCTTTACCTAGTTTTTAACCACACTTGACCCAAATTCAAACCAGACATATTTTTGAAGACAATTTTCAATCTGGCTAATTCTCTGGATTATAGGGCAAAACTTAGGGCCTCTAGAGTGTCTACAAGGATTTTCTAAAATTTGACCCTGTGACCTCATTTGTGACCCCACTCGACCCAAGTTCATCAAGAAAGTCATTCTGACCAATTTTCAAGTTGATTGAGCAGAATTATGGCTTAAAGAGTGAGTGTCTACAAGGTTTTTCTAAAACTTGAACCTGTGTCCTTATTTTTATTCCTATTTGACCATAATTCAAACTTTACCTAGACTTCATCAAGACAATCATTCTGACCAATTTTCAGGTTGATTGAGCAAAAAATATGGCTTATAGAGTGTCTACAAGGTTTTTCTAATATTTGACCCCGTGACCTCATTTTTGACCCCACTTGACCTAATTTGGAACTTGTCCAAGATTTCATCAAGACAATCATTGTGACCAATTTTCAGGTTGATTGAACAAAAAATATGGCTTCTATAGTGTCTACAAGGTTTTTCAAATATTTGACCCTGTGACCTCATTTTTGACCTCACTTGACCCAATTTTGAACTTGACCTAGATTTTATCAAGACAATCATTCTGACCAATTTTCAGGTTGATTGAGCAAAAAATATGGCTTCTAGAGTGTCTACAAGGTTTTTCTAATATTTGACCCTATGACCTCATTTTTGACCTCACTTGACCCAATTTTGAACTTGACCTAGATTTTATCAAGACAATCATTCTGACCAATTTTCAGGTTGATTGAGCAAAAAATATGGCTTCTAGAGTGTCTACAAGGTTTTTCTAATATTTGACCCCATGACCTCATTTTTGACCCCACTTGACCCAATTTTGATCTTGTCCGAGATTTCATCAAGACAATCATTCTGACCAATTTTCAGGTTGATTGAGCAAAAAATATGGCTTCTAGAGTGTCTACAAAGTTTATTTAATATTTGAAATCGTGACCTCATTTTTGACCCCACTTGACCCAATTTTTACCTTGTCCGAGATTTCATCAAGACAATCATTCTGACCAATTTTCAGGTTGATTGAGCAAAAAATATGGCTTCTAGAGTGTCTACAAGGTTTTTCTAATATTTGACCTTGTGACCTCATTTTTGACCCCACTTGACCCAATTTTGAACTTGTCCGAGATTTCATCAAGACAATCATTCTGACCAATTTTCAGGTTGATTGAGAAAAAATATGGCTTCTAGAGTGTCTACAAGGTTTTTCTAATATTTGACCTCGTGACCTCATTTTAGACCCCACTTGACCCAATTTGGAACTTGTCCGAGATTTCATCAAGACAATCATTCTGACCAATTTTCAGGTTGATTGAAACAAAAAATATGGCTTCTATAGTGTCTACAAGGTTTTTCTCATATTTGACCTCGTGACCTCATTTTTGACCCCACTTGACCCAATTTTGAACTTGTCCAAGATTTCATCAAGACAATCATTCTGACCAATTTTCAGGTTGATTGAGCAAAAAATATGGCTTCTAGGGTGTCTACAAGGTTTTTCTATTATTTGACCCTGTGACCTCATTTTTGACCCCACTTGACCCAATTTTTACCTTGTCCGAGATTTCATCAAGACAATCATTCTGACCAATTTTCAGGTTGATTGAGCAAAAAATATGGCTTCTAGGGTGTCTACAAGGTTTTTCTATTATTTGACCCTGTGACCTCATTTTTGACCCCACTTGACCCAATTTTTACCTTGTCCGAGATATCATCAAGACAATCATTCTGACCAATTTTCAGATTGATTGAGCAAAAAATATGGCTTCTATAGTGTCTACAAGGTTTTTCTAATATTTGACCCTGTGACCTCATTTTTGACCCCACTTGACCCAATTTCGAACTCATCCGAGTATTCATCAAGACAATCATTCTGACCAATTTTCAGGTTGATTGAGCAAAAAATATGGCTTCTAGAGTGTCTACAAGGTAAATGTTGACGACGCACGACGCACGACGAACGACACACGACACACGACGGACGACGGACGCCGGACATCATGCGACCACAAAAGCTCACCTTGAGCACTTCGTGCTCAGGTGAGCTAAAAACAGGTCATCTATTTTCACCTTTTATTGACATAGGAATCAACTTTGTACTTTAACCAAATTTATTTTCACTTTATTGAGAAACTACTCACAAATCTGGTTTCCTGCAATAGTATATGGAGAAGGCCACAATAGCTCCGATAATGAGGGCACCAATAACACCAACAACTGATAACACGGCAATACCAGCTGCGGTCTGTATCCACGGTTTGTCATCTGTTACAGGATCAGAGTACTTCTCTACACGAGTAATGGCAAACTGGGTCCAACTTATACCTGATGAATAAATAAGCGACCAAAAATTCAATTACCACATGTTAATACTAGATTTGATGACAAGTAGGGATGGGAAACGAATATTCGAATATTCGTCTTTCCTGCGAATATTCGAATATGATTTTCGAATACAATATTTGTTTATATGAGACTGAATTTGAGCATTTGTCTTAAATTTCTGGCAATAGAGGTAAAAGAAGTGGAAGGTAATTTCTCAATTTTGAAATGTTTTTCTCACATGTATCTTCAATCGTTTGCATATATAATATAACACTTTGGAGAGTTGAAACCTATTTGAAAATTTAAGAATACGTCAAACAATTGAAATTACACCTGAATGAAATTTATTGGAAAACAAAGGGCCTAGCAGCATTTGTTTAAATATTTTATCTCTTGACTTGTCTTTTTCTACTCATAATATGTTCATAAAAGTCATGTCGTAGTTATGACGCTTTGTTCTATCGTACAACAATTTAGAATGCATCACCAAGTGTAAATTAATGTAAAGTCTCAGAAAACGAATTCCAAAATATATGTTCTGTTCTATTGACGCCAAACTATGGCAATCAAAGCTTGAATCACTATGTTACACGAACTTTTCATTGCACATTTTACACTGAACTATTTTATATTGTCACGTGAAAAGATATTATAAAGTAAAATCAAGACAAATGTATCAAATTTTATAGGATGTGATTGGATTCTTTATATAAGTTCACCATTCCTCAGGGTGTGAGGTACGCAAGGCAACCCTACTTGGAGATTCAATGACGTCTTGGGTTGCGCCTTCGGAATTAAGTAATTTTTTATTTCATTTCTAATAAGCATATTTTAACGTAATATTTTTCTGCAAATTAAAGTCAGAGAACCCGATTTAAGTTAGATTGAATCTCCTTTCATATTATTCATAATTTTTACAAGTTTAAGTAATCTCGAAAGATTCTACAAATAAAAGATATCTGATGTACTGAATTCGAATATTTTGTCTCATAATATCCCTATTTATATAGATAGGGATACTATGAGACTAATTACTCAGTTATAGGCTGTTATGAACCCCCTTAATAGAAACACTGGATATGCCGTTGGAAATTACCTTGAAAATTGTCCTTAGATCTATTCATTACCATCATTAATCATTTGGATTTCTATTTATAACATCATTTAAATGACAACATGAATGATTTTTGAATGAATTGTGAATAAAATGGAATGAGTGTGAGGAGTGAGCTTCAAATGAAATTAACAATAAACCAACATTGCCAATTGGACAAAATTAGCCATATTTTTACCTCCCTTTATCAAAATCTGTATTTCTTCATCTATTTGGGTGTCTTCAAGAACAATTTAGACACTTTTAAACCCAGACCATCCAATAAAATCAAGGAAGATATGTTAAATTCGAATGAAATTTTGATTGGTTTGAACAATTTCAATATGATTTTTGAAAATTTTAGAGTGTTTTTTAATGCTTTGAGTGAATGTTTGGAAAGAACAATTGGAGCTCTGAGCAAACAATTGTTTTAATAAAGGTAATTATCAATGTTCCTGTTACTAACAGTATATATAAACAAGAGCAACACCTATGGGTGGAGCTCGGCTGCAGGCGCTGGATAATGCAAAAAGGGTGCATAACTCTCACAAAAAATGCTTCCAGAGTTAAAGTTTGTCACGCCAATGCCGACATCAATATCAACACCAACACCAACACAAATGACACCAAAGTGGTTATAAGATCGTGGGTTTTCTCCAAAAACAGCCAAGCTAAACAACTTACCAGAGATGACCCCAGCAGGTGTACCAGCTGCGTCTTGAGCTGTTATAGCGTACGCATCAATGGCTGACAGGAACTGTTTATCATTGGCTATCTCACTTTCTTCGTCTGCTGTGTCATCTTTTATAACATAAACACGCACCACACTGGATCTGTAAAAAAAAAACCCTCCAAATGACTAATAACAGCCTCTGTAGCCAAGTTTCAAAGGCCCTTAACTTATGACCTGAAGGTCTCTGGCTCAAGCCCCGCCATTGCCAGGGTGTGTTTGTGAACACTCCCCGGTTCCACTCAGCTGTAGAATTTGGTAGAAGTGGTTTTAAGTCACTGCCTCTCTCTCAGGGACATGAAAAAATCAGGGACCAAGGTAAAAAAACTTTTCTTATTCTCAAACCAAAATTTTCTCAAATTTCACATGAAGATTAAAGCTGTTATTTTGTCAGAATACTTATATAAATGTATGAACATAAAAGATATTATAAACAAGTTGTTATAAATTACAACTTATTAATATCATCTCCTATGTTTGTACATTTATTTGAAGTTCTAACTTTAGAAAATTCTTGGTTGAGAGTAAAAATATTTTTATAACCACGGGCCCAGAATTGTGTGTTTGAGAGTGACTCAAGCTTTAGATTTAGTTGTGAATGAACTAAAATAATTTAGTACTTAACAAATAGAAGATACTGAGGAAAAGTTTTTCCTAAATTTCTGACTTGTAATTTCTTCATTTTTCTACAATATTTACTCAAATTCAAAACTTAAGGACATAAAAGCTATTGACTGTTTAGGTAATGGGAAACATGTAACAAATACTACTGGCAATATGTATTTATTAGTTAGAGGCTGTATTGTACATTTTGTGCAGCTTGCGGCATGAGGGTTTATTTTGTGAAGAAAATAGCCTCTATCTGACTTTGTGTTCCACAGGTTTGGTTACACTCCTGTCTGTTTTGGCCGTGTTAAATTATATAGTAAATTGGCACATTTTGACAGTCTGTAGCTCTTTTAAAAAACTAATTTGGGCTAAATAACTTAGTGTGGCTTAAAGAGCAATATATGTTCTTGCATATCAGCCCCAGAAAACAGTACCTTGCAGGATAACTTTTTTCACAATTTTTCATTGCGCACAACTACCCTCAAAATTCTCTTGGTACGAAAGTGTATGTCAACTCTGGTACCTCCATCAAAGGTCAGGCTCCAAGAAAAAGTAGTTCGCAACTAAATTCATTTAATCCTATGCATGAAATGTAGCAGAGGTCTGGCACTTAGCTGAACCTCATTTCAAGCCCTTTACTGTTATTTAAACATTAAAACAGTGTGGCAAAAGGAGCATATCATTTTTCCTAACCGGACTATTTGAGGGTACAACGACCTAGGAAGTAAATTGTGACCGGAGCGGATCCTAAATATCAAACTTTTTTTTTTCAATTTTGTCAAAAATGCCCCCATTTGAAGCGCATATGTATTACAACATTCCCCGTTTTTAAATTTTCCAAAAATATCACTTAAAAGAAAAATAGCAGTAGAATTAGTACAAGGCCTATATTTCTGAAATTAGGGCCAAAAAGGAGTAGTTTCAGTTTCCCTCACCTGATGGTTAGAAATTGCCATAACTTTTGTAAAAAGTCATCAATTTTCATAAAATAAAAAGTCCCTTGCAGAAAAATTACTCTTCTTCACTTTGAACCCTTTCCCAGATGTTTATGCTAAAATGAAATGCTTTAAAAAATAGCATTTAAAAAAAAAAGTGAATTTAAATTTTAAAAAAAGTTCAATTATTGTATAGAAATTTCAATACAATGAGCACAAAACCTCATGAATGGGTGATTCTAAAAATATAATATGTTTACACTAAGTTAGAGTAAAAAAACACCTATGAAAAAGGAAAATACACTTAATTTGACAGTGTTGAAAAGGGTAAGGTGAACTGTAAATGGGCATTAGGTCTTTAGAGCAAAATAGTGGTGGTGTTTATCTTTTGTCTATTATGTTAAATCTTAAGTTCTAATTTTTTTTACTTTTACCATTTTGATCAAAGAGGCTGCTGTATCAAAATACAAGGATATTGGTGAAACAAAGAGAATGGGCTCTAACAGGATATATCCATACAGGGGCTAGGGTTTGGAAGCTGATTATCTTAATATCAAGTGGTCACTTTGAATGCCAACCAATCCAATTAGTGCCGTCATATGACACTGACATTGCTGGGTAGGTATAAAAGAAGATGCAAAAGCCTTTCAATACCATAACCAGCTACTCATTCATTATAGAGAAATCTTAAAATAAATAAAATATTTTTTCGACATGGTTAAACACAGCAGATCAAACTATTTTCAAAAAGGGAATACATATCATTTATTGAGAAGTAACCAACCAGGACCCTCCAGTCAAACCGGTGAAGAAAATGGTTCTATTTACACTACCGACAACACCCTTTCTGGGGATCGCACCTATAACCTGCGACAACGTGACACAGATCAAGATGCCTTCAGGGGAAACCGTATTGTGAGCATGAGCAAGTTAGTATTTTCTATAAATCAACTGGTGAAAAGCCACAACAGGACAAGATGCAGGGCTCCTCAGATCACCTTTGCAAATGAGGTGAAAGCAGGACTTGGAATAAAACTACAATTTAAATGCAACTCATGTGGCTATCTGTCAGATTTTTTCAAAATGTATGAGGAAATTAAGGATACCAGAGGCGCGGCGGTACTCAATACGAATCTTGCTGTGGCACTGATGGATAGTCCCATGGGTGTATCCAGAGCTGAGGACTTATTCACACAACTTGACCTGCCTTTTCCAGCAGCAAGCCATATGCATGAACTCTGCAAGCAGGTCAGCAAGAAGATTGTAAAGATAAACAGTGATGATATGGCAGAGAAACGTGAAATTGTGACAAAACACAACATTTCTATTGGCTCAAAGAATCCAAAGCAGCTAGACCTTTCAATTGATGCTAGATATAATAGCCAGAGAATGATTTCCTCCTACAAACCAGGGCAAAGCTCATCTCAGGCATATACTATAGCGACCGAGAATCATACAGAATACAAGTTCATTGTCGCGATGTCAGTTGAAAACAAGCTCTGTATGACAGGGGCCTCCCTCAGATACAAAGGACTGGATGTATTCTGCCCTGGTGGTCATGCAGGTTGCTCTGCAGACTTAGAATACTTCACACCACACTCAGAAAGAAAAATGGCTTACAATGTGGCTGAAGACTTATACAAAGACGGGTTCTTGGTTCGAACGCTAACCACGGATGGCGACACAAAGTCTCAGCTCGGCATGCAGGACTTTTACAGAACTCTCGATGACGTGTGGAATGTGACAAGGCAGGCTGACCCGAATCATTTATCCGTTTGCCAAGAGAGGAAAGTACGTAACGTTAACTTTAGTGAAAAAATGTTCCCGTTCAATACAAAGCGTGACAGACAGACCGCACAGGGGAAGCTGGGAAATGACATAAGAATGCGGTGTAATGCTATAATTGAAGAAATGGCAAGAAGGGGACAGGGGGACATAACCAAAATGTTGAAAGCCTTACCCTCAATAAGATCATCTACTGTTGACTGTTATGCTGGAAATTGTAGTAACTGTGCCAACCATTCACTTGTATGTGATGGCGTTTCAACTTGGTGGCACAATTCTAAAGTACTAGGCCCTGCGAACATAACATATCTGCGTATGACTGAGAACGACAAGGCGCTGTTGGAAGTTATTTTGCAGATGAGACTTAGTGAAGGTGCAATCTACAGTGTGAGTTCAAGGACATCCACACAGAAGTGTGAAGCATTTAATAGGGCAGCATCTGCAACCTTAAGCAAAAATATAAACTACAGCAGGACTTTCACTGGAAGACTTTCAGCCCAAATATTGCGTTCTAACAATACTCTGGACATAGCAGTCAGAAAGAAACTTTGGAAAATATCGGGGACCGGGCTTGGAGTTTGGGCCAAAAAGCGACTCCAGCAAATTTCTTTAAAAAGAATTAAGGACAAATTGTACAGAAAAACCGACACTTTTAAAAGGAACCGCCTTAGAAGAAGAGCTCTTATGGAATTTCAACACCGCGAGGTTAAGAAAAAACGAAATGTAAACGAAATACAGGACTACATTAAAGGCGTGGCCAATGATGACATACATAATTATGCGCAGACTGTCCACTAATAGTGAAATAGATGAGACAGAGATTTACGGGACCAAATCACAAATAAGATGAGATGAGACAGGATGAGACAATCTCTGTCTGGTGTAGAGCAACACCACTGATGAGGCTTGATGCTAGCCGAAACAGAGCAAATTCATACAAAAGGGGCGTTTAAGGGGCTCATGTCCCAAGGTTTAGGGGTTAATCCAAATCTTTTTTTGATGTAAATTCAAGTTGTTTACAGGTAAAAAGTCTGGTTCGGGTGATCAATGGTGCAGACAGCTTGTTATGACATCATGTGAAAAAGGCCAAAGCATTCCAATTGGAATCAAAGTACTTAAAAGGGAAAAAAATTGACATTTTAATATTTTTTTTAAAAAATCAAATTCAAATTTCAATTAAATTGGAAGAATATTATTAAAATCCAATTCTTGAACATATTTACTAGTGCACAGTGACATTTTGAGCCCAAAATCTATGAAAAGAACATTACAAGCGTTATTTTTGTGTGACCCCCCCATCTTGATATAGGTTACACTCCTGTCTGTTTTGGCCGTGTTAAATTATATAGTAAATTGGCACATTTTGACAGTCTGTAGCTCTTTTAAAAAACTAATTTGGGCTAAATAACTTAGTGTGGCTTAAAGAGCAATATATGTTCTTGCATATCAGCCCCAGAAAACAGTACCTTGCAGGTTAACTTTTTTCACAATTTTTCATTGCGCACAACTACCCTCAAAATTCTCTTGGTACGAAAGTGTATGTCAACTCTGGTACCTCCATCAAAGGTCAGGCTCCAAGAAAAAGTAGTTCGCAACTAAATTCCTTTAATCCTATGCATGAAATGTAGCAGAGGTCTGGCACTTAGCTGAACCTCATTTCAAGCCCTTTACTGTTATTCAAACATTAAAACAGTGTGGCAAAAGGAGCATATCATTTTTTCTAACCGGACTATTTGAGGGTACAACGACCTAGGAAGTAAATTGTGACCGGAGCGGATCCGTTTATGACCAATCAGAGTCCTACCTGGTCATTTAAATTACATCATCACCCCTTTTATAGGTATTCAAATTGTCATCATTTCTTAACCCTTTAGACAGCAATTCATAATGTCTGATGTTGGACTATGAAAAATACAAGCATTTTTCTAAAGAAGTGTAGTCCATATTTTGAATTGAAAGTCGCTTCAACAATTCACAAAATAAATATGTTATGTACTTTGCAACTGGAGTAAGATCTTCGTGTCATTATGTATTGTGAAATTAACCATATTGGGTTTGGTTTAGAATTGTGACTCAGCGTAAGGAACCGTCTATGATATGTGAGAAGTATTGATCCTTATCAGATTGCACAAGGTGGCTGAGGTGGAAACATTCCATCTCTTTGAGAATTATTTACTAGTTCATATAACACGATTATCCAATTTAATTTATGTAAAAAGAACCCAAAATGTACATATTGTTCGCTATCAAGCTCTACGTTATGAGTACTTTACATGAATTATGGTATGTTTAAACCATTCTAAAAGTGTAGATTTATGGATATTTAACATAATGATAAAAACTTAATACAGTTTGTGTAAGTATGTGCAAAGTAGAAAAAAGTTTAAAGGAAGTTACTTTGGGAGCATTGGCTCTCTTTCTACTTCAAATGACAAAGTACGCAGGCCTTCCCATAGAGCTCTAGATAAACTACACACAGGCAAGTTTATGCAAAATAGAGTGTTGAGATTTTCAAAAATAAATTGATTTCATTTGCTGGATTTGTAAGTAGAACACTAACAAATTTTAGGGACTGTTGGGCCAAAGACATTAGATGGTTCGAAGCAATACCAATATTTACCAATATACTAATTTGTACTAAGTCATACCAATACTTGAGCCTATGCTTGACATATTCAACATTTTCACATGTGCGCGAGGTACAAACTGTGAGCAGTCTAGAAAATGACACAATGCATCAAAATGCTGACCTTATGAGGAGCGCTTACGACTTTATCTATAATCTATATAGTGCACAGTGAAGACTCTGGTCAGACTGTGTGGCTGCACAGGCTGACCAGAAGCTTTGCTTTGCACACATGTGAAATTGTTAGAAATATCACGCACAGGCTTGTTTACAATTGACTTAGAAATTCATTCCTATTTCAAAAATGATTTGATAAAATCAGAATATCTATGTAAGATGTAGATACATGTATATATATTCACCTCGAAAAAGTTTTTATTCTTTAAAACTTTTCAGTGACTGTGTAAAAATATGTTTAAGTATTCTTGGAAATGTAATGACAGCTACAGACCCACAAGGATTTTTATGAATTCAGACTGTCATAGTCCAATTAAAGTAATTTCCTGAGAAAATTTTAATTGAATTCAGGATTAATATAGATCATTTAACTTACGAGTCTGTAATACCAGCAATACACCATATTTTAGCCTCAGCTGTGGGATAGGTGGCTTGATACACTGTAGTCAGCTGATTCACGAATGTTGTCTGAAGGGCAGAGAACTGTGATGCATTGATATTCATGTAGTAGTTGAGGACAACATTTGAAGGGTTGTAAGTGTCTACACGTACTGTGGAGCCTGTAGATGACGTCTGCATGGGATTACCGCTGTCATTTGCAGCAGCGTAAATCAGGTAGCCAGTGTCTACTGCTGCATTAGCTACCATCCTGATGATACCTGTAATGAAAACTTAACCCTTGTCATGCTGCATAAAAACCTTTGTAAAATTGCATCAACCCTTTCCTGTTTTACAAAATTTTGGACCTGTCCAAATTCAAAGGTTTTGCAGACGAAAATTAAAAGTGGATTTAATTTGAAAAATTAATCAGTAGGGTAGAAAATAGTGTGGAAAAAGAAGAAATTGCTTGTCAGAAGCAATTTCTTCTTTTTTCACAATGTTTTCTCAATCATAAAATCACAGGCACGTAAAAAGCAGGGATTAATCAGCAAAGGATTAAAGTCCATGTGCAGAAAGCTCTGAATGCACCAAATGTGAGTCATTAGTTATTTCAAAATATAATTTTTCAAATTTTCTGATGTTCTTATCGAAAATAGTTAGTCATTTTCCCTAACAAACCCTGTAATTTTCTTTATGTAAATTCATACTTTAGTGAATATTGTAAAAATGATTGAAATTTAACCCACTTTATATATTGTTGTTTGCAACATTTTTTTCAACTTTTGCCAGGCCAATTTATTTAATTAAGGTAGTGGACCCATAACATTATAGCAACATTTCTCAACTCGTGATCTTCCAAAATGTTAACAAGGTTTCCTAATGAAATAATTAAAAAATCTCGTTAAACACTGTTAAAGTTCATGACTTCCAAAACGTTACAGAAACATTATGGGGTCATCTAACTAACTACCTTTAGGGAAAAGTTTAACCCTACCTGTATTACTCTCTAGTTGAAATATATGTGGGTTGTTGTGAAGTGTTGTGTAGTATGTCAGTACAGAGTTGATCCCCGAATCTGCATCAGTCGCCGTCAGTGTCGTCACAGTCACCTGACACTCATCATTGTACGCAATTTCTGTATTGTAAAACGTCGGCAAGAATATCGGAGCGTTGTCATTGGCATCACCAACAGTTATAACGACAGATGTTGAGAAGGAGAGAGGAGGTAAACCTTGGTCTGTAGCTATCAGTGTAAAGTTGAAGAACTGATCAGTCTCTCTGTCCATGGAAAGTTTGACATAAAGAACGGAGGTCGATGAATTGGCGTAGATGTATGTATTAGCCCTTGAACCTTCAGCAGTAGATGTATTTATAGAGAGAACAATATCATCATTAACCAGTACATCCACATCATCAAACACAACACTAACAATACTGGTATCAATGGCAGAGTTTTCTACAACTGTAGCTGTATACAGGGCCGATCCAAAACTTGGTATATTGTCATTGGTGTCATTTATAATGATAGAGACAGTTGCAGTAGCAGTGAGTGTGTTAGTTCCACTATCCTTGGCTCTGACTATAAACACATATGTATCCTGGGTCTCTCTGTCCAGGTTACCTGCTGTAGTTATCTCACCTGTAGCTGTATTCAGGGCAAAGTGAGTGTTGTCACCTGTCACATAACTCACCACTTCATACACAACAGCTGCATTCACACCTGTGTCAGCATCCGAGGCTGATACAGAGTTAACTACTGTACCAGCGGGTACATTCTCTGCTATTGTAAATGTATATGTTGTAATGGGATTAGGTTCAAATATAGGATTGTTATCATTGATATCTCCTATAGTCACTGTTGCTGTTACAATAGCACTTCTACTTGGTGTTCCAGCATCAGATACCGTCACCTCTATATTATATAGAGCAGTTCTCTCTCTGTCCAAAGTGTTAACAATCTGTATCAGACCAGATCCTGCATCTACCCTGAAGTCCGAGTCAGTGTTTCCATTAGTTATGACATATGTTAGATCAGAGTTACCACCTTCATCTGCATCCGTGACAACAAGTGTATGAACCACTGTGTTTATGGCTGTATCCTCCAGTACAGAAGTGTCATATGGAGCACCAGTAACAGTAGGGTCGTTATCGTTTTCATCAGACACACGTACAGTGTATGTTGTTGTAGCAGTGTTCTGTGTTAATGTGCCTGTATCAGCCACAAGTACCTCAAATATATGACTTGCTTGTGTTTCCCTGTCAAGTAAAGCTGTTGTTGTAATCACCCCTGTAGACGGATCAATGGCAAAGAAAGAATTGGTTGTAGAGAAGGAGTATTGTATAACATTGTTGTTGTTAGCCGCAGAATCTGCATCAGTAGCTTGAACTGTTTCTATTGTTGTACCTATAGATGTGTATTCTGAGTAAGTAAGGGCCAAGGCTGATGACAGTAATACAGGTGTGTTATCATTGAGATCAATCACAGTGATTCTGGCCAGACAACTTGAGGACAGAGCTGGTGTTCCACCATCTACCAGTCTAACTTCTAGATCATAGATACTAAATGTCTCATAGTCAATGGCTACTGCAGTTGTAACATCTCCTAATGCCGGATCAATGGCAAACACAGAACTACCACTACCACCCACAATGGACCATGTGATCTGTCCATTAGCACCAGAATCATTGTCTGTAGCCTCAACACGTAACACAGATGTCCCTGTAGCAACATTCTCATTGACCGTCCCTGTAAATGTGTTGGAGTTACATGTTGGCATCTCATCATTAAAATCTACCAGTGATACAGTCAAAGTTGTTGTAGCAGTTCTGGTGTTTGCCTCCGAGTTCTCCGTATCCTGAACTTCAATCCTCAAGTTGTAAACTTGTGGTGTTGTATCAAAATCTAGAGCAGTGGCCACTCTCACAGTACCATCAAACTTATCCACAGTAAACTCCTCACTGCCAACTGTAACTCCTGCCCTGAGATAATATCTGAGTACAGCAAATGTACCTGTATCCAGATCAGACCCTGCTACCTGATATATACTGTTACCTATAGGCTCTGACTCTGAGATGGTGACAGTATCAGCGGACACAGTGAAGTTTGGTGCATGGTCATTAGTGGCCACTATCTGTACAGTGACTGTGGTGAAGGAACTCAGCACTGGGGTACCCTGGTCAGCCACTTTAACTGTTAGGATGTAGATTGACTGGGTGTTGGCGTCCACATTACCATTAAGTTCCAGTGTGTTTCCGTTCATCTGGAAGACATTGAGAGTGTTTCCTCCTGTAATGGAGTACTGTAAGCCAGCAGTCCCTGCTATACCAGCATCATCATCTGTAGCCGTGATGGTCAACACTGTTGTCAGGGTACCGGACACAAACTCATTTAACTGGGCTGTATACGAGGATGGGTTGATCTGAGGGTAGTTATCGTTCACATCATTGATAGTGATTGTGAAAGTTTCTGTGATTGTCCTGGCTTCCCCATCACTAGCCAGCATGTCCATTGCTGCTACAGTCAGGGTGTAGGAGCTTGTGGTCTCCCTATCTAACACACTAGCCACAGATACCACACCAGTGGATGGATTCAGTGAGAAGTGGCCAGCAGCATTACCATTTGTAATTGAATATCTGACAGTCCCATGTGTAGATCCAGTGTCTGCATCTGTAGCAGAAATGGTGACAACAACAAAACCATAGGCAGCACTCTCATCTATAGCTGTATCATACGGGTTACCCTGAAACACTGGAGCATGTTCATTGACAGGTTCTACATAGACAATCATTGTTAGAGTTGTAGTGAGGGCTGGTGTACCCTGATCATCTACAGTGACTGTCAGGGTATAACTTGTAGTTGTTTCATAATCCAGAGCCCCAACTCTAGACAGAACCCCAGTGCCCATATTTACCAGAAACTTGTTTTCACTGTTACCAGCTGTGATGGTATATAGCAATGTTGTGGAGGCTACCACATCAAGATCTGTACAGGTAGGAGTTATTATGTTTGATACTGTTGCATTTTCTGTCAAGCTGGTGATGTATTCAGAAGCATCACAAGATGGGTAGTTATCATTCAGATCATTTATGCTGATAACAATACCTGTTGCTGCTGTACGGCTACCTGTCCCTGCTTGATCAGCCACCTCTATACCCAGTGTGTATGACGTCACCAGTGGATCATCTCTGTCTATTGCCTTCTGTGTTTGTATGATACCTGTAGAGGCTGCTATAACAAATTTACTGTCAGTATTACCAGATGTTATAGAGAATATAAATGTTGTACCAGCAGCGTCAGCATCTGTGGCATTGATATCGTACACAGTTGTTCCAACACTAACATTCTCATCTATATTGGTTGTATAGGGACCACTGGGGTCTAACACTGGAGTCTCATCATTTACATTAGTGACAGTGACTCTAACAGACACAGTAACAGTAAAACCTCCATCAGTCACCTCTACTGTGATATCATGGCTTGTAGCTGTCTCATAGTCTAGAGCTGACGCTGTTGAGATGAGGCCTGATGTAGGTGTTGCTATTGTAAACTCTGGTGAAGTTGATGTTATGGAATATGTGAGTGCAGCCCCGACTGTGTCTACATCAGTACAGACTATTGTGGCCACGGACGTGGATGTAGGAACATCTTCAGCCAGGGTAGATGTGTAAAGGGAGGCTGGACACGAAGGCTCGTTATCATTCACATCATTTATTGTAACAGACACAGTGGCCGTACCAGTCCTGAATGTTGCCTGTCTGTCTATAGCATGTAGTGTTAGGACATATGGAGTTGTAGTTGTAACCTCATAATCTAGATCACCTACCAGAGAGATATCACCTGTTGTAGCATCTACAGAAAACTTTCCAGCTGCGTTTCCATTGACAATACTGAATAGAATAGATGCAGCTAGGTCTATGTCTGCGTCAGAAGCTGCAACATTCCCTATAGATGTATGTACAGCTGTGTCTTCATTAATGTTGATGTTGTATATCACCAGACTAAATACTGGGTCATTGTCATTCACATCTGAAAATATACAATTGATCTATCACTAGTGATCACCTCTTACAGATTCTATAGCATAAAAACAACAGAATATGAAAGTTATGCAGAAAATCCTCATATTGAGAGAATAAAGCAAAAGCATAGTCTGTGTCTATACCTTGTATAGACACAGACTATTTTTTTGCCTTAAGCCCTCGAAATTTCATGATTGATCCAAGTAGAGAGTATCTAGAAGAAATATTAACTCATCTCATCTCCAAGATATTGGACTCATCAAAACATACACATATCTCGGAGTTGGGGAATGACTAATTATCAAAATTATATTTAACTTTATACAAACACAACTTTCTATCCTTGATTACACTTATTGTAACTTGCTTAAAAATAAGGTTAAAGTAACTTTGGTGTTCTTCAAGACAAGGATTGTAGTATAGTTTTGAGATTAAAATCACTTAATCCATATGAATGCTTTTCTAAGTATAGTTCTGAGATAAAAATCACTTAACCACATGAATTCTCATATAGAATTTCTAAGGCCCTTATGCTGGTGTTTTACTATATCAATGTGACCGTCAGCAAAAAAGGGATTATCAGGGTAGTGTGAAAAAGTTAACCCAAGTCAGACTGACAGACTGCACAAGCTGACAAAAAAAAATGTTTACACTTGCTGGTTTTTCTTAATCTAGATGAATTCTTATATCTAATTGTTAGAGAATTTACCGGAATCAATCTGGGTTTTTTTCAAATATTAATTTGACAGGTTTCCCAGATGGTCCCTTTTCCTGGGACAGGATATCTTCAAATGGAAGGGAAATGGGCACACAGCATTAGGTAATTCCCATACCTGTGATAGTTATAGTTACTGTGGTTGATGTAGACAGAGCTGATGGAGTTGTGCCTGAATCTGTAACCAGGACAACAATCTTGTAATTATCAGTTGTCTCCCTGTCAAAATTGACTGTAGTGGTTATCTCCCCTGTGTTAGAGACGATAAACTCTCCACCTGAAAAAGAAGAATGATACTCTAATTATGAAGTTAATGCATTTTCTCGATGATGTTTTCATGTATAAAGTCTGATGGAGGAGAAGTTATTTGCAAAAGGTAAAATCTGAGGGTGGATCCTGAGAATTCTGCTTTGCAATAACTCCTCCCCCTTATTAGACTTTATTCATGGACACATAAAAATGAAATGAAATCAGATCTATTAAAAAACAATCACATTTCTGAAATTACATGTAGTTTTATTAACCTTTTCTTGGTGTAAAATAGTAAAATTGCATTTTTCTGGATGTAAAAATAATAAAAAAGTAATGATTTTGACGTTAGGAGAATTTAAAAAAAACGAAGCCAGTCATTTAGCACATGGCTTATATGACCCAAAAGCATCAACATCCCCGCTAAAAATGACATAATATTTTGATGTCATAAATTGGCATCTGTGTATACAGTAAAACATTTGACTAATGAATTTTATCGCAAATAAAGTTGTGTGTACAATAAAACCCCTCCTTCCTACCACCCCAGAGAAACGGGCATCCCGCTTTTACGAACGATTTTCGACAGAACAGTTTTTTTGTTCTTTATTTTAACGGTCGCTCACCCCTCTAATGCGAGCACCCCGCTATTCCGTATTACGACCACTAATTTCAGTACAAATGCCGTGTAAAACACTATTACGGACCTCGCTAAAAAGACCAGTTACTTCACACCTCCGGATCGACCATCCGAATTTCACGCTTAGTAAGTACGACACGAATTGGGTACAACAAACAATTTAAGACATTTTTTTGCAGCAGAAAAGTATCTTCTATAATAGGGCCTTTGTCCTAGTTTTTGTATAAGCAATAAGAATTTAGCTTAGTTTATACTCTCGAATTGAAGAAGATTTGTATCAATTTCTCCCTTTTGGAAATCAACAATTTGATTTGGCTTGAAACAACAACAACAATGACAAAAGTTTAACATGTAAGTGCTATTTTATAGATTTAATTACGTAATGTTAGAAAAACACGATATAGTTTAAATCATTATAAAATAAAGTGAATTACATAGTCTCTTCTATTAGCAATAATTAGTCTAGGAAGTTTGAACGCATCCGACCAAACCTCAGAATTAAGACCATCCCGCTATTAAGACCACTTTAAAAAAGTACCCCAAGTGGTCTAAATAGAGGGGTTTTACTGTAATTCTTTTTATTGCGTATGCCTCATGCACCATCATGTAATAATAATAAGTTTATTATCATTGGGTAACCAGAACATGTAAAAATCTGTAGTTACAAAGTTTTATTGCCAACAAATGCCTGTTGCATTGAATGATCTTTAATATTTAAACAAAATAATAGAAATGATCAGTTGTCTTCCTATCAGAAACGTCTGTATTTGTTATCCCTCCTGTATTTGAGTATCAAAAACTTGCAACCTCAATTATTTAACACTTCCTGTAAACACAACTGTAAGTCTTGATTGAAAAAAGGTCTCAATGTTGTTCCAGATTTAGTTCAAAATGTTACAATCTTATATGTGCCGGTGCATGACATTTCCAAAAAATTCAACCGTGCGCAAAACAAAGCTTCTGGCCAGCCTGTGCAGATCCACAGGCTTGCCAGAGTCTTAATTATGCGCTATATAGATATGGTCTTAATCCATCTTCATGCAGTCAGCATATATCACTATTGCATTGTCTCGTTCTCAATGCTACCCAATGTTTGTCCCTCACTCAGATGTGAAATTGTTTGAAAAGTCACGCACAGGCTCAAATCCATTAGTTATCTCCTTGTAAAAGTTCATAAGTAATATCCTCTGTGCTATAGAAAAACTTAATCTTGCCCAGGGAATGAAAGCAGTATTATATTATGACCTTTGTCATGGGAGTGCAATAACCCCGTAAAATATTTTTTGATATTACATTAGTGTTATTACATTAGTGGAATAAATATGTAAATGAGCTGAGAACATATAGCAATGTTATATTTTCATTGTAAAAATGACGTCATAGTATCTTTGATGACATTGATTTGCAAGTGGCTTTCTATGTTTCGTGGAATAATTTGAAACCATAAATTTCAGGAATTTTCTTTATTTATCTCAAAATATCAGGTCATCTTATTAGTAGAATATCAAATTTGTGCTAATAAAATACCAAATTTACTAAAACTTGTCATCTAAAACAGAAAAAAAACCCTGCAAAGCTTAGTTTTTATCTCTTTAGAGATGACTAGTTTAATAAATTCCGTATTCCAAGACCTTTTATTCAATATCCTCAATTCAGTTTTTACAAATTTGGCGTGAATATCTGCCCTTGTGTTTATTGATGACATATATGTGGTATTATATCTTATATAAATCTTTCATACAAAATCTTAATTGAATAAAATTTTGGTTTAGAGCAATAACAGTTTTAAAATCTTTCTATTCAGAGCCTCTTAAAATTAGAAGAAAGTAACCTTTTTTCACTTTACAGATTTTTCATGTAAACCCTACAAAAGACATCAAAAACTCTGATGAACCTGTTGAAATGTTTTTTGTACCTGCATTCCCTGTTGTGATTGAAAATGTTACAATATCCTTATTTGGGGAATCAGCATCAGCATCTGTACATGTAAGTTGTACAACAGTTGTACCAATAGCTGAGTCTTCAGCTATACTTGAACTGTAAAGAGAGCTGGAGCAAACAGGGGTAAAGTCATTCACATCTGTGATGGTAACTACTGCCGAATATGTGGCTGTTAGGGCACCTATGGTGACAAATGAACACAAATTAAATGGTATCATCTAATACATAGTAGAAGATTCCTTTTACTTTTAAAAGATTTCCTTTTGATAGAGATAATAGCAAATTTGTCTTTACTTAAAATACCTTTCAGATTTATGTATCAAATTCAGTCTTGCATTGTTAGTTTTTGTGGTTTAATTTATTTAACCCTTTTTGAAAGTTTTTAACAGGTATGAAGGATAGAACATTGTGTTTCTCATTGAGTATATGACTAGATGGTTGTCCTAAGACAACTTCTTTGAGCTCACAAAATAATGTTTGACCTTAGAGCCAAAATATTCATTCAAACAGCCCATCTACTAACAAGAGGGCAAAAATGGCCCTGAGCCACTCACCTGAATTTTATTGGTCCAGTGGATCTCACCCAAGTAACTTTCTGGCAAAGTATCATTCACATTTGCCTAATTATTGATGAGATGTTATTTAAAGAATTTAAAGTGATAATAGACCCTACCCACCCATTAATTACTGAGGAGACTCAGTGCCCTGCCACGCCCATATCTAAGGGCCAATCAAAATTTTGCAAAAGTATTTTTAAGAGGATCATCAAAGGAAGGATTCTGGTAAAGTTTCATTGAATAAGGCCCAGTGGTTCAGGAGGAGATGTCTTTCAAAGATTTCAGGCCCAAAAAAGCCCCACCCTGCCACGCCCATATTTATGGGCCAATCAAAATTTCGCGAACAACTTTGGAAAAGAGACACCTAATGAACATTCTAGTAAATTTTCATATAAATCAGCCCAGTGGTTCTGGAGGAGATGTTGTTCAAAGATTTCAGGCTCAAAATAAGGCATACCCTGCCACACCCATATTCATTGGCTAATCAAACTTTCGCAAACAATTTTTGAAAGGGTCACAATAGGTAAAGTTTTATTGAAATCAGCCCAGTGGTTCAGGAGGAGATCTTGTTCAAAGATTTTCCAGCCCAAAAAAAGCCCCACCCTGCCTCGCCCAAATTTATGAGCCAATCAAAATTTTCAAACAAATTTTGAAATGGGTCACCCAAGGAATATTCTAGTAAATTTCATTGAAATCGGCCAAGAGGTTCTGGAGGAGATGTTGTTCAAAGATTTCGGGCTCAAAATAAGCACTGCTGGGCCTTGCACATATCGATGGGGAAATTAAAATTTCACAATCTATTTTTGATAAGGGTCACCCAAGGAACATTCTAGTAAAGTTTTATTGAAATCTACCAAGTGGTTCAGGAGGGGATGTTGTTCAAAGATTTCAAAGTGAAAAAATGCCACCCCCTTCCAGGTCATATTTATGGGCCATTCCGAATTTTGCAAACAATTTCCAAAGAGGGTCACCCAAGGAACATTCTGGTAAAGTTTCATTGAAATCGGCCCAGTGGTTCAGGAGAAAGAAAGATTTTAAGATTGTTGACAACGGACAACGGACTTAGGGTGATCCTTAAATCTCCCCTTGAGCATGTTGTGCACAGGTGAGCTTAAAATGGAGAATAATAGCTCCAAAATATTTTAAATCTATCCATAAATATAAGAGTAATGGTCAGCACAAATTTGGACAGACTTACACATTCACACTAATTTTTCATAACTTTGTCTCTCTAACCACAAGTGGAATAGGAAGATATAAACAATTCAATACTTCAGCATAGGTATGATGCAATATTAATTCAATGTGCCTTAATAAAGCTTTCGACTTAAATGAAGCATAAATAATCGGAATCAAAAGGGGGTGAAAGTTGTCTGAGCCTGGGAAAAAATCATATGACCCTAGCATTGATAATTTCTGAATCACTGATTGAATTTACTAGGCTTGGTTGAATAAAATAAAAATAAAAAAACTTACCAGGATAAATTCCAGCATCTATAGCATGAACCACAACAGTGTATGTATCCAGGGTCTCTTTATCAAGTGTTCCAGTCACTGTCAGTAATCCTGTGGTCGGATCTATAGCAAACTTTCCATTAGATCCCGACACAATACTGTAGGTTATATCTCCGTCAACACCACTGTCAGCGTCTGTAGCATCCACATCGGCCACTGACGTTCCTGTTACTGAGTTCTCCGCAATAGACGGTGTTGATGATGCCGCTGCTAGCCTCGGTGTATGTTCATTATAATTTGTGATGGTAATCTCTATGGTAGCTGTTGCTGTGTTGGATCCTGAATCAGTAACACTGATAACTAGAGTGTAGGCTTGGGTTGTTTCAAAGTCAAGGTTGGTAGGGTCAGTGACACTTACAACAGCATTAAATGTGGTTCCAGCAATACCAAATATATTATCAGCATTACCACTGTCTATGTTATAGGTGAATGTCGTATCATCAATGTCAGAGATGGTGACTGTTAGAACGTTAGTAGCAGCAGTGGTATTCTCCCTCACAGATATGGCATAGAAACCAGGGTTAAACTCAGGTGTACCATCATTAGCGTTGGTGATATCTATGGTCACTGTTGCAGTGGCAGCTCTTGAACCAGGATTACTGCCTGTGTCAGTTGCCACTACAATTACTTCATATTGTGTTGGATTGGTGTCAAAGTCGACTGCTGCTTTCAGAACAACACCTCCTGTAGACGGGTCCACATCAAACTTGGGACTGGCAGGATTGACAGAGAATGTAACATTATCATGGGTATCACCGTCAGTGGCGGTGACAGTGAAAACCGTCGTACCTACAGCTGTGGTTTCTCTAACATTAGTGGAGTAAGGTGTACCTGTAAATACAGGTGTGTTATCATTGACATCAGACACCTGTATATTCACTGTCACAGTTGTAGTCAGGGATGGTGTTCCTCCATCTGACACTTCAGCTATGATGGCATGCAGTGTTATTGTCTCATAGTCCAGGGCGTTTGTGAGTCTTATAGCTCCTGATGAATCTATAGAAAAAAGAGTTGTTGTTCCAACACCATTCACAGAGGCTATGACATATGTTAAAACAGCATTCGTTGTTGAGTCAGCATCCGTACAGACCAATGTTACAAGTGTCGTAGGTGTACCTGTATCCTCAGGTGTTGTGACAGTCTGTAGAACAGGTGTACATACAGGTGTGTTATCATTTGTATCTGTTATAGTGATGATTGCCGACGTTGTACCTGTGTTTGGTGAACCTGTACCATCGACTGCGTTTATAACCAGTGTGTAGGGATTTGATGTGGCTGTTTCGAAATCCAGGAGAGCCTTTATAGAAATGGCCCCTGTGGAGGCATCTATTTGAAATTTAGAATCCACATCTCCACTGGCTATACTGTATATTACATCACCTGAAAAGTAAATACTGTATTGACCTGAAGTATTCAGACGGACAGTCCTGAACAAACATTATTGCATAGAATGTACATTTTCGGGTTGCTATTGGCATACCTTAACAGACAAAATCCAGGAATTAATCGGAGTAAAAGTGGATTAATAAGTAAATTTACAAGCTGAAACGCCCGGCTTTTTTAACTTAAAATATTCCCAGTCTGGGCAGATACACTTTATCAGTTTCTTTGTCTTACATTAATCTAGAGCATAAATAAAGACATTGATCCTATTCTCTCGTTTATATTTGTGACAAAGTAAACTTCTCAAAGCAACATCTGTAAAAACAAAATGACAGCATAATTCATAACCCATTTTTTTCTAGCACATAAGTGGGTTTTGAGCTTGTTTTATAGCCAGTTTTGAAATCTATGTTTGAATAGATACTGTAGTCTTTCTCTTTATGCAAAAATAGCGTCAATTCATATTTTTGGGGCCTTAGTAATTGTAGAGACCCTCAAAATGATTTAAGACCGAGTGCAAAACCATCTTTTGGGTCTCTGCATATGTAAACACCCTAAAAAATGTGATTTAACCCTATAATATTAACCTCTGATAAAGCATTTTGGCAAATTGTTTCAATTCTACTATCTAAGAGTTGAAGAATAATCATGTTTTATTGTTCAGGTGTCCAAAATATTTTGGTATTTATGGTAAAACATCAACTATGTTGTTTTAAGCTTTAACAAACAATGAAGTTCTGGACAACATAAGTTTAAAGGATGGCAAATTATGAAAATGCGATAGTTGTTGGAAACATTGTTTGAAGCAAAAAATATCTTGTATAATCCAATGTTCCTTCTTCACCAAAGGGCTTGTTTCACTAACTGCCAAAATTCGCCCAACTTTGAAAACAACCCATATTTTTATGAGAACTAGTTTAACATCTGTTTTATCCTTAAAATATTTTGTTTTTGCAACAACGTCAAAATTTTAGCTGAAAAATAGCTTTTTAAAGCCCAGTGTAATGCGTTAAATTGGCGCGTTTTTCGACGTCGTCTAAAAGACGTTACGTTATCGAGATACCCGTATTTCACCTAATACTAGTAAACGCTCCCGACATTATGCAAAACTTCATACAGACACTATTTAATACCATTTTCTTTTCTTAATTCTGATGACTTTAGTAATTTAGGTTGACTTTGGAACCTAATATTATCAAACCGCTACCCAGAACGCAATTATCGATTGAAAGATGTGGGCTCCCATATGTTTTTCTTTCAACCATTAGCGCTATGAAATTATGACAATATACAGTAGCAATATATTTACAAAAGAATCCAATTCTTTTATTGCAAATCATCGTTCTAAATATTGGCTACCTCCGTTCATTTTTTGAAGCTTTCAAGATACAAATTATACCAGTAGCAAAAGCAGAGAAAAAAATATTTAGAAGACCAGAGTTGCGGACGAGTTAAAGATTCAAAAATACAAAACAGACTAACCATTACCTTTTCACGGATGAAATTTTAAAATCCTGTATTAAATCCTCAACATATATGACACACAAATTCACCTACTACCCGGGACAACTTTGTGTCGCTGTGAAATCGCAACACTCCAAGTGTAGAGAAAGCAAGGTCATCAAGTATCGGCATCCTTTGAAGCCCCCGGCAAGAATCTTGCCCAGTGACGTCATTTTCTTGCGTTTTTACTAGGAAGAGTTGGCTTTATTTTTGGACCCGGATTTAAATTTATACAGATTGAAGAAATATTTCAGAAACAACGTTAAGAAAGGAGAAATTGTTCACGTTTGATTTCAGTTATGTTGTTTAAGTTATTTAAAAAAAGAAAAAAAAAAGTAAGAATGCGATATTTCATGTTATTCGACAGACGTCATGTACTGCGGGAATTATTTTATCTCGTAAAAACCTTGTGACTGTGTAACACTTTCTCATTTTGTGATTCCGAAAACCAGACAATTTTGCACGCGCTTTGTTAAAGCAGTCATACGATACTTTGAAGATAAATAAGAGGGTCCCAGAAATGATTACAGGGGATCGGGTGTTTGTAAGGGAGTGCGCGTTTTTAAGTGAAATATGGTCATATGTTTACCCAGTTTTTTAAAACCGTTTTCAAATTCATGCTAATAATTAATCCGAAAATAATGATTAGCAGGCAATAGCAGGTATGCATTCATTTTTAAGATATTAAGTAGATATCAAGCTATAGTTGATTCATTTCAGTCAGGACTTTATTTCAGATAAAAGTTTGATTAATTTTTTAACATGTATATTTCATATAAAGAATGATATATTCGTAAAACTTTACTCCTCATAATGAAAGTGATTCAGTAAGACAAGATAAAACGGAGTTCCTCTTATGGTGCAAAGCAAACGGTGAGTAATAATCAAGTAACGTTAGTACTTAACGATTGCCGGCCGAAATACGTGAAAAGAAGGATAAGTAAAAAATCTAATGAGCATTTTTTCCAGTAAAATTAAACGTTGAACATGCTAGTCTCTTTAGAAAAATGGTGTACGTATCCAAATCACAATTTTAAAACCATTCTTATTGATAATTTCTATTGATCACAGACATTTAGTAGCTCTTCTAACGACAGTACCATGACCATGGGTAATAACAAATGTTTCCTGAAATGTCAAATAACGCGGAGAAGAATGTCATTGTGTGATGGCAGCATAATCTGCAACATCTAATTTGTATTAAAGGCAATTGAATTTTAAATGGGAATATATCGTGTCGGACGAGTTTTCTTTTGTTAGATTTGCCCGAGTCCGACAAAAAAATATTTCCATTTAAATTCGTTTACCTTTGTTTACAACACCTATTCTTCAAGAGCATTTTTCTAAAATGTTACCTCTTTTTAATACAGGCTATGTCATCACAAAAATCTTTTCCGTAATATTTCTAAATAATCTTAGTCCAATATCAAAATATGCAATATCAAATAATATTGCATACTTTCCTCCTGTTCAAATACATAGAAACAATATCGTGTTTAAATACTTAAGTACGAGTATCAATGATTGATAAAGGGACAATATCGCCTATACTAGTGTATAGATAGAATTTATCCTTCAAAATCAATAAAATATTTCCATATATTTCTACACATCAATTCTTTCAGATTCAGATTCATTAGAAGTATTATCATAATTTTCATTCAGCCTAAATTCTTAGAAAACAAACCATGGTTTTCAAGAACTTAACATTTGGTATTTGAAAACACCACGGGGATTGAAATGAGCCCGGAAATTGGTCTAAATCGGCATTGCATTCATTACCGTTTGAGATTGAAGTTGCAAGCTTCTTTACTAGCTTTCGGATCTGCCGCGTAACTTAACGGCGATTCTTTTACTTTTCAAGTAGATCTTTGTTGCACAGGTTTGTTGCGACCAGTACATTGATACAATGTAACTTCCAAACATTCTGAAAACTGAAAGTAAAACATTTGATTTGTTTGTTTGAGTATGGTCTTATCCCACTTTCAACAATCTTTAGGTAATATCACAGCGTCTGAAGCACCTACAAATGGATTCCAGGAATTTCTTAACCAGTACTACCATTACAGCCTTTCTAAGCCTCCAGCTGTCATCCCACATTTGTCGGCAATTATCAACCCATTGGTGAAAGACAAATAACGATTTATTTGAAATCAAATATTTTTATTGTAACGATAAATGCCACATTGTTTGTATTTTGGTCACTCTAATTTCGTAAAGAGTCCCCCCTCCCAAGTTCACTCATGTGGTGTTAACATAATGTTTAGATATGTAAATGTGCAATTTAAGTGTGCAAGACGTTGATTTTCGAGTTCGAAAAAAATAGTACTTTTTCTTGTCTTCGATGCCAAAATAAAATACAGAACAATAAACACTGTTGAATTGAAAAAAAATAAATAAAAAAAATATGTCAATTTCGGGTAAGATACGAACCCTGGTCTCTCGCTTGGAAGGCAACGACCGTTACCACTAGACCATTCCGCAGCTACACGCAACTTAGTGTAACTTTATTTCATAGATAAAAGATTTGCACTGTGCTAATATTAGAACATTCGATACCGTCTTTTTTCGCATAAAATACAAAACGTTTATTCATCTCTCACATTTCTTAATCCTTAAAATCATTTAATGATGTAATTTCATGAAAACTTTCCAAAATTTTGCAATGAAAGCCTGTATTTAACTGGGTTTTTGATCGATGACATTTGCCGACCGACCAGCAACCGTCCGACCAACCTGTTAAACCTTGAACAGATCGAAGGAGAAAGAAAATAAAAAAAAAATCATCAATTATTGTTCTTTTACTGATTTTTTAATCGAAAACCCAAAACACTAAACTTGAAATTAGGTTTTGGCTGTGAAATTCCTGTTGTTTTTCACGTCAATGATTGCGTCGGCTGAATTGTTTACATTGGCAACAAGCCTGTTCGTACACTGGAAGATTCGTACCTTTCAATTAGTTTCTTCTGTCTAACGCATTATTTTTCTTAAAAAATCTCTTATATTTTTGGTTGCTTACTGTTATGGATTAATAAGAAAAACGTTTTAACTTTTTTAAAGAAAGATTTCAGCCAATTCACCATAAGGCTTATCAGACTCCAGGTTGTTTCTGATAAATGCCGAAATATGGTTGTCACATGATCCATGTATTTTTTTAAAATTCGACATGAACGCGTGCGAGGGTCAAGTGAATGAAGCTATTGTTCAAATTGCACTTGCATGTAGAATAGACCATCGACGAGCGTTGAATGGGCGTTCACGCGTCTTTGTTTATTTCATAATATTAACAGGCTGAAAATGACGATTATTCGCTATTTTCCACAAACTCGACAATTTGATAAGGTCATATTTCTAGTCTAGAAATGGTCTTAATTTTTAAAAATGGTTATATCTTGTAGTTTAAAGTTGGAATTGACCAAAAAATTTAAAATGTCCATTTCTGTCTGATTTTGATATTTTCAAAATTTTTGGGCGGAATATAGGGGTTAGTGAACCAAGCTCTTTATTGTTTTATAAGTGTTGTTCAACAGCACTCTATAGGGATGAGTGTCTTTTTCAATGTGTTTATTGGAGTATAAAGCCCAATTGCCTTCGCACATGGCAAACAACATCCATAGGGTGTTATGTTTAAGCCATAGGGCGTTATGTTTAAGCCATGTGCTAAGGCAATTATACTTTATACTCCAATAAATACAGTGAAAAAGACTATTTGCCCTTTAAATTGCAATCCTTTAGATACTTGGCTAATCCATAAAGTTTCAAGTCTACTTTCTGCATGTATAGATTACACAATCTTTTTGATTGTGTATTTTTATCTCCCTATCGAAGTTTAAAATCATAAAGTTTTAGAAATGCTACACAAATAAATGACAATATCCAGATTAGTAGAGTTAATTATTGTCAAAAAATATTTTTGCCAAAATATTTTGCATTTTAACCCTTTCCTGTTTTACAAAATTTTGGACCTGTCCAATTTCAAAGGTTTTGCAGACGAAAATTTAAAGTGGATTTAATTTGAAAAACAACCATTCAGTAGGGTAGAAAATAGTGTGAAAAAAGAAGAAATTGCTTGTCAGAAGCAATTTCTTCTTTTTTCACAATGTTTTCTCAGTCATAAAATCACAGACACGTAAAAAGCAGGGATTAAACAGCAAAGGGTTAAAACAAAACCAGCGAGATCAGACTTAGTTGATAGGGTTGCTTGATGGTCATCATCAACATTCTGTAGACCTTGGCTCTGAATCAGAACCACATACTTGTACTCAAAATTTCTTTTGAAATCATCTTGATTTCTGATAGATTAAATAGTGATGTTAGGTTGTGTAAGGGAAATGAGGATTATTCGAGGTCCTACAACACTTGAACTGCAGATAGAAAGGTCAGGGTCTTTTCCCAAAAGATCTATTGTATTTTATACAGAAATAAAGTGCAATGGATTTCCCCACGTGATGCCATTTAAACCAATGAAAATTCTTTATCTATTGGATTGCAATTTTTAAATTGTGAAAAAAAAACTGTGAAAAAATAAGTTATTCAAGCATTTAAACAATGTGGGAATACACACTAATATAAATGATTACATATCATTTTTTGAGAGACAAAATTTGAGGTATTGTCCTAAAAATAAGACAGTTGGAAAGGCTTAACATCATTTTCAATTAATTTTGAAAACATGGAAGATTGTTATGTAAAAAGCAACACACACTTTTCTCTTTATTTGTGAAACAGAAGAAAATTGCTGACTTTGTATTTGAATCTATTTATTCAATCTCTTTGTAAAATTAGAGCAGGCATGTAAACTGATAAAACTTATCATGATGGTTTTGAAATCCATTTTTGACACTTGTTCTTGTAGACACAACATTTGTAACTTCTAAATTCCATTTTTTATGCTTGAACCCTCTTGCTAATCACAAATGTTGATATATACTTACCATTTGTTCTTATATCAGCATCTGTGGCCGCTACTGTACCTACAATTGTACCTAAACTGATACTCTCTGCTTGATTAAAGTTGTATGGATCTGTGGCAAAGACAGCAGTATTGTCATTCTCATCTGAAATTTGAAAATTATATTTATTTATAGCTGGTTGCTAGGTCTATAATACCATAAAATAGTCATCAAGCAAGCCTGTATGTAGAGTTCTGAAAACATCTGACCTTCAATTGTAAAATTTAGCTTTGACTTCAGTTAATAACTGATTCAAATAACTACTCTTTGAAGGAAGCATCTCTGCTAAATTAATCTTAAGTCAATCAGTAAACCCAATTGTCTATGTTTTTGACAAAAATTTGACCTTGAATGTGAGCTTGGCTTTTTCAGATATTATGATAAACCATCAAATGACACATCTACTCACAGGGGAAAGATTTGTGTGACACTGTTTTGATTAAAAATGTATAGGATAGAAAACAAGTGCCATGGTACATGTGAAATAGACACGAGCTGTAGTGGGTGTCTATTTTTCATAAACTGCGGCACAAGATTTTCTATCTGACTTAGACCACACTTTTCTAATAGTGTCTATAATTTTTACCCTAACATCTGGACAACAAAAACGAGTAAAACTTGCTGTAATATAACAGTTATTCTATGTAATAATGCCAAAACTATATTTATGAATCTATTATTGTTACTTATTGCATCTCTTTTGCATATTTGCAACTGTAGAAAATCTTTTGGAAAAAAGCGATCAAATAATATGCTCAACACCTTCGTAAAATGACATGGCAAACAAAATCTGTCAAGATTCATGTGCAGGACACACTTTCATTGTATATCTGTAATACAATGCTAGGAGTTGTATCTGTGATTTATATTTTTGAAATACTGCTCTCTGATTGGCCGATTCGCTTCAAGCATGGTCTAAGTAAAGGTTATAGCCTGCACATTTTCAGACAGCATTATCCAATAACAAATAAATGCCGTTGTAACAATTTTGTCTCACTGAACATTACAGGCTCAACACAAATCTTCAACACATAAAACACTCACCAGTGACGGCAATAGCTACTGTAGTGGATGTTGTCAAAGCCGGAGTACCTGAGTCTACAACTTGCATAACCAACAAATAATTGTCCAAAGTCTCTCTGTCCAATCCAGCACTTACTGATATTTCACCCGTTGATGATACACCAAATACAGTCCCTAAATGTGGAAATAAATGTTTTAATTTCATAAAAAAAAAATAGAAAAGAAATCTGACTGGCAAAACTTTAAAGGGTCACAAACAACTTTGCATTTTTTAAATTGTGAGCTACCGATTACCAGTCCACTCAAGTAGTTAAGAATGAAGAATAAACTTAATGTACTATCTTGAGCTGAAAAAAATGTTTTGGGCTTCATTGTGCAAAAGACTTTTACAATAAGAATATTGCCCTGCTTAAAGGAAAGCAACGCACTAGCAAACATTAGTGAGCGCTTTCCTGCTTTCCTATCCTGAACAGTGTGCTTGCTTTGGGATGCTTGCAGTAATCAACTAGCAAAGTCACAAGGTAACTAGCAGAGCAAATGTAAATTGCAGATAACTTGACTATGATGAAACATTTTCTTTAAACACTGCCTAACAATTTGTACCGCCACAGAAAAATAAAATCTTGTGGCCAATTATTTCATTAAAAAGTAAAATATCAAAACACATGACCACATGATAAAATTATGTTCGTAATAGTAAGAAGAGTTGTGTTAACAGAAATGGATAGACCAACAGGGAATATTTTGCAAATATACAACCATCTTGGTGGTGAAAAACCATCTCAAAATTTACTTTTAGTTCAACCAAACTGTTGAAAAGTGGACTAATCCTCCCTACAAGAGCTTGTCAGTAAAGAAAAGCTATTTTTCATCAAAGGGCCATAACTCTGTCAAAAGTCAATGGATCATAAGGAGGGACTTATAGACCATAGTAATGATTGACCGACCGACAAGGTGACTCCTACATACCCCCAAATAGGGGTGAAACAATACGCTCAAAAAAGCGTATTGCAATATATTGCAATATAGCCAGACCGTATTGCAATACGTATTGCAATATCATTTAAAGGAATCGATTTATGGAAATAAAAAAATATCAAAAACAAAATAACAAAAACAAGTCTTCTTTATTTCTTTTAAAATTGATAGGAAATAATTTAGTGAGAAGGGTTTCTACTAGCATAAAAAGGCATAAAATGATAAGGGTATCAGTGACCGTGAAACTAGGTCAATATCTCTGAGAGTCGCGACGCTATTTCAGTGGGTCAATCTCCCAGGCAGACTGACGCTGTCATAATCAAAGGACCCTCTCATAAATTTATACGACAGGCCATCTTTTTTAATTGAGAAATGATAAGATTTTTGTATTTTCTGAAATAGTTGTGAACTTGTGAAGCAGAAAAATCTGTTTAACATGTTTATTCCCGATTTTAAATTTTGTTAATCATATGGACCTTTGCAACTTCCATTACTGGCTATTTGTCTAAGCTTATGAATGAGTTCATACACGGACATTTTTGATTTTACTTTCTGATCCGCAATTCTCATAGTAAATGGACTGTAAAAACTGCCTACATTTCAATTTGGTAGGCCATTATTGCAACTAGTTTTGTCCATCATTGTAATTTATTTTTTGTCACATTTTGTTGTGTCAGTCTGGCTCGACGATCTTTTATACTCAGGATCAAATACAAATAATTTACATGATTCGCCCACTGCTGCAGCTTAGATACAACGCGAGATAATGTTGGGGTAACAATTTACCTGTACACCGGCAACACCGCCTATTGAAAAAAAGTTCCACTTTCACTTTTGGAGATAGTTTTGTAAAACTATGTCGGAACTCGTTAGAAAATGAACACGTTTAGCAAAAGATTTTGAGGAAAATAGGTTTTTATTTCAAATAGAAAATAATTAGTAAGTGTACTGAAGAAAACCGGTTCAGTAAAAGTTGAACCGGTTTTGTATTTTCTCTATGAACAGACCGCGGTATATCGGTAAATCGGTTAACCGTTTCACCACTACCCCCAAACATAGTTTGGGCAGTATAATAATTGCAAATATGTGATTATTCACTTACCTGTATTACCACTAAGTATACTATATGTAGAGATGACGTTATTGGCGGCTGTAGCGTCAGTATCTGTACATGTGACCTGGGCTACAGAAGTTGTGGTGGCTGCGGTCTCTGATACACTAGCACTGTATATTGTCTGTGTACAAGTTGGTGTAACATCATTATCATCTGTTATATCTACAGTCAGTGTGTAGGTGGCCGTCTGAGCAACTGTGAAAAAAAGAATTGAATATATGTTTTTAATCAATAAGAGGTCTCAAATTTTCTAAAAGTAATTTAACTGCAACTCTGAAATTTGCTGTCTAAAACAAAACAGCAAATCCTATGACATGGACAACAATTATTTCATCATATAACATTACAAGAGCAAGAGCTGTCAGAGGACAGCAAAGCTTGACAGTTCCTAGTGCTGGATAGTAAAAGCAAATCAAAGTTGAGATTAGAAAATTCCAATAAATTCAATTTCAGAGTAAAGAATCTTTGTCTATGGCCTGATATGAAGGTCACAAAAGCATGTGAAAAGTTTCCAAACATAATAGCTTTACTAGAAATTGAGATAGACCAGATATACATCAGTTGCTCGTAAAAAAATAACCAAGAATTTATAAGTCTGAAAATGTTAGAATTCCACTAAATTCAATATCAGAATAACCAATCTTTGTCTAGAGGCTGAGGTTTTGGTCAGAGAGGCATGAGCAAAGTTTCAAAGCAATAGCTTTTGTAGAAACAGAGGTATTACAGATATACATCAGTTGAATGTAGGAATTCAACCAAGATTTTTAAGTCAGAAAAGGGTTAAATTTCCACTAAATTCAAAATCAGCGTAACCAATCTTTGTCTAAAGGCTGATATTTTGATCACAGAAGCATGTGCAAAGTTCCTAAGCAATATCTTTAGTAGAAGCAGAGATTTGACACAGTTGCATGTTAAACCTTAACCAAAGCATTACACCCACGTCAATGCCAATGCTGATGCCTGGGTCAACTGAATAGCCCCCCTATTCTATAAATAGTTGAGCTAAAATGAGGGTATAAATGTAAAATATTTGTATCAGTGAAAAAATATGCACATTAAACAACCATTAAACCACTTTTTTTCAAAATCTCACAAAAATCTAATATCATAATATCATACAAAAATCACAAAATCTCACAATTTAAATTAAAAAAACAAAAAATATTAGTATCAGTGAAAAGATTTGCACATTTAACAACCATTAAACCTTTTTTTATCAAAATCTCACAATTTAAACTCACTGAAGATAAAGAAATATTTTTTGCAAAAGGGAGGCTATTTAAAGCAGTTATAGCTCATGATCAGTCTAGAATGCCATCTTCATGCAGATTGACCAATATGTCGTTTCAGCCAATAATATCAAATTTGATAGGGCTACATTAGAAATAAAATTTGATAGGGCTACATTAGAAATAATGTTAACAACTGATTTCAATTTGGACACAACTCAAACATTCTTCTTTAAAACTAATAAAACCCTTCCCTTTTTTCATAATTCTAAATTGGCCTCTGTAGATGACAATTTAAAGAGGCTGTGACACAAAAAGACAACACCTTTTGAAAAATTTTGTGAAACAAGGTGCCAAATTGTCACAAGATACGCCCGTCACACTGCTTAGTATAAACTGGGGGTTTGAATAGAACTGAGGTTATTTTGAATGAATGTTTTTTGCACCCATGAAGTTTCATGATCCTAGCTGTTATACTTTTAGAGATATACTCCGGACAAGATTCTAGTATGAAAAACAACAATGGGCAAAAACTAAAAAAAATAGGCCGGGTAGAGTTATGGTTCTTGTGCACTGCACTCCCCCTTGATGAGATCTATACACCCATGAAGTTTCATGATCCTAGCTATTATACTTTTACAGATATACTCAGGACAAGATTTAAGTCTGAAAAACAACAAAGGGCAATAACTCAAAAAATAGGCCAGGTAGAGTTATGGTTCTTGTGCACTGCACTCCCCCTTGATGAGATCTATACACCCATAAAGTTTCGTGATCCTAGCTTTTATACTTTAAGAGATATACTCCGGACAAGATTTAAGTCTGAAAAACAACAAAGGGCAATAACTCAAAAAATAGGCCAGGTAGAGTTATGGTTCTTGTGCACTGCACTCCCCCTTGATGAGATCTATACACCCATTAAGTTTCATGATCCTAGCTATTATACTTTTACAGATATACTCCGGACAAGATTCAAAGCTGAAAAACAACAAAGGGCAATAACTCTAAAAATAGGCCAGGTAGAGTTATGGTTCTTGTGCACTGCACTCCCCCTTGATGAGATCTATACACCCATGAAGTTTCATGATCCTAGCTATTATACTTTAAGAGATATACTCCGGACAAGATTCAAGTATGAAAAACAACCAAGGGCAATTACTCAAAAAATAGGCTAGGTAGAGTTTTGATTCTTGTGCACTGCACTCCCCCTTGGTGAGATCTATACACCCATGAAGTTTCATGATCCTAGCTACTATATTTTAAGAGATATACTCCGGACAAGATTCAAGTCTGAAAAACAACAAAGGGCAATAACTCAAAAAATAGGCCAGGAAAAGTTATGGTTCTTGTGCACGGCACTCCCCCTTGGTGAGTTCTATACACCCATGAAGTTTCATGATCCTAGCTTTTATACTTTTAGAGATATACTCTGGACAAGATTCAAGTCTGAAAAACAACAAAGGGCAATAACTAAAAAAAAAGGCTAGGTAGAGTTGTGGTTCTTGTGCACTGCACTCCCCCTTGGTGAGATCTATACACCCATGAAGTTTCATGATCCTAGCTATTATACTTTTAGAGATATACTCTGGACAAGATTCAAGTATGAAAAACAACAAAGGGCAATAACTCAAAAAATAGGCCAGGTAGAGTTATGGTTCTTGTGCACTGCACTCAGTAATGATAAGAAGAACACAATTGCCAAGTTTGAAGTTGATCGGACTTCAAGTGACAGAATTATGCTCCAGACAAAGAAGTGGAAGCCGCAGGACGCCCGGACGCCGGACGTCACGGGTGATCCCATAATACGTCCCGTCTTCGACGGGCGTATAAAAAGGAGAAATTGCTATTTTTTTTTCACAATATTTTTTTTAAGTATAAAATCACAGGATTGTAAAGTCCCTGAACTGTAAAGCTAAGAGCTAACCCTTCTCTTGCTGTTCTGCATTGTAGTCAAAGCTTTGGCAGCAACTGTAGATAAAGATCAGCCTGCACAGATGTGCAGTCTAATCTTAGCCTACTCTGACAGCTTTCTTCTTGAATTTTGTTCAAAAAGTTTGAGCCAGACTATTTGAAATGTCACAAGATTTAGCAATTTCTTTCATGCTTTTCGGTGGTTTATCGAGAAATAACGGTAGATTATCACTTGATAATCTCACCGTTAAAGCAGTGAAATTATCAAAAACTTAAACCCTGCTTTGGTGCATTTCATCCTATCTGACGTCATCTATGCGGGGCAAAATAAGTGACGTCACAATGAACGTTGCATAGCAATGACGCGCAAAATAACGCGCTTTACAAAAATAAGTCCTAGAAATTTCACATTTTGTCTCATTTTTGCATTAAAGAAATAGAATAATCGTTTGTTTTTTGTGTAAGATCGATAGATATTTCATTTTGTGAAAAACAAAAGCTATGTTTTCACTCGTGGCTTTGCCACTTGTGAAAATATAGCTTTTGTTGTTCACTGAATGAAATATAAATCAATCTTACACTGAAACAAATGATTATCCTCTATTCATTTGGGGGGGGGGGGGGGGGGGGGAAAAATAAGCAGGGATTCCACTGACCTGTGGCTCCATCTTTGGCTTCAATTTCCAAGATGTAAGAACTGTAACTCTCTCTGTCTATATTACCACTGACAGTCACCACACCAGATGTTGGTTCTACAGAAAACTTTCCTGTACCGCTGTTTGTTACGCTGGTGATCGTATACGTTATCACACCATCATTTCCGTGATCGGCATCTGTGGCATCAATATCTACCACAGTTGTACCAGTGGCTGTGTTCTCTGAAACTGATTGTGTCGAGCTTGATATTGCTAAAACTGGAGGATTGTCATTAATTGGTGTCACCTCTATAACTACTGTAGTGGAAGCTGTATTTGGTGCACCGTCTACAGCTCGTACAACCATCGTGTAACTTTTTGTGGCTGAATCATAGTCAAAATTTGTAACATCATCTATGATAATATCCCCAGATGCTGCGTCAATCCTGAAGACATTTCCAGTGTTTCCACTAGCAATACTATAAGTGAGTGTGAGATCGTCGATGTCAGTTGCTGTAACCGTAGTGACTGTCGTGCCTACAGCTTCATTTTCAGGGACAGACAGTGAGTAGAATGCAGGATTAAATACAGGAGATTCGTCATTGTCATCAGTTACTGTAATTATCAATGATTCTGTCACACTCTGAGCAGGAGAACCATTATCTGTAGCTACAAGTGTGAGAGTTATAGTCTTGGGTGTAATGGTATCATAATCTATAGCAGCTATAGTGTACACAATACCAGTTGTAGGGTCTATCTCAAAGTATGTGTTAGAAGGATTTATGGTGTAGGTGATGGTGTTGTCTGTATCTGCATCTAGAGCTGTGACTACATACACACTAGTACCAACAGCTGTTGTTTCATCCACGTTTGTGGTGTAAGGTGTACTCTGAAACACTGGAGCATGCTCATTCACATCCGTTACTATAACATTCACCGTAGAGGTGAATGACAGAGAGGGTGTGCCGCCATCTTTTGTACGAATCAATATAGCATAGGATGGTGTGGTCTCATAGTCAAATAATGTTGCCGCAGCAGTGGTCACAACTCCAGCTGCATCCACCTCAAACAGTGTAGAAACAGCTCCATTTACTGTCACTATTTCATTTGTCAGTGCAGCATTAGTCCCAGTATCTGCATCTGTACATGTTATGGAGGCCATGGTCGTTGTACCTGCAGTGGTTTCAGGGAATTCCACAGCCTGTACCGTAGGGGTGCATGACGGTGTATTATCATTTTTATCATTAACAGTGATAGAGACAGTGGTGGTTCCAGTCAGTTTGGTAGTAGGATCATTATCAGCACCGTGTACAACCAGAACATAAGGATTGTTGGTGGCAGTCTCAAAATCCAGGGAGGCAATAAGCTTCAGTTCTCCAGTTGAGCCATCTAGTTGAAATTTACTGTCCACATCCCCACTGATTATAGTGTATGTTACTGTCCCTGTAAATAGAAATATCCAGGTTACAAAATGAATGCAGGTGCAAGAGCCAAACAAAATTGACAAAAATATTTGAAGGTTAGTGAAGGCCATTTTAGTATACCAAAACTTTGAATTTAAAAGCTTGCAATACTATGAATGTCAGCATAAATCAAATACTATTCATTTTTAACCCTTCTCGTGATGAATATAAATCTTAGCAAAATTTTGTTAAAATCAAAGGGCTGTAAGTGCTGGATGCTCTAATTGTAAGTCAATATTTACAGGTGTGTTGTCATTTATCTGTATTCAAATCATATGGATTGGCACCAAAACTGGTCTATATTCATTCACAAATAATTATAAACCTACCAGCAGCCCCTGAGTCACTATCTGTAGCAGCCACACTACCAATAACTGTGTTCACAGCTGTATCTTCATCTGTATTCATACCATATGGATTGGCACCAAAACTTGGTGTATATTCATTTATAAAGAACCATAAACCTACCAGCAGCCCCTGAGTCACTATTTGTAGCAGCTACAGTACCAATTACTGTGTTCACAGCTGTATCTTCATCTGTATTCATACCATATGGATTGGCACCAAAACTTGGTGTATATTCATTTATAAAGAACCATAAACCTACCAGCAGCCCCTGAGTCACTATCTGTAGCAGCCACACTACCAATAACTGTGTTCACAGCTGTATCTTCATCTGTATTCATACCATATGGATTGGCACCAAAACTTGGTGTATATTCATTTATAAAGAACCATAAACCTACCAGCAGCCCCTGAGTCACTATCTGTAGCAGCTACAGTACCAATTACTGTGTTCACAGCTGTATCTTCATCTGTATTCATACCATATGGATTGGCAACAAAACTTGGTGTGTTGTCATTCACATCTGTAAGCATATTAAAAGAGTAAAAATTCAGATTGAAAGTTAGTTTTCAAGGATATTAGTGCCATGTTGATTTATTCTTAAGTTTCAAAAATGTTGTTTTCATGGTCGAAAGGTAGAGAATCAGCTTCCTGATCAAAGATGTACTAAATATGATTTTTGGAGTGCTATCAATCTTGGTTCTTTCCTTTGCCCATACATACAGCTTGTGTACTGTAGCACAATCAATATGAATTAATCTAAGTATTAAGAAATTGTATCCAAACTAATTTAAATCAAATTGGCTCCAATAATTGGAAAGAAATATATGTCACTATGCTTCTTTTTCACAATATTCACAAAAGTAGAAAATATTCAGACAAAGGACATTGACATTGTGAAATGGCTTTGACTCTAGTACGTACCAATCTTACATCAGTTATCCAAGTGACTACCTGAGAACATAAAAAGGAAGAGTAACAAGATGTGTTTGTGAAACACAAATGCCCCCGTAACAATTTTTTTTTCAATGGTGACCTTGACAGGTAACCTTGACCTTTTAACATGACCTCGACCTTAATACCTATATATGTACATCACTGAGATCTTTCATCATGCCAATGAAACAGGGTATCTATAATATGCTTAAATAATCTGAACAATGAAAGTTTTTTGGTTATATTTTTTAGAAGTTTGACCTTGACAGATGACCTTGACCTTGATTTTGGAACATGCAGATGCATATCATTGAGATCTATCATCATGCCAAATATTAGCCTTGTATCTTAAAAAGGCTTGAAGATATTGGCAATTTTAAATTTTTTGGTTGAGTATTTTGAGTATCTGACCTTGACAGATTACCTTGACCTTGTCACATGACCTTGACTTTGGTGCCAGAAGATGCAGATCATTGTTATCTATCATCATGCCAAAAATGAGCCTTGTATCTTGAATAGGCTTGAAGATATTGGCAATGTTAAGTTTTTTGTTAATTTTTTGAGTTATTTGACCATGACAGATGAACTTTGCCTTGTCAAATGACCTTGACTTTAGTATCAGCAGATGCAGATCATTGAGATCTATCACCATGCCAAATATGAGCCTTGTATCTTGAAAAGGCTTGAAGATTTTGGCAATATTAAGTTTTTTGGTTAAGTTATTTGACCTTGACAGATGACCTTGTCACATGACCTTGACATTGGTATCAGCAGATGCGTATCATTGAGATCTATCATCACGCCAAATATGAGCCTTGTATCTTGAAAAGGCTTTAAGATTTTGGTAATATTAAGTTTTTTGGTTAAGTTTTTGAGTTTTTTGACCTTGAGAGATGACCTTGACCTTATCACATGATCTCGACTTTGGTGCCAGCAGATGCGTATTATTGTGATCTATCATCATGCCAAATATGAGCCTTGTATCTTGAGAAGGCTTGAAGATATTGTTAAGTTTTTTTTGTTTAGTTTTGCAGACAGACAGATGGACAGACGGACAACAGTAAAACAATATGCCCCCCATCTTTCGATACGGGGGCATAAAAATGATGCATCGTAACTTCTAATCAATACGCCCCTAACCTGGCAAATGCTCCTTGAATAACATTTTTTATTCCAAACTTTGTTAGATCAGCTTATCGAAAAGAAAGTCTTCTTCCATATCCTATAAGTCCCAAAGTTTATGGAATGTGTTCAGTCAATTGTAACACAGCTCACCTGTTATCAGTATAGCTAGAGTGGTTGTTGTAGTTAAAGCAGGTGTTCCACTGTCTACTACATCTATAACAAGGATGTAAGATTGGGTTGTCCCATAGCTAGAAATCTCTAGACACATGTGTAACACATCTTACCTGTAATAAGTATAGCTAGAGTGGTTGTTGTTGTTAAAGCAGGTGTTCCAGCGTCTACTACATTAATGACTAGATTGTAAGATTGGGTGGTCTCATTATTAGAAATCTCTAGAGACGATTGTAAGTAACACATCTTACCTGTTATCAGTACAGCTAGAGTTGTTGTTGTAGTTAAAGCAGGAGTTCCACCATCTACGACATCTATGACTAGAGTGTAAGATTGGGTTGTCTCATAGTTAGGACTGTTTGCCACAGCTACTTCCCCTGTTGCGGATATGCTGAAATCTCCACCTATAAATGAGAACATTGACAAGTCAAAACAAAATTATTGTAATAAATGTGTATGACCTGTCAAGCAAAAAGGGACCATCTGGGTAGTGTGTTGAGTGTCGACCCTGGTCAGACTGCGAGGACGGCGCAGGCTGACTCGGTCAAAACCTTTTGCTTTTTGCTAATTTTCTGAATTTAGAATCTATCTTTCTGAGAAAGAATCTTTGAATTGCAACCTCTGGTTTGCTTGTACAAGTACAAATCTCTTTTTCAAATATTCATTCAACATAATTCCAAGATAGGCTAGTCCCTTTTTTGTGTGACAGGTCACATATACATAATCACACAACTTTGCAGTTTAATCCATGATCATGGAGATGTAGGATGGCTATTTACACATGGAACATTCCACTGCAACAGCAATTAGACTTCAAACTCTCACAGGTTCCCTTATATAGGTGGACCTAGGTGGAGAATAAAATGGAGTAAATTTTTTGCTCAGAAAATTAGTGTCATTTGGCCGAAATTCAATATGGTAACCTTCTGATCCCAAAGCAACAGTCCAAACCACTAGGGCACAGAATCCACCAAATCCAACCAAATTGCAAACCAAAAAGACACATATCAGATGGGATTTTACAGCACATCTGATCATTGTTTTTCTTAAATGTGAAGTTCTATCATTCCATTTTCTGCACCTGAATTCCCATTAATCTTACTATCTCAAAAAGCTATACAGTCTTGTTTTACTTGATTGGAGCCTTTAAAAATCTATTTTCCAAAAGTTGCTGGAAAGTAGTGTTTAAATTAAAGGAAATACTCAGTTTGCAGATTCAGTTAAAGATAGACAGATGGAAAGGACTCTAGCTTCAATATACCCTTGATTGTAAACTTGGAGGGGCAAACAAATTTTATGTGATCGAATTAGAAAATAAAGGCTAATTTTTAAAAAAAAATTTTTTAAAAAATTACAAATTCACAGATTGTATGTTGTTCTCATTTTTCTACTGTTCACAAAGCTTTGGCAGACATAATATCCTAATTTATCATGCAATAAAGCCAGTATTGACCCAATATCACCTGCCTGATAACAAAACATGATATCAGGCCGTCTATTTTTAGAAACAATCAGCATACACAATCACCTGAATTTCTTTGATTTTTCAAGGGTTTATTATATACTGTTCACAAAAAGTAGAGGATATTTTTAGTTTCATTTGTGGTATTCCGGTCAGCTTGGGTATCCATACATCTTCACGGCCCCGTTTTTGGATCACCAACACAGAAGCCAATTGTTTGATATCATGACAATATCTGACTGTTAGACACAGGGTTTGACAGAAGCCTTGGCTCACGTTCTTCTGGTTTCTGTCATACCATTGACTCACTCACGGTGAGCTTTCATTAGACCTCACATTATTCCAACAAAATGTGATGCGAATACATGATAGAAATAAAGACTTAATAATTTTTCTCGAAGTTATGCTCAACTAATGTAAAAATTTTAATTACAACATACGCCATGTTAAAATAAGCGCTTTACCCCTCTCTTCTTAAATGCTAAATTTGAAGGACATGTTTAGTAGAAAAAGGAATCAAAAACTACCATATTACCATGAGACAACTGCTAGTTGGCCAAGAATAAGTTAGATTGTCCTAAATTGTTTGCAACCACAATAACCTTATAGATGAACAGATTATCCCCTACTTTTTGTGAACAGTATAATTAAGCCCTAAAAAATGTGTCCATGTATTAAAATATCAATGTCATCTAGTCTCTGCTGCAAGAAATTATCATGACTCGGCAAAGCCTCATCATGAAAAATTCTCCTTGTCTCGACCAGATAACATTGATATTTCAAGAAACTAAGATCTTATTCTCTATATCAGCCTGCCAAAACATGCAACATGACCCTATCTTAGACTGCCGGCTCTCTACTTAATATGAGCCTGTGTGTGACATTTCAAACAAATGTGGGCATCAGCACAGTCTGACCATAATCTTTGCTAAACACTCTGTAGATAGATAGGGTCTGAAACACATCTCCAAGTGGTCATGTCATATTCTCATTGCATAATGTGGCTGTCTAGGCTTCACAACAGCTCTCCAACAGACACTCTTGAAATTGTTGGAAATGTCACAGACAGACTCAAATTCAGAAGAAGGGTTGAGTTACCTGTATTTCCTGAATTAATAAAGTAATTGTTGATAGCGTTATTTGGCCCTGACACATCACCGTCTGTACATGTTAGCTGTGCCACACTTGTACTTGCTGCAGAGTTCTCGGCCAGCGTCACACTATAGTAGGAGCTGGTACAGACTGGTGTAACATCATTCACGTCTGTCACCGTTACAGTCAGAATGTACTGGGCTGATAGGGCACCTGTTGGTAAAATAGAACTATCAAACAACTAGAAAAAGCATAACAGATTTCATCAATTAATAAGATGTGCTTCAAAAATTGAATACAAATCTCTTTTTTTTGTTCTTGTATGTGTTAACAAGTTTTGTAGTATCAATAGGAAAAGGTGTAAGGGTTTTTCAAAAAGTTAATATTTGTAACTATGCATTTGAATGCAATTGCACTCAAAAGGATTTAAATAAAGGATAAAAGGATTTAAATTGATCCTTCAACTGATACCCCAGCCCTATATTCAGGATGACAAAACAGAGCAAACCATTTGAAAATTATACCCCATTTTGCAATCAAGTTCACATGCAAAGGGGCGTATAACATTCAAACAATTTGCACCTTTCTGTCATTCTGACCGCAGGGCAGGGCTAATATTTGACATACCACAAAATCATTGACTTAAAAGTAAAATCAAAAGAGCCTGTATGTGTGATTCCCACAATTACATATATATATACATAGCAAAGACTCTGACCAGCCTGTGCATCCGCACAGTCTGACCAGAGTAATCGCTATGCGTTTAGTAGATAGATAAGGTCACAAAGTATTTGTACACCATAAGATTACATTATATTAACAGTAGATGGCTGTCTACACTGCTCAATATTTGCACCTCGCCCACATTTCCAATTGTTGAAAATGTCATGCACAGGCTAAAATAACCTAAATTTATTTCATATTTCAGTAAAAGATGAAGACTGAATTACAAACAATATTGTGTGTGAGGTGTGTATTAAAGTTTATCTATCGTCACTATCCAAGCATAATGCCCGTGTGAGCCACACCCCAAGACGAAGGTGAGTTTTTTAGAGGGATAGTAAAAGGATACATGACAAAACTACTGCTGAGATCCCCCATGGTTCTTTAAAATGCTTGATATAAAGCACCATCACATGTGAACTCAGTTTAACATCTCATTCTAAGAAGAATTAGTTTGTTGGCTTGCCAGCTGGGGAATCTAACCCACAAGATAGAACTTCAATTGTTTTGAAGCCAGGTTCTCTGTACCAGCTGAGCCAATGGGGCTGACACAAATAATTTTTGAGCTTGTGTGTAACATATTCATAATAAGGTAAATACATGATGACTTGAATCCCTTTATCAGTGTAAAACATATTTCCTGATAATCTTAAACACTTAAGTCTTTCGCTACAAAGAGCAATGTGAAGACTCAGTGCTACAGATAAGAGGGGGTTAATCCATTCTAAAATCTTTATTTCTCATTGAAATCCTATGTTGTGGGTACTCATTGGAATTGCCTTGACAAGACGATTCCAATGAGTACCAACAACATAAATTTTGTGCCATAATTATATAAGAAGTTTGATCTAAAATCCAAAATACCCCCTCTATCTGTACCTCTGAGACTCTAATAAGACTCTGCCTATGTACAGGCTGATCAGAGTCTTGACTTTGCACACTTGTGAAATTGTAAAAAAAATTACACACAGACCCATTAAACCTACTTGGATTAGTCCCAGCATCTGTTGCATCAATAGTTACAACATACGTTGTAGTTGTCTCCATGTCAAGAGCTGCTGCCAGAGTTACAGCCCCTGTTGTTGGATTAATCGAGAACTTCCCTGCAGCATTTCCAGCAGTGATTGTATAAGTTATATCCCCATCTGTACCAAAGTCCGCATCAGTAGCCACAACTGTTACAACAGCTGTCCCAACAGGGTCATTCTCCGCCAGCGACTGTGTTGAACTTGTGGATGCCAGTACAGGAGAATTGTCGTTATAATTAGTGACGGCTATTGCGACAGTAGCTGTCCCAATATTAGTTCCATCTGTTGCCTCTATAACCAGTGTGTAGCTCTGAGTGGCCGAATCAAAGTCCAAGTTAGTTGTTGAATCAATGGCAACCACTCCAGAAGCTTCCACACGAAACACATTGCCTGTGTTACCTGACGCTATAGAATATGTTGGAGTTGTTCCGTCTGAGTCTGCCGCTGTCACCGTGGTAACAACAGTTCCAACATTGTCAATCTCGGACACCGATCCAACATAGACAGTAGGGTTAAAAACTGGTGTACCATCGTTAGCATCAGTGACTGTGATAGTCAGTGTCTCTGTAACACTCCTTACTGAGGGATTAGCACCATTATCTGTTGCCATCACTGTCAGGGTATAGGTAGGAGTGGTTTCATGATCCAAGGTTCCTCGCAGAAATACCTCACCGCTAGTGGCATCAATCTCAAACACAGTACTAGTTGGATTAAAGCTGTATGTGATAGTATTTGATGTATCAGCATCTGTTGCCATGACGACGTACACAGACTGTCCTACAGCTGTAGTCTCCACTACACTCACAGTGTATGGTGTGTTAGTGAACACTGGATCTGCCTCATTAGCATCTGTAACAGCCACGTTTACTGTAGCCGTGCCTGTCAGGGCAGGCGTACCTCCGTCTATAGCATGTACAACTATCTGCTTTAGAGTGTCACTCTCATAGTCTAGATTACTACCAAGAGTTATAACACCCGTGTTACTGTCAATCGCAAATGGTGTTGTTGTTGCGACTCCATCTACAGTGGATATTGTGTATGACACAGTTCCCCTGACACTAGTATCTGTGTCAGGACATGACACTGTTGCTATGGTAACAGTGGTTGTCAAGGTATCTTCAGGAAATGTGACAGATTGTAATGCGTTGGTACATGTAGGTGTAACATCATTAACATCAGTTACACTGAATGTAACAGTCGTAGAGCCTGTTCTAAATGTGGCCAGTTTATCTATGGCATATATAATCAGGTTGTATTGCGTTGCGGTTTCGTAATCAAGTGCTGCAATCAATCTAAGGTCCCCCGTATTACCGTCTATAGCAAGGTTAGAGTCTGTGTTTCCACTGAATATGCTGTAGACAAAGGAACCTGAAATGGAAGATTGATCATAAACCTACAATATGGGGCCTGTTTCACTAATATCTTATGATCATTTTTTGTGTACGTAAAAAATTAAAGTTGCTTCTACAGAAGTAACTAGATATGAAATCCCACATTGCATCATCTCATTGGAATTGTCTTCAAAAGACAATGAGAAATTGCAAGGCAGAATCAAACAATGAAAGAAAACACCATGTATGATTTGTGATTTTGACTTACAATGAATTACTTGTAAGCAGTTTAGTATGGTCTGTTTTTTAAAGTACTTAACCTGTTCCTATTTCATAAAATTTTAGACTGCTCCAAAATGAAAGAGGTTACAGACTACAATGAAAAGTGGGTACAAATTTTGAAAGAAACCATCCTCTCTGGTAGAAAATATTGTGGGAAAAGGAGAAACTGCTTGTACCAAGCATTTTCTCCTTTTTCCACAACATTTTTCAAAGTATAACAAGTAGATTCTAGGTACATCAGGAAAGGGTTAAGTATAACTGCCAAACTCTAAATACAAATAGTAAAATGTCTTATTCAGGTGACCATCAAAAGGAAAAAGAAGAACTTACCATCACATAGAACAGTTATGAAATTAAAAAAAAAAATCCATGGATTGTTGTTTTATCTTGATCCTATCAAATTACACCTTTTACTTGGATTAAAAAGCAATATTTTATCACAAAGAAAACAAAATTCAAGTTCAAGAATTTGATAGTGCCTGGTTCCTCACTAAGACCCCTAATCTAAAACTGAGGTGCTAGTCAAGATGAAAAATCTAGCTAAAGACGTTACAATGGACGATTTTTGATATTTTGAGTGAAAACACCTGATCAATATAGTGCAAATATGTTTTACATTAAAAAATGTGTAATAAAAAGAGACAAAGAGAGAAGAAAGTCAATTTTCAGATAAAGTCACTAAGAGCCTTGTCACTTCACAAATTTATTATACAGTTAAAATTCAGTAGCTCAAACACCTTGGGGACTTGACAATTTGTTCGAGAGATCGTATGTTCGACCAATCTAAAAAACTATAAAGGCACCAGAAGATGTAAATGCGCCACATCCAGTAATACATTGAGTAAATGTAAATTCATCTTAATTTAAAACCCCAATTTCTACACGAGTCACTCGTTCAGACCCTTCTTGTCATACTTTCAAGCAGATGTTGCACATCGGTATGTTTTTTGACATGGCTAAGTTAACTAGTCGCCGAAATATCAATAATAAAGTGACAATTAATTAGTAACAAATGTAAACAGCAGATGGCCATACAACAACTTAATTCAATTAAAATTTAAACGTGTAGTTTTCACGGAATGGGTAATTATGACGCATGGTGCGTAATTGACAATAAGGTGTCTAAAAAAGGATTACTAGTTGAAAAGTGTGAAAATCACCTAAATATATGACATTTTGTTATAAGCGATAGACCCTTTGTTCGAATTTTTCCAGGTGAAATATAAAGCATTTCTAACTGCCGGACTGAAAAATGTGTTCGAGAATTCGACCGTCCTGGTGGACGAGTTTTCAAAGTCAAACACTATGAATTATGAGCGAAATCTGCCGGGACTGAGATCCTTGTTCGAATTTTCCCTAGTGTTTGTGATTACCCCTGTTCGAGAGACGGAAGTTTGACTGTACATGCAACTAAATGAGGTCATTTTAACAAGCAGGCTACAGTTTGGTTCTAAGTGTGCATGGATGAAACAGTTTGTACTGTTGTCCTATCACTTGATGGATAGTGCAATTAACTATGGAACAATTTGAAATGGCTCATATACATTTATATAGGAGTGCAAGTAATAATTTGTCCTGTCATTATATGGGCATATAAAACTCCTATCCAAGTTTATCGCCATTATTGTCATCAGTGGCTGCCACAAATCCTACTGTAGAGCCAATAGCAAGGTCCTCAGCTTGGACAAATATCTCAATGAATTAATTTATAAAGTTAAATGAACAAGATAATTACTGAAACACTTCAATTTCAGTTAAGTACAAGAGGACCATGATGGTCCTAGATCGCTCACCTGAGTCTCTTTGATACTTGGGACATTTATCATTTAAATAGGCAGATGTCATAAAGGAGATAATTTCTACACCAAACCAAGTTTCAAGAAGTTCCGGCCTAAATTGTGGCCTCTTGAGTTAAAAAACAAAAATTATCATTAAGGCTCCCTTTCCTATGATATGGCATGGATCCTTCCTATTTTCAAAAGGGTTAATCTTTGTGACTTGACAAACATACTGACCAAGTTTCATGAAGATTGAGCCATATTTGTGGCCTCTACAGCTAGGCAAGATAATTGTCATGAAGGCCCCTTTTCCTGTGATATTGCGTGGATCCTTCTCATTTTGGATAAGGTTCATCCTTGTGATTTGGCCAACATTCTGACCAAGTTTCATGAAGATTGGGCCATGTTTGTGGGCTCAAGAGTGTAAACTAGATAACTGTCATTAAGGCCCCTTTTCCCGTGATATGGCATAGATCCTTCCCATTTTCAAAAGGGTTCATCCTTGTGACCAGGCCAACATTCTGACCAAGTTTCATGAAGATTGGGCCATATTTGTGGCCCCTAGAGTGTAAACACGAAAATTGTCATTCAGGCCCCTTTTCCTGTGATATGGCATAGATCCTTCCCATTTTGAATAGGGTTCATCCTTGTGACCTGGCCAACATTCTGACCAAGTTTCATGAAGATTGGGCCATATTTGTGGCCTCTAGAGTGTAAACACTAAGATTGTTGACGCCGGACGACGGACGATAGATGACACACGACATACGACGCACGACGGACATTCAATGATCACAAAAGCTCACCTTGAGCACGATGTGCTCAGGTGAGCTAAAAACTTTTATCCAAGTTAACTCTTGTCATGCTGAATAAAAACCTTGGCAGAATTTACATTCAAATGAAAGTACCGAAAGCCCTGGAAACTAATTTCAAGACAAAGTTTTTATGAAAATTTATCTTGAAACATTTCTAGTCTTTAAAAGAAAATCAGGTGGTATATTCTAAGATCAGGCTGCACATATGTGCAGGCTGATCCTTGTCTATACCTCCTGCCAAAGTAGGAATATTCTGGGTTCAGCATGACAAGGGTTAATACCTGCATCTCCAATGTCATCATCAGTAGCTGCAACAGTTCCTACTGTAGAACCAATAGCAAGGTCTTCAGCTTGGACAAAAGTGTAGGAGTTTGTACCAAACACTGGATCATTGTCATTAACATCTGAAAATCAAAATGAGAATTATACTATGACCTAATTAGCAGGAGTGAAATAATCCCATTGAATTTTTTTGATATTACGAAAGTGTTTTTTCACTAGGGTAGTAACTAATGAATTAAGAATCAAGAAATATTGCAAACGTCCCTTTTTCATCACATCAACAAAAAAAAGAAAAATAAGAAAAGTCTATACAAATAACAATCCTACACAATCAATCATACCCAAAAATTAATTTAAAAAAAGATAATTCTTTGTAAATACTTTGCCATATGGGACCATTTTTAGATGACTCAACTGCCAATAGAGCTTATGATAAAAGCTCAATCAGATTTAAATATAGAAATCTGAGAGAGCATGGCCCAAGGATCATTTCTGTGAAGTTTGGTTGAATTCTGACAAGTAGTATCAGAGAAGAAGATTTTTTAATATTTCACATTAGGGGACAATTTTTGGGTGACCCACAGCCCATAGAGCAAATGTTATCAGCTCGATCAGAACTAAAACAAAGGTCTGCATGTCCCAAGGATCATTGGCGTATTCTAGCCCAAGTTGTTGTGGTATATCTGTCATCTGAGATTTCAGATTAGTTTAAACATTCTAACACATGTTGATGTGAAAACAAGAATCTGTCATGAGATTTTATTTTAGACAAGCAAATCTTAACCTCATCTAGAAAAAAAAATTAAATATTGCAATCCAATAAAATGAAGAATTTTGATTGCTTTAAATCGCATCACATGAGGAAATCCGTTACACTCTATATCTGTATGAAATGCAATAGGTCTTTTGGAAAACCCCCAACAATAGATCTGCAAGACAAGTTTTGTAGGACCTCTGAAATCCTTCGGTCCCCTTCCATAACCCTCCATTGCTATTTGATAAGTCAAAAATTGAAACATTTCAAAAGAATTTTTTATTACAAGCATGTAGCTCTCAACCTTTGCAGCACCATTTTGTTTTATAATGAAGAAATACTAGGCAGAAATAATTTTCTGATCATTATTACCTATATAAATGTCGAAGTTGTCGATTTTATGTGTCAAATTTGTAAAAATTGTTTGCCCCAAACTTAGATAGCGAGATAACAATAAATGTTTAATTTGCAATCTAAAAATAGATCTAAAAATAGATTATGCAATTTTCACCAGGAAGCAGAAAGTAGAATTGAACCTTTATTATATGATCAAGTATTCTAATTGTTTCTTAGATCTAAAGGATTTCAATTATGAGGGCTGAGTGTATTTTTCACTGCATTTACTGGAGTATAAAGTGCAATTACCTTAGCACATGGCTTAAACATAAAGCCCTATGGGTGTTATTTGCCATGTGCTATGGCAATTGCACTTTATACTCCAATAAACACAGTGAAAATACACTTGTCCCTATATTAAGCACGCCAAGGATGGCTTGAAAATATTTCTATTCCAGAATTTGTTCAGATCGACTTGTCTCCAACAAAATCAGAGATCCTTTATTTACCTGTAATTGTTACAGTCAGAGTTGTTGTTGTTGTGAGGCTTGTTCCAGCTGTATCTTCCACCCTTATTACAAGACTATAACCGGCCAGGGTCTCCCTATCTAAAGATGCAGTCACACTAGTTCTAACTTCTCCTGTACTTGGGTCAACTTCAAACTGGGTACCTGTAATGATTAGTGTAAATTGTTAGCCACTTATACAAGACTGTTCATACTAGACTGTCACAAAGCGGACTCATAATCCCCTACAAGTGCTTTTCTATTATTAAATGCCATTTCCATCAAAGGGCCATAACTCTGTCAAAAGTCAATGGACTGCAACCAAAATAGAACTTGTATATCTCTGCTTGATACTGATGACATCAGTGATGTTTGAATGAAATCTGTTGGTTAGTTGCTGAGAAATTGAGCAGACATGAAAAAGCTACAGATGGAGGGACAGGCCAAAGGACAGACAGACTGACTGACCAACCAGCTTACTTCTGTATAACCCCCAACATAGTTTATGGGAAGGGGAGGGGGAGGGAAAGGGGGGGCTATAACAAAGTCTCTCTATCTAGAGCCACTGTGACACTTGTTTTAACTTCTCCTATATTAGTATCAATGTTACACTGGGTACCTGGGTAAGTGTCAAATTTCTGTCATCCTTCCAAAATGATAGTAAAGTATGTTTCTTTTCCTAAATATATGTTAATTGAATTACATCTAGGCATGTTCATCTTTACCTTATCATGAAACTTGAATAATAGTTCAAGTAAATATGCTAAATAACAGTTAACATTTGACTAGAATGCTTGGAAATTGCCTGTACCCTCTGCTATAGATGCACAACATACAAACAATACCGATATTTACCTGTATTCCCAGATACTATAGAGTAAGCCAGCACATTGTTAGGGCTGTCTGTATCAGCATCGGTACATGTAAGTTGTGAGATACTTGTTGAAGTTGCTATATCCTCTGCTATAGATACACTGTATAGAGAGGGAGAGCAGGACGGGGTGTTGTCATTAACATCTGTGATTGTCAAGGTCAGAGTAAACTCTGCACTTTTGGCAGCTGGAAATACATCAAAATAGAATTCATTTGTGACCTGTCACACGAAAAGGGATCATCTAGGAACCCTGTAAAATGAATATTAAGAAAAGAGATTAGGTCCAGCATTAGTCAACCAGAGGTCTTATTTCAAAAATTATTTCACTGGAAGGTAGATTGAACATTCTAGATTCAGAAAATAAGCACATTGCAAAAAGTTTCGACCTTAGTCAGTCTGCGCAAACCAAGCAGTCTGAATATGGTCGACACTTTACGCACTACCCAGATGGTCCCTTTTTGCATGACAGGTCACATTTACTTTGATATTGTCACATTAACTTGAGTCATTATCAATAATTCAATTTCAAAATTCTAACCTCTTTTGATTTGATTCTGGTTGTGTCCATTAAGATCCATGCATTCCGAATGACTGAATAAATGTTTATATTCCCAAAACAAAAATAATTTTGAGTATGTAGCTACTTTGTAAGCTTCTCACAAAGTAGTCCCATACAGTTTGTTTACTAAGTTATGGATAATCTGTTACAATTTTGCTCCATAACATTAAACTACAAGTAATAACCTAGTCACATAAGTGTTTTAATTTCATACTTTCATGAAATCAACAAGTATGTGTACTCTCTTCATCTAATTATGAAAAACTATAATGATTATGTGGCATGTCCCTAATTGCCTATACATTTGGAGATTACATAGTCGTCGATAAACCCAATGTGAAATAAGAAATATTATGCAGAGAACTACAATACATTTGTCTTTGTAAATTGCAAATGATATCACACTCAAACATGTCTTAATTAATCTCATAATTGAGAAATTTCCATTATCTATGGGGTTTTAAGGGATGCAGATTTTGCACATCAAAAATTAGTAGCCAGGACCCTCAAAACTGTGATGTGAGTCCAATAGACCTTCTGAGGCTCAACTTCAGAAAAGAATTAAAGACTGCTTTACACAATCTTCAATTCTTTAACAAAGTTTAGCCCAAAATATAAATATACTTCTATCAATTTCTTTACCTGTAACCTGGGAATAGCTCTTAATCTACAAAATACAAGATTATAACCAAGAGAATTAAGATGTGTTTGTGAAACACGAATGCCCCCGGAACAGCATTTTTTTTAAGTTTGACCTTGACAGATGACCTTGACCTTGTCAGATGACCTTGACCTTGTCATATGACCTTGACTTTGGTGTACAGCTTTGTATGTCAAATACTTTTAGAGAAAAGGCAATGGTTAAGTTTTCAGACAGACGGACGGACAGACGGTCAGACAGACAGACGGACTGACATGAGTAAAACAATATGCCCCCGATCTCTCGATACGGGGACATAATTACATAATTAGTCTGTACCTAAAGTAGGAACTCGAAAATTTAAGAAAGGACCCCTAAGATCCCAATAATTGAGTACTTTGGACCCTATTTTGTTGATGTCTGACTAAAACTCTGAATATACTTAAAGAAGTAAAGAGATAAACTTAGTCTGTTGCATGACATTTACGACAATTTTAAAAGTGTGCCAAGCAAAGACTCTGGCCAGTCTGTGCATCTGCACAGTCAGACCATAGTCTTCACCATGCACTTTGTAGATAAATAAGGTCTCAAAGTATCTTTAAACAGTTGGGTTATCTTCTAATTGCACTTTGTGGCTGTCAAGGACGTCCAATGATTGCACCAAACCCAATTATCAAATTGTTGGAAATGTCACGCACAGACTAAATTTTTAAAATACTCACAAGAACCTCCATCTGTAGCCAGCGCTTTTATTGTCAGTGGGTTTGTGACAGTTTCCCTATCTAAAATACCAGCTAGAGTAAGGACACCTGTTGTTGGATCAATTGCAAAATCACCTGCGTAACCTGCAGGAATCGACGATAAGGAATACGTTATAGTTCCATCAACTCCATCATCCGTATCATTGGCAAAAAAAGTCACAATCGTTGTACCTATTGGAGAGTTTTCAGCAAGATTGACAGATGAGCTTGCAGGATAGAGTATAGGATCATGTTCGTTTACCCCTGTTATATCCACATGTACAGTGGCTGTGCCTGTGTTACTATTAGCATCTACAGCGTACACAACCACAGTGTATGACTTTGTGGTCTCATAGTCCTGCGAAGCTGTGTCCAGTATAAACTCTCCATTTGAGTCCACTCTAAATATACCAAAGTTGTTAGCTAGGCTGTAGGTGACTGTGACATCATCAATGTCGTTAGCAGTAACTGTTGTAAGAGTCGTTCCTACAGCGGCATCCTCCGCTAGTGAGACTGTGTAAACACCGGGTGAGAAGTATGGGGTTCCATCATTATCATCCTGAACTGTGGCCGTGACCGTCTGTGTTACACTTAAACTACCTGCCCCATCATCTGTGGCATAAACTGTGAGTTCATATTCATGAGGTGCTGACATACTGTCATAATCAAGTGTATCTATGGTGTATATGATACCTGTAGTAGAGTCTATATCAAACACTGTACTGGTAGGGTTGAATGAGTAAGACACAGTGTTGGCAGTGTCAGCGTCAGTGGCTGCGACAGAGAACATACTGGTCCCAACTGCAGCAGTCTCGGATACAGTAAATGTGAATGTTGTAGTCGTAAATGATGGAGGGGATTCATTTACATCTGTAACGACCACCTTCACTGTGGCGGTGGACGTGAGGGAGGGTGATCCACCATCAGATAACTCAACCAGGATACTGTACGAGCTCTGGGTCTCATAGTCAAACTGGGAGTTTATCAGATTTACCAGTCCAGCGGTAGTAACCTCAAATATACTGGCTGTAGGAGTGACGGAGGAGATGGAATACGACAAGACATTGTTGTTGTTGAGGCTATCATCTGAATCAGAACAGGTCAGTGTGGCTAGGTTTGTGTTTAAGGCTGTATCTTCAGCAAATGAGACAGTTTGTAATGTAGGAGTACAGCTTGGTGTCTCATCATTGACATCAGTTACTGTAACCACGACAGTTGCTGTAGAACTACGAGGTGAACTCCCTGCATCTGTAGCCACAACTTCAAATGTGTGGGAGGCTGCATTTTCACGGTCTAAACCTCCTTGTACAGTGATGTCACCATTTTGTGTGTCAAGATAAAACAAGGTACCCGCAGCCATGGAGTATGTCACCACCCCATCGTTACCGGCGTCACTATCTGGAGCTGATACCCGTAGAATACTTTGTCCAACACTTGTGTCTTCAGCTATTGATACAGTGTATGTAGTCATGGTAAATGTTGGATCTACTTCATTAACGCTGGTGATTGTTACAGTCACCACAGCTGTGCTAGATAGGGCTCCAGCCCCAGAGTTACTGTCAATAGCTTGTACCACCAGTGTGTAGGATGTGGTCGTCTCATAGTCCAGACCAGCTGATGTATCTATTCTCCCTGTTGTTGCGTCTATGGTAAACACAGGTCCCGGATTACCACCTGAAAATGATTCAATTTTTGTTGATTGTAACAATTTTCATGCATTTTGAATCACCACCTGAAAATGATTCAATTTTTGTTGATTGCAAAAATTTTCATGCATTTTAAATGCCTGAAAGATTGGTTTCATTCCTCATTGAAATATTTTCATGACTTCGCAGCTTATTTTATGCTCATGCACATTATAGTCATACACTTAAACATCCCAAGATTCAGTGCAAGACTGTACTAAGTGTATATACAATGTATATACACTTAGTACATTCTTGTGCTAAACCCACAATATGTATATTTGCGTGGCAGAATATCACCAAATAGGTCAAGGTCAGGCGGCTTGAAACGTATGTGAAAATGTAATCCAAATCCGCCTATAATTGTAGGCAGATTTTTGTTTAAAAGATGCAGACATACATATGAACAGACAGATGAATGGATAGACAGATAGGCCAATATAAAATCAACTCAAGTGGCATATAAAACAAGAGCACTGCCTAAGGGTCCCTACGCTCAGCTGTTAAATGTTGGATGGTTGAAAAAATATGGCAAAAAAGGGGCATGATTTGTACAAAATACATCTAGTTATACCCCTTGAAAGTATAGGAAGCTCTTTTGATGGTGAACATGTGTGCCAAGTTTCAAATGATTGCCTTCAGTAGAACCAGAGATATCACAAAATGTCAAAGTTTTCACCAAACAATGACATCAAACGACGACAACAATACCAGAGCTATAGCATTACATCAGGTTTTCTCCATAAACAGCAATGCTAAAAATTAAATACATTCAGATTCTCTATTTATGATTCTTATTTCATACCACTTATCCATTCTCCAGACATTTCCATAGCTAAAATTCAAATGGGTTACCTGCGTTGAAGCTTAAATGGGCAGTGAAATTTAGGCAATTGAAGGATATTGCGACAGATTTTTAATTTTCCGTTAATGAGTGAAAAAATGGATATCTACCAAAATTTCAAATTAGAATTGTAGGAGACTGCGTTTTTTCATAATACATAAATTGAATATTAAATAGTTCCATAACATTGACTTAGCCTACAAAGAAGCAAAAATAAGCAACTAACTTATAATAGAATATTGAATGGTTCCATAATTATTTGTAGCAGGGTCATCAGCATCTGTAGCTGTCACAGTTATGACTGAGGTACCAGTCCCATCTGCCTCTGATAAGGTTGCACTGGAATATAAATAAAAATATTTCACTACTTCACTGAAAATCTTGTGCAAAAATAACAAGAGTTCAAGAGTCAAAATATATATGGTTAAGAACATTGCGAAATGAGCATTCATCTCAATCCAAACCTTTCTAAACTGCTCTCTCATCCCTCCATTCATTCATTCCAAACACTCACTCAAACCTTTCAAAAACGCTCAAAATGACTTAAAAGGATAAGATCAACAACTGCATTCAAAATGGATTTAGCTTGAAATAAATCAAGATTTCACCGTCATAATTGAAATTGTAAGTGTCTGATGGGTTCCTTAAGAAATATGAAGCTGTTTATAGAACTTGTATGCATATCTTTTTAAAGGCTGGTGATGAATATTGCTAATTTTATTCATCTGGAACAAAATTAGCGACATTGGATTACCTCCCTTTAATTTCACGGAAACACGAACCACACACTCATTCAATTACATTCCAAGATCATCCCTAAATCAGTAATCTTGTCAATTTCACAATGTTGTAAACTGGAAGCTGCCATATCATTATGAAGCAGAATAGTGCCAAACCCAAACAATACACTCTAAGACAAGTGACAAGGAATGTTCTGTGAAAAATTTATGCAAATCTTTCTGAAGCTGTTATGGAATTGTGTTTACCATATGTGGATGTACTGATAGATGTAAATAATTACAGCAATGGTTGATTAATAATATTGTTTCCATCATTGCTTAGAAAATGTTTAAAAGCTTTTTTTTCAAGGAGCAATATTATGATAAATGATATAACCTGCATCATGCTAGAATGAAAATAACCCTAAATGTTTTTAATATTACTCAAGTGTTATTACAATAGTAAACATAATCATGTAACAGAGATAAGAGCATACAAAAAAAAACATGTTAAAATTGGCATGTGATGATATTTTACAAACAGCTTTAAATGTGACACAGAAGATTTAAATTGATAGATTTCAAGAATTTTGTCTGAATTCAATGACCACTTATCCAATATCCTCTATGCATGTGATACTATATTTACCTGTATGTAAGTGGGTTAAAGACAGGCGTATTATCGTTGACATCCGTCACTGTCAAGGTCAACACATATTGTGCCGTGTTGGTTCCATCGCTTCCCTGTACTGTTAGAGTATAGGTGCTTGTTGTCTCCCTATCTAGGGTACCAGCAAGCAGTATCTGGCCTGTTGATTGGTCAATTGTAAAGTCAGTAGTTGCTGTGACAAATGAATATGAAATTGTCTCCCCTTTGTCGCTGTCTGTAGCTACTTCTGTTACAATAACGGACCCTGGAGGGATGTTTTCTGCCTTACTGACAGCCACTGTTGCTGTAAACAGAATACATTGTGGAGTCAGACTAATCCTCTGCTTGAGACAGATTGAGTTAAGGAATAAATACAACATGTCATTCTTTACTTAATGAATATCCAATATAAGTAAAGAAATATTAGAAAAAGGTTCAACTTCAGGGTTGAATTAATGATCTTAAAAGGTGATGCATTATTTTTGTTGTTGAGAATATTTGAGTTTTAGTAGAGATTATCAAAATCAATGCATTCTGATAGGCAACTTTTATTCCCCAATGAAATTGATTTTGAGTACACTGATTTTGAGTACACAGCTATTTTGTATGCTTGCATACAAAATAGTTCCGTTATAGATCTATCTTCATTTTTATGAAGAAATCTTAACATATTTGCTTCAGAATTTTAATTCTTTTATATAAATTCAGTATTTCTTTATGTTGTCTTGATGAGCAGCCTCAAATAAGTAAATACAATATAAGAGGAAAAGGTAAGAGCATGTAAAATCTTTATTATTCTATAAATCCCTATATAGTTGGAGCTCATTTGAATTGTCATTATTAGACCACTCAAATATGTACCCACAACATATGATTTGTTAAACAAGAGGGCCATAGTGTCCCTAAATCATTCACCTGAATTAACTGTCTTAAAGATCTGACCTCTTTACCTAGTTTTTAACCACACTTGACCTAAATTTGAACCAGACTGAGTTTTATAAAGATAATGAATCTGACAGATTAAAGGATGATTGGACAGAAAATATGGCCTCTATAGTGTTTACCGGGTTTTTTGAAGATTTCACTCAGTGACCTCATTTTTCATCCAACTTGACCAAATTTCCATCTTGACCTAGATTTCATCAAGACAATAATTCTGATCAATTTTCATTTTGATTGAGTAAAAAACATGGCTTCTAGTGTTTACAGGGTTTTGCTTAGATTTAAGCCCTTGACCACATTTTTTCCCCCACTTGACCTGACTTTGAACTTGACCTAGACTTCATCAAGAAATCATTCTGGCCAATTTTCAGGCTGATTGAGCAAAAAATATGGCTTCTAGAGTGTCTACAAGGTTTTTCTAAGATTTGACCTCTTAACCACAATTTTGACCAACTGGCCAAATTTCAAACTTGACCTAGATTTTGTCATGACATTCATTCTGACCAATTTTCAGGATGATTGAGCAAAAATACGGCTTCTAGAGTGTCTTCAATGTTTTTCCAATATTTGACCCTGTGACCTCATTTTTGACCCCATTTGTCCCAGTTTTGAAATTGACCAAGATTTTATCAAGATAATCATTCTGACCCATTTTCAGGTTGATTAAGCAAATCATGGCTTCTAGAGTGTCTACAAGGTAAATGTTGACGCCATACAACGGACGCTGGACATCATGCTACAACAAAAGCTCATCTTGAGCAGTTTGTGCTCAGGTGAGCTAGAACTATCAAAATTAATGATATCCGAATACACCTTGACCTCCTCTATCTGCAGCTGGGAACATACTGTTTGGTAAACTAATTAAGAAATTTTACATGATTTTTGAAATAAGAATCCCTCCCTCTATCAGGGCCCAAGGTTATAAAAAAAAAATCATGCTCAACTGAGAATTTTCTCAAATATAGAACTCAAATAAATGTATGAACATTTAAGATAATATAAATAAGTTGTTATTAATAACCACTTATTAATATAATCTTTTATGTTCTTACATGTATATAAGTATAGCAAAAGAACTACGGCTTATGTCAAGTTAAAAGATGAGAAAATTTTGTGTTGAGATATAACCTCCACCCAGGAGATGTGGCCAGAAAATTAAGATATGGTAGAAAATTTGACTACCCTACCTGAAGCAAAAGCTGGAGCGTGTTCATTAACTGCCGTCACAACAACACTGCCTGATATATCTACTGTATTTGAACCATCAGAAACTTGTATAACGATGGAAAACTGGTTGGATACCACAGTGTCATAATCTATGGGTGCATTCAGCTATAATAGAAATGATAGAAATATCTCTAGAGATTTCAAAAGTATTTGAACCATGAGTCTAGGCTTATGACTCCTGAAGACAATCAAGAGAGATGTACATATCATAAGGAACAAGATGTGTTTGTGAAACACAAATGCCCCCGAAAAGGCAAAGGTTAAGTTTTCGGACAGACGGACGGACAGACGGACGGACGGATGGATGGATGGACAGACAGACGGACTGACAGACAGACGGACATGAGTAAAACAATATGCCCCCAATCTCTCGATACGGGGGCATAAAAATAAATAATGTCTTCCTTTTTTCTTTCTTTCTTTTTTCCTAAATCAAAGACTATAGTCAAACCTGTCTAAGAAGTCCCCTGTATTAGGAAAGCACACTTAAAGGTTCTGATACAGCAATTTACCTGTATTAAGGTAGTGGAACTGTAATAGTTCCGTAACATTTCGGAACACATAATCTTTCACAATGATGACCAAGGTTTCCTTATATAAAATCATTAGGAAACCTTGGTTTACACTGTTAAAGATCAGTACTTCTGTGATATTAAGAAACTGTAACGGGTTGACTACCTTCAGCAAGCACCAGCATTCAGCAAGCGGTTTTTGATTATCCCTTAGATGTTTGATTAATACAATTTATACTGTATAGTCAAAGAGTTGCTTGAATGAAAAACTCCAAGTTGAGTTAACTGGAAAAAAATCTCCTTTTGAAAAACACACAATTTCTGTCGAATAAAAGATAATGGTACTGACAGTACAGGGGTCAGTGCAATACTTTTGTAAGTGCCTATAAATATATAGGCACTTACAATAGTATTGCCCTTACCCCTCAAGTATTTCAATGAGAAGCTTTTATTCTCTTTTATATTAAACTTTTATGCCTCAATTTCATATTATTGGTTTTGGTATCGAAGAGAAAAAATACCTGTAAAACATTAGTACTCATGACAAAGTAAGTTGTATCACCAGTAGTCATGGTGTATGTCAGAGTGTCCCCGTCTGCATCAGTACACACAACCGTATGAACCGTATCTCCCGATGTCCCTTCTTCAGCTAGACTCACAGAAAATGTTAGCCCAGACGAACATGTAGGGGAATTATCATTCACACTAGTCACTGTAACAGTTAAAGGGACTGTGGCTGAGTTAGTCCCTGTCTCCTCGATAGCTTGTACTACCAGGTTATATGTACTGACAGATTCAGCGTTTAACACACCAGCTGTTGAAACAACTCCTGTTGAAGGATTGATAAGGAATTTGCTGTCTGTGTTCCCACTTATTAACGAATATTGTAGATTTCCGAACGAGCTCGTTGAGCTGTCTGGGTCTGTGGCCGTTACTTGTATGACAGCACCTCCAACTGCTGTTGATTCAGCGATGGAAATGGTGTACGACCCTGACGCGAAACTTGGTCCTCCATCGTTGATGTCGGTGATGGAGATGTCGATGTTGATTGTGGTGGATCGTGTACCATCACTGACACTCACTGTGATCTCGTAAGCTCTGTTCGTCTCGTAGTCAAGGGGATCTGTAATAAAAGGATTGACTAATACACCTGTGCCCGACTTTTCAAAAGATGAACCATGTGCACCAAGTTAAGATTCTAATCAGACTGTGTATCAGTCTGATCAAAGTCTTATCCTTGTGCCCTGTACACAGCTAATGACTGAAAGTTTTATTAGGCTGTAAATAAAAAAACTCTGTTAATTACAGTAATCTCCAGCTATAACAATGCTCTAGGAAATGAAGAAAATATCTACTTTTATATCAAAATATCCCTATAACTCATGCATTTTCTATTAAAATTGTCCAATAAGACCAGAAAATTAACTTGGCTATAACCAACATACAGTTTTTGTATATATTGGATAATGTCCTTAATACAAAGTTTTAGCTTTCAAGGCTTTACTTTAAAAATATGTGAAATTGCTGGAAATATCTTTCATTCAATCAATGAAAAATTTATTTGAAATCTCTACTATAATGAAATTCAATCAATTTTTTATAAAGAAAATACTGCAAAAGAATGTAAAACTTATTAAAAAACTTCCTTTTTTATTACATGCAACTAACACAAAGTAAACAAACAAGCAAACAAATACCAAGCTTAAGAATTCCAAAGTAACATCATAGTACCATTAGTAGATAAAAGGCAGTATTCAATCCTGAAAAATGCCAATTCGGCAGATTATGACTGGGTTAGTTAAACTTACTGGTGAGCACTAGTTTGGGTGTACCAGTTGTATCAAGAGAGAAATCTGCCCCGGGACTCTGACTTGTTATAGTATATGTTAATGAAGCACTGTCAGCATCTGTACAACTGAAGTCAGCTATGATATCTGTGTTGGTGGCTGAAATAATAGTCAACAGGGGTTCTGAAATATTTTGAAAGTCAACTTGTCCACAGACAAGTGACAATCACAATCTGGCTTGTCCGTATTAATCGCTTTCTTGACCGTTCTTAATCATAATCAATTTTTTTCCCAAATAAATAGTCTTATTTTTTCTGACGTTGAAGACACTTTAGTTTTGCTATAAGAAGCACCCATAAAAGTCCTACTTACTGTTAACACAAGTATTTTGGCACTTATTTTTAGAAAACCGCTAACTTTTACTATAAGAAAATATAACATTTTTTTTTCTTGAGATTTTTCACTTGTCCACCGACAACTTAGCAAGAAAATCTGCTTGTCCATGCAGCTTAATGGATGACTCGGACAACTCGGGCAGCTTATTTCAGAACCACTGGTCAATATGAGCCTGTGCATGACATTTCCAACAATTTGACATATGTGCACATGACCAACATTAACCAGCCTAGACAGCCACATCCTTTAATTAGAAGATTACCCAAATGTCTAAGGATTCTTTAAGACCTTATCTATCTACAATGTGCCAAGTAAAGACTATGGTCAGACTGTGCAGATGCACAGGCTGGCCAGAGTCTTGCTTTGCCATCATTTGAAATTGTTGGAAATGTGACGCATAGGCTCATATTACCTTTGTTGGTGGCTCAAATATGATTCAATATATAACAGTGAAATATATATTTCCCTGTAAACTGTCATAGGTGATCATGAACAAGTCACAAACAAAACAAGGTTTGCTGAAGTTTTATGTTTAAGAAGGCAAGTTTGATTAATTTGGTATTGAATGAAGACAAACTTGATAGGCTATTCAAGATAATATGACTCAAATTGTGCACTTAATCAAGGAAATTCTAGAATTATATAATTTCATATTGTTCCATGAAATTTATAATGCTGTTAGTAAAGCAAAGCCATTACATGCACTATAATGTTATTTACTGCCCAATGTAATACACTCTTTGCTCATTTGCATAGTTATTACACTAGTGTAATAACTAGGGATGGGAACGAGTATTTGATTAATCAAGTACTTGATCGAAGTCCGATTATCGATTACCAATTTCACTAATCGATTAATCGGTGAAAAAAGTAATCATATGGAATTCTTTTCAAATCTCGGTTTTTTTTATATTTTCTCAAAACATCGATCCTTATATTAAATGCTGTTCAGTTTAAGAAAATGTATTCAACACCTGGTTGTGTGCCGAACGTCTTATCCGTCAATATACATGTATTTCCAAATTTGCAATTAAGTGTCAACTGTTATTGTTCTTGCTGTCAAACGATACATGTCATCATGTAACTTTTCGCACCTTTGAATTTTGGTACGAATTTAGGGACGGAACGATGTACTTGGATCTTAGGATCAGCGGAATGTTGCATCGTCGTTCCAAAACATTGTAAGGCAATCTTCTCGATGTATTAGTTACTTTCTCTTTCTCTCACGAAAATTATAGACACTGATGAATATCGCCAAGACATAATACCGAGAAATACTGTTTCTTCAGATAAATTAACAATCAAATGTCATTTCAACTGCCCCTTCGAACCAAAGATATGTAGCAAATACCGTATAGTTTTGCATTTGAAGACACAGAATAAATTATCAAAAGTCATCAATTCTATCCGAGTACTCTAGTACTCGATCGGAAAGATGAACGAGTAATTGATTAGTAAAATTGGTACTCGTTACCATCCCTAGTAATAACCAATGTAATATAGAACAAGATGTGTTTGTGAAACACGAATGCCCCCAGAACGGCATTTTTTTTCAAAGTTTGACCTTGACAAATTACGGACAGACAGACAGACGGACATGAGTAAAACAATATGCCCCCGATCTCTCGATACGGGGGCATAAAAAAATATTAACAGAGTTATTTCACTCACTCACTATAGGTGGTATTACAAATGAATATGTGTGTGATATTTTCAACAATTTTACACGAGGGCAGAGTACAGCCTCTGGCCAGTCAGTGCAGACTAGCAAGTGCAACCACACAGTCTGACCAGAATCTTCACTTTGTCCTCTGTAGATATATTAGGTCTTGAATTCTCTTCAGACAGTCTGGAAAATTCTTATTACATTAATATTGCATTGATTGGTTGTTTACTTTGCTCAATTCCTGTGTCATCCTCACATGTTTAACACTTTCCTGTTTTACAAAATTTTGGACCTGTCCAAATTCAAAGGTTTTGCAGACGAAAATTTAAAATGGATTTAATTTGAAAAATAACCATTCTATAGGGTTGAAAATAGTGTGTACAAAGAAGAAATTGCTTGTCAGAAGCAACTTCTTCTTTTTTCACAATGCTTTCTCAATCATAAAATCACAGGCACGTAAAAAGCAGAGATTAAACAGCAAAGGGTTAATTGTATTCAGAACATTGCTTGGACTTTTCCATAAACTGGAAAGAGCCTTGAATGAGTGTGTAATATTTTTGGTCTTCTTTTTTTTAGATAATTCAGCTCCTGGTGGTACTTTGGCCAGAACGCCTCAAAAGAAATGTTTTTTCTAAACGCTTTGAGATGTTGATATTTCAGACATATAACATTTTTATGACAAAATGTAGTAAAACATTATGTTTTGCTATCAAATTTTAATATGCCTTAAAATTTAATGTTTTGTTTTGTTTTCCTCAACATTATCTTCAGCGGGAACATTCATGCTTTTGATTTCATGTAACCAATGTGTTAAAAAATGCTAAAATGTTTTGATGTTTGCACGCTCATAACTCCCAAGGTCTAATCCCTAAGAATCACAAAGGCTTTCCGGTTGGTGAAATTGTTGGAAATGCCTCAGACTCAAATTTGCAAAAATAAACAGACTCAAATTTGCACAAATATATAATACATACTTAGTGTTTTGTATGAAAAAAAAATCTAACAAGGTTGGGAGAATTGATAATTGTCAAGGCTCTGCCGAGACAATTATCAATTCTCACAATCTAGCTAGATATTTTTTTCATTCAACACACTAAGAACGCATTATATTTATGTATATGTATAACCTCTTTTGTCTTGTTTTCGTCGATGTTTCTAACTGAAATGCAAGTTTCTAAAAAAAGACACACTAAATCATTGTTCTAAAAAGAACTGTGATATCTTAAAAAAAATATCATACAGGATGTTATCACACTGATATTTGTATAGTTAAAAGATAAATAAAAATACCTGTATTTTCAGCCACTGATATAACATGAGATGATGGGTTACAAGATGGAGTTATATCATTGACATCACTCACTGTAACTGTGACAGATCCCGTACCCTGGGTAAAAGATAAACTGTCATATAAACTTTTAACATTTGACCTTGAGCTGTGACCCTGAACTTGAAGATATTTGAAAATTTGCTTCAAGTAGCAAATCGGTGGCTCAGTGGGAAACAGTTGTAACTCCCTATATGTTTATAGGGAGTTACAACCGTTTCGCACTGAGCCAATGAAATATTTCCATGATGGAATTAATTAAGCATTTTTAAATGCGTTCAAAATTGAAGGAGCAATTCACTGCTAAAGCACAATTTAAACATTTTTCCTCAAGTTATGTGTTCAGGGGCTCGTTTTACTTAACTTCTTACAAAAAATATAACCGTAAGTCAAAATCACAAATCGTTCCTGGTATTTCAATCATTGCAATATCTCATTGGGAAAGTCTTTAGAAGAAGATTCCAATGAGATGATGCATGGCAGAATTCCATATTCAGTTACTTCTGTAGAAGAAACTTTAATTTTTGACTTTTGCAAAACATGATCTTAAGATAGTTAGTAAACAGGCCCCTGGTGACCATTTACAAATTTATTTCGTTTTCAAAAACAAAATCAGTCCCATCATTTTGTGCTGTGGTGTCATTACTTACTGTTAGAGGGCCCCCATCTACTGCCAGTACTGTGATAATGTAGAATTTCGTAGTAATGGAATCATAGTCAAATGATTGAGCAAGCTTGATTGTCCCTGACGCACTGTCTATACTGAATAAACTGGCTCCACTGTTAGTCACTGAAATGATATTCATATCATGACCTACGTCGGGGGAATGAAATAACCTTGTTGAATATTTTTGATATTACACGTGTGTTATAACACTAGTGGAATAACTATGCAAATGAGCTCAAAGCCAATTGCAACGCTTTTTTGTAACTGCGAAAATGACTTAATAATCTATATATTTTGATGTCAGTTTTTAACGGCGTTATAAGTTTCGCAGAAAATTGATATGTTGAATTTCAAGAATTTTGACGATTTTTTGCAAAATTTCGGGTCATATTATGAATAGAATATAAAATTTGTGCTCATTAAATACCGAATTTATTAAACACGTCATCTTAAACAGATAAAAACTTGGCACAGCCTCGTTTTTATCTGTTTATAGATGACTCATTCAATAAATTCGATAGTCAATGACCACTCATTCAATATCCTCTATTTATATTACACAAGAGTGCAACAGCAATTTCACACAAAGGCCTCTTCTTTTTGGCACAGATTTATATCACAAAATGGCAACAAATATGCCAATGGTTACATGATAAGTAACAATCTGTGAAAGTATCATGCAATTGCCCCATAATGGTAGAAGGAGATGTGTTTACAAGACATAGACAGACAGATGGATGAAAAGACAGACAAAAAATGTTAATGATACCAATTTACAACAATCTTCAATTGTGTTTAAAAAGTAGCAATTTATTTAGTTGGTTATAGCAACTACTGCAAGGGTCTTGAAATGTAATTTGAACGATCCTGTAATTTCATTGAAATTAATCCACATTGAGGGGTCTTTGCAAAACTATTGTAAGTGACTATAAATATAAAGGCACTAACAATAGAAATGAATGACCCCTACACATGTTCACGTGTATAAAAAAATCATCTGAAGTTTACCACTGGATATTCTATATTCCTGTATATCATGAGGAGAGAAATCATTATCTGTGGCCTGATGGGTAGCAATAGTTGTTCCGACAGCCGTATCCTCCGCAAAAGTGACATCTTGATCTGCACCGAATGTTGGTGTGTGCTCATTGGCTGGATCCACCTGTACACTGACGGGGATCTCTAGCGTGTTTGTGCCGTCAGTGACTTGAACAGTCAGGGCATAGCTCTGTGTGGCCGAGTCATAGTCCAAAGCTGTTTGAATCATTGTGAAATGTATTAAGTAATACATCCTAGCTTATGCAGAGGTGAGAAAATCTCACTTATCAAAATTGAAATAAGATATAGAGGATAATATTTTGTTTCAGTGTTAGATTGATTAATATTTAGTTGAGCAAACATCAAAAGCTTTATTTTCACCAGTTGCAGTATGTGTTCATGAAATGAAATATATCGCTCTTACTTGAAAAACAAAGGATTATTCTATTTCTTCAGAAAAGGGGTTAATCAGAGTAGGTGTGAATGGACATTTAGTCAGGAGCTAAGCAAGTGAAAATAGAGAAAGAAACAAGAAACAAAATGTAGAACACTTGTGACCCCTCCCTAAATAACAGCATTAACCCTTGTCATGCTGAATAAATTTTGGCTAAAAAATTTGCATCAAAATCAAAGGGCAAAAAGCAATGAAAGTACCAACTGTAGGTCAATTTTCATTTAAAAAACTAAATCTATTGACAATTCTGGTTTGTAAGTGAGAAAAAGGTGGTGTAGACTAACATCAGAATGCACATATGTGCAGGCTGATGTTTGTCTATAGCTCCAGCCAAAGCAGGAATATTCCGCGTTCAGCATGACAACGGTTAATATGTTAAAAAAATTGATCTGCATGGTTGAACATGACAGAATAACAATCACCATCCCTACGCTAGATTAAATATTTCAAATACAGCTTAAATAAGACCAACATATAAAAATACACAACTGTATTTTTAATGTATTGGTCCCCAATAATGATCTTTTCCTTTGTTTTAATATGAAAAAGTATTCCTATTTGTTCAAAATTTCATTTTGCAAATGTTAAAATTGTTGTTCTATAAACAAATGAAAATAATAACAAGTGTCCTTACTTGCAGCTTGTGTAATAGCCCCTGCTGTACTGATAGCAAACTTCCCAGCACCATTACCAGCAGATATACTGTATGTGAGAGTATCTACAGCGTCAGTATCACTACAGGCTAGACTCACAATCTGAAAGGAATCACGACTTCAGCTCAAATAAAGTTTTTCAGTAAGCAGGGCTATTTGTGAAAGTTTTATGTAAATCTGTTTATTAAAACTGGAAAAATAGTGTTATCAAGAATTTAACATCATGATGAACAGGTCAGAAAAGAATCTTATTAATTCTGGAAATAAAATAATTTTCTTTGCCTTAAAAATGATAAATTTGCATATTTTAGAATTTATATTTAAGTCTATTGTCAATTTTATAGTCATTTTGGCGAGTTTTCCTGGAGACTGGATCGATTATTTTGACTTCTCCATCTACAGACATTTTGGTATGTTTTATTGAAATATTGCAAACAAAATGTGTTTGTAAAACACAAATGCCCAAAAAACACAAAATTTTCCAACTTTCTACCTTCACAAATGACCTTGACCTTCTCACATGACTTAAATTTAGTACATGTATCTGCAGATATGTATTAGTAAGATCTATTATTACAGCAAATATGAGCTTTATATCTTGAGTAGCTTTGAAGAAATTGGCAATGTTAAGGTTTCTGAATTAAATTTTGCAAACAGACTGACAGACTGGCCCATTCGGAACACCACTCGGCCAATCTCATGATCAACCTCGGATGTACATAGACAGACTATTTCTAAAAATTATGGGAAACCCTTGGAAAAACTCGATGACGTCAGTTAAAATGGGGTTAGCCCTCGAAACTGTGAGTGAAAACATTTGACGTCGTCAACGCTACTCGTTTAAGTCACTGACGTGAAACCATCATATCCTTATGTATATATCTTAAGATTCTTAAATAACGGCTGAAAAATCATAATTATTGAGAATGATTCGTCATTCTCAAAAATTAAGATTATTCACCTGTTATTTACTGTAAAGCCATAAATCTACAGTGCTAGTTTTTCTTGCACTGTTTCCGCCTAACAAAATGCACGATTTTGTTACATACTCATCCACCTTACATACATCCAAGGTATGTTGTAGTTTACGGAAATGGCCGAGTGATGTTCTGAATGAGACTGGCCAACAGACAGACAGTAAAACAACATTCCCTCGGTCTTATAAATGCAAGCGCATAAAAATAATGAAGGTACAGTCTTGAATTGAGTACATCCCAAAACACTGGAAATGTTATTTTAAAAATCACTTCTAGATGAGAGTAAAGAAATAGACTTGCTTCTGTCCTGATTATCTAAAGACTATTATTATGTATAATTAAACTTGAATAGATTTCATTCTCACTGACCTTTGTGCTTTCTTTTTGAAAACTAATACTAACTGTCAGCCTGGGAGCCAGGCTTGTAAAGGATCACCAGAAACTTACATTTGGTGTAGACACCGTTCCTGGCTCAGTGACAGTCACTGTGTATGCATTTGTGGTACATGTAGGAACCTCGTCACTAACATCTGTGACATCCACAGTCAGGGTAGCCGTCGATGACAGTGGACTAGCATTACCATCTTTAGCCTCTATCTGTAACACATACTGGGTGGTGGTCTCAAAGTCAAGCGAAGCTGCAAGTCTCACTACACCAGACGCTGAATCAATGTTGAACTTATTGTCCGTGTTCCCAGCTGAAATTACAAGATAGTATGCTAGTAAGAGTAAAATCTTACTATTAAAAATGAACCTGTGCATAACATTTCCAACAATTTGAAATATTCATTATGTGCAAACACTCAGTTGCATAGACAGCCACATACTGTAAATATAAAGTTACCTGATTGTCTACAGATATTTTAAGACCTTATTTATCTATAAAGGGCACAGTCGGGACTCTGGTCAGACTGTGCAGATGCACAGGCTGGTCAGAGTCTATACATTGCGCATTTAGAAATTGTTGGAAATCTCATGCACAGGCTCAAATGAAATATTTTGTGTGAATTTCATTGGAACAGCATTGGAGCTATGACAATAACTCGCTGGCCTTTGGCCGGTGGAGCTAAAAACTACCAAAGAAGGGTGTAGGTTACTGGCCATCTAATGCTACTAACATTATACTTAATACATCTCAATTTTAAACATTAAATTTGTTATAAATCTTACCAACAATGCTGTAGGTAACTGTACCGTCTGTCCCTTCATCACCATCTGATGCCAACATTGTCTTAAATTTATTTTTAACATAACTTTATTATAAAACTTACCCACTTAGATCTAGGTAACTGAACAAACCATCTGAGAGCAACTCTATCTTCAACAAAAAGAAATGTGTTAAAGCTTACCAACTAAGATGTAGAAAACTGTATTATCTGTCTCTTCCTCATAATCTTACATTGTGTTTATCAATACTTAACCCTTGTCATACTGAACCCTGAATATTCCTGCTTTTACAAGAGGTATAGACAAAGATCAGCCTGCACTTATGTGCAGACTGATCTTAGTCAACACCACCTGTCTGTCCCCTTTCAAGGCAGAGCTGTTAATGAATTAAATTTTCAAAAAGAAAGATCATCTATATCCTTTGATTCTAAGGCTTCCAGTACTTTGATATGGGTGAAATTCTGAAAGAGGATTTTAATTCAGCATGACAAGGGTTAACATAAACTAAGTATCACATCTTACCAACAATGCTGTAGGCAACTGTACCGTCTGTCCCTTCATCACCGTCTGAAGCCAACATTGTAGTTAACACTATCTTCAACAAATTCAGTAACATACCTTACCAACAATTCTGTAGGTAACTGCATCATCTAATGCTTATATTTTACTCATCTCAATTTTCAACATAAATTTTGTTATAAATCTTACCAACAATGCTGTAGGTAACTGTCCCGTCTGTCCCTTCATCACCATCTGATGCCAACATTGTAGTTACTGTGTCTCCTACTGATGCTGTCTCACTTATCTGTTATATATTCAATATATATTGCTCCTTTTTAAATCCATTTTCAAAGTGTGTTTAATGTAGACATTTTACTTACAACAGAGGTGTAAAAGAGGTGCATTTTGTTTATTTCTAGAATTTCTTTTGCTGGGAGGTGGGGGGGGGGGGGGTGTATCCCAATGAAATTTCTTCAAAAATAATGATTAAGCCTGTATGGTTAATGATATTTATTTTGCATTTTCTGCTCTTAAACATGAAGGTTGCTGAAGGCTGTTTAGTAGTAAGAAAATGTGAACACATAGTAAAAATACATGGATATATTCTAAACTTTTGACAGAAAATGTACCTTATTCACTATTTGGACATGCTTATTAGTATATTTACTGCCATTTCAATTTGAACTTTAATATCTCTTGATTTGAGCAGTTATTGTTCAGCTGCTTACATGGTTTTCCTCATGAAAGTCCCAACAAATTTTGTTAAAGAATCAATTTTGATTGGTCTGAATAAGGGAATATGGGTTTCATCTCAGAACAAACAGAAATAACTGGTCTGATGCCTTTTTTAAACAAAGAATACACAAGCTTTGGAGTGGCTGAAAAACAAATTACTGCTAGTGTTTTTTTTTTTAAAAAGAAACTCGATTTTAAACAGAAACAACTCACTAAAATCACACACTTTTAATTCAAATCCCAAGAAAATAAGAGCTATTTTTAGAGGGACAGTTCTCTGTTTTATCTATTATAGAAACAAATAGATTGAAAGTTTGAATTTAGATAGACTGAGAGATTCATTTATTTCACTTCAACAATTCTAATTCATGACCAATTTTTGAAGAGGGTCATCCAAGGAACATTCTGGTACGGTCTCATTGAAATTAATCCAAAGGCTCGAGAGGAGATATTGTTCCAAGATTTCGGGGTCAAAATAAGCCCCGCCCTGCCAAGCCCATATTTGGGGGTCAATCCTAATTTCATGAACAACTTCAGAAGAGGGTCACCCAAGGAACATTCTGGTAAAATGTCATTGAAATCAGCCCAATGGTTCAAGAGAAAATGTGGTTCAAAGATTCCGGGGTCAAAATAAGCCCCACCCTGCCAGGCCTGTATTTGGGAGTCAATCCAGATTTTTCGAACAACTTTACAATAGGGTCACCCAAAAAACAATCCGGTAAAGTTTCATTGAAATCAGCCCAATGGTTCAGGAGGAGATGTCATTCAAAGATTTCGGGGTCAAATAAGCCCCACCCTGCCACTCCTATATTTTCGGGTCAATCCAAATTTTGTGAAAAACTTTAAAAGGAGTTCATCCAAGGAACAATGTGGTAAAGTTTCATTCAAATTGGCCCAATTGTTCAGGAGGAGATGTTGTTCAAATATTTCAGGGTCAAAATTAGCCCCGCCCTGCCACGCCCATATTTGGAAGTAAATTCAAATTTCTTGAACTACTTAAGAAGAGGGTCACCCAAGGAGCATTCTGGTAAAGTTTTATTTAAATCGACCCATTGGTTCAGGAGGAGATGTGGTTCAAAGATGTTGGGGTCAAAATAAGCCCCACCCTGCCACGCCCATATTTGGGGGTCCATCAAAATCTCTAGAACAGCTTTAGAAGAGGGTCACCCAAGAAACATTCTGGTAGAGTTTCAATGAAATCGGCCCAATGGTTCAGGAGGAGATGTCGTTCAAAGATTTTGGGGTCAAAATAAGCCTGGCCCTGCCACGCTCATATTTGTGGGTCAATCCAAATTTCTTGGACAAATTTAAAAGAGTGTCATCCAAGGATCATTCTGGCGAAGTTTAGTCAAAATCCACCCATTGGTTTAGGAGGAGAAGATGTTTGAAGAAAAGGTTTTGCACGGAAGTAAGGAATGACGGACTGACGACGGACACCTGCCATGACAATAGGTAGCTTGCCTTCAGCCAATGGAGCTAAAAATGGTGTGAAATAAATTCCAAATCAATCAATATATCTTAAATGTATGTGTTATAAACTCAACCAAGTCTATTCATTACCAGACAAAACATTCTAGACTGGGCAAATTATTATAAAAGAATTGCAGCAAACAAGTTTTAGTTGAGGTAAAAATCTGTGTCCTTTGGGGAACAAAAACATTGTGTTAAATGTAGAAATTACTTGTTTAAAAGCAATTTCAATATTGTCCACAATGTTTTCTCAAGCTTTCTTTTCCGGGGGCATCAAAATCTGGGATTGTGCATGAATGGGTTAAAAAATCAAGATTCATTATACATACAGATGTCGTGTAGGTAGCAGATGAGAAGGTTGGTGTAAAGTCGTTTACGGAAGTTACTGTGATGATGTACGTTGTGGTTCCGGTCAGAGGTGGGGTGCCCCCATCACTGGCGGTGAAAACAAAGTAATAAACAGAATCATCTCCACCTGCTGGGTCTATGTCAATAACAGCTGTAATGGAATCATTCAATATTAGCTGGGTCAATTAAGATTTCTGCATTCTATTTGGCTACAAAATAGGTTTTATGCTTTAATGAAATCATTTTTGAGTAAGCATGTGAGCTCAATAGACCTCCAATAAATCTATCAAATAGTTCACAATATTTTCTTTTTAGCTAGATAATAAGCTGGCTTAGAATAGAGAGCCTTTTCTATTGAAACAATAGAATAAGAAACTGGACGGTGTAAAATGTACCAACTTTCACAGTCGAACTGCCTTGATGACACAGGCTTAGCAGGGAAAAAAAATTGTCATAATTTCGATATCTATGTTGATCCTTGCTTCGACTCAAATTGTTTTACACATGTGGTCTTTAAAATACCATGTCTGGTCTAAACTCTTTATTCCAATTTCCATTTACTAAATTTGCAGTTGGTGCGTTTCTTATTGAGGTTAAAAACTGAATACATTTCCAGGGTTCAGAGCAGAACTATTGTATTTGTCTATAAATATATAGGCACTTACATCAGATTAGCACTGACCTCTAGATTTTTGTTTCAATCCTACCTTTGAGCTGTACCACATCTATATATTCACAGGGTTTAATTCAAAATGGTCTACGTATGAATTTGGACCAATTTGACTTACAGCGGAGATCCCATTCGGAACATAGCTCAGACTTATAGAATATTAAACTGGAAAGTACCTCAGATGTAAGTGTAGTAATTTTGGGTCTTCTTTTGGGCAATTTAGCTTCTGGTGGTACTTTGGTTATTTAATATGCTTGAAGAAAATCAAATTTTGTTAATTCTTTCCAATTGGTGTGGAAATCTTTTGAGAATTCTGAGAATTGAGAATTTTAAGAATATTATAATTTCATGACAAAACACAGTAAAAGTCCTTGTTTTGTTATCAAATTATAATAAGCCCACTTTTATTTTTTAGTTAATTTTGGTTTTTGCAAAGTCATTCTTAGTGGGATGGTTGGTAAAAATGATGTCATATAAGTCAACATGTTTAATGACGCACTTTCAAGGCTGAACCCTTATAATTCCTGAGTTCTGTTCCGTAGGTTCCAGATTACAGCAATCTTTTTATTTCAAATGGATTTCATTTCAATCTTACCTTTCAGTTGTACAATGTCTGGACTCATACCATTAAATTCAAAATGGTCTACATATGAAGTTGGACTACTGGCTGCTGTTAATGAATAGGTAAATGACACCACATCAACGTCAGAGGCTGTCAAAGATAACACTGAGGCTGAAAAATAAAAACATTTAATAATGTTTTAAGATCAAAGATAACACGAAGGCTGAAAATGAAAACATTTAAAAATGTTTTAAGATCAAAGATAACCCTGAGGCTGAAAAATGAAAACATTTAATAATGTTTTAGATCAAAGATAATACTGAGGCTGAAAAAAGAAAACATTTGATAATGTTTTAGATCAAAGATAACCCCGAGGCTGAAAAAAGAAAACATTTAATAATGTTTTAGATCAAAGATAATACTGAGGCTGAAAAATGAAAACATTTAATAATGTTTTAGATCAAAGATAATACTGAGGCTGAAAAATGAAAACATTTGATAATTTTTTAAGATCAAAGATAATACTGAGGCTGAAAAATGAAAACATTTAATAATATTTCAGATCAAAGATAATACTGAGGCTGAAAAATGAAAACATTTGATAATGTTTTAAGTCAAAGATAACCCTGAGGCTGAAAAATGAAAACATTTAATAATGTTTTAGATCAAAGATAATACTGAGGCTGAAAAAAGAAAACATTTGATAATGTTATAAGATCAAAGATAATACTGACACTGAAAAATGAAAACATTTAATAATGTTTTAGATCAAGGATAACCCTGAGGCTGAAAAATGAAAACATTTAAAAATGTTTTAGATCAAAGATAATACTGAGGCTGAAAAATGAAAACTTTTAATAATGTTTTAAGATCAAAGATAACCCTGAGGCTGAAAAATGAAAACATTTAATAATGTTTTAGATCAAAGATAATACTGAGGCTGAAAAATGATAACATTAAATAATGTTTTAAGATCAAAGATAACCCTGAGCCTGAAAAATGAAAACATGTAATAATGTTTTAGATCAAAGATAATACTGAGGCTGAAAAATGAAAACATTTAATAATGTTTTAGATCAAAGATAATACTGAGGCTGAAAAATGAAAACATTTGATAATTTTTTAAGATCAAAGATAATACTGAGGCTGAAAAATGAAAACATTTAAATAATATTTCAGATCAAAGATAATACTGAGGCTGAAAAATGAAAACATTTGATAATGTTTTAAGTCAAAGATAACCCTGAGGCTGAAAAATGAAAACATTTAATAATGTTTTAGATCAAAGATAATACTGAGGCTGAAAAAAGAAAACATTTGATAATGTTATAAGATCAAAGATAATACTGACACTGAAAAATGAAAACATTTAATAATGTTTTAGATCAAGGATAACCCTGAGGCTGAAAAATGAAAACATTTAAAAATGTTTTAGATCAAAGATAATACTGAGGCTGAAAAATGAAAACTTTTAATAATGTTTTAAGATCAAAGATAACCCTGAGGCTGAAAAATGAAAACATTTAATAATGTTTTAGATCAAAGATAATACTGAGGCTGAAAAATGATAACATTAAATAATGTTTTAAGATCAAAGATAACCCTGAGCCTGAAAAATGAAAACATGTAATAATGTTTTAGATCAAAGATAATACTGAGGCTGAAAAATGAAAAGATTTAATAATGTTTTAGATCAAAGATAATACTGAGGCTGAAAAAAGAAAACATTTGATAATGTTTTAGATCAAAGATAATACTGAGGCTGAAAAATGAAAACATTTAATAATGTTTTAGATCAAAGATAATACTGAGGCTGAAAAACGAAAACATTTAATAATGTTTTAAGATCAAAGATAACACTGAGGCTGAAAAATGAAAACATTTAAAAATGTTTTAGATCAAAGATAAAACTGAGGCTGAAAAATGAAAACATTTAAAAATGTTTTAGATCAAAGATAATACTGAGGCTGAAAAATGAAAACATTTAATAATGTTTTAGATCAAAGATAACCCTGAGGCTGAAAAATGAAAACATTTAAAAATGTTTTAAGATCAAAGATAACACAGAGGCTAAAAAATGAAAACATGTAAAAATGTTTTAGTTGCCACATGTTTTGTGTCTTAAGACAAGTGTTTGATTAAAAAAAAAAATAACTCTCAAATTTATCTACTGTGATAAATTTCTCTTTTTGGGGGGGTTCAACCTCAGAAAAAAAATGAAGACTACCTTCATGATGTTGAACTCCAAAGCTTCGTTAACCCCAATCCCTCTGAATTTGTTTATTTTCTTTTTTTTTTTCAAATAAATTGCTGATTCTGGGGACATTTCAACTAGCCAAGCTCAAGTAAGTATTTCTCACAAAAAAAGAAAAGAAAGCGGGCAGTGTAGGCTGAGGTCAGATCACAGATCTGTGCAGGTAGATCTAAATCTACATTATCTGAAAAAGTTTTTTGTACAGCAAGAATATGTCGCAAACAGCAGGAGAAGCATAAATAGTCCAGTCAATTAGTCCAAAAAAATGACCAAACATCAAACTAATTGCAACAAAAATCATTTTTATATAATTTTTGATACATTGATATTCCTAGTTTCAACCCTTAAATTATATATCAAAACTTAGTGTTCCTGAATCAAGAGAATATTTTGAGTTGTGAGTGCAATACTATTATAAGTGCCTATGATTTCATAGGCACTTACAATTGTTTTTTGCTGACCCCTTGCTTTATATTTATACATAACAAACAAGATGATAGTAAAGGTAGGGGACCTGTAATAGATACGCGACATTTTCGGAACTCATGAACATTTACAATGTTGACTGTGAAATAATTACGAATCCTTGGTTAACACTGTTGGTTTAAACATATTCTATTTGTTTATAATAATCATGTACATAATAATTCACAATGATAACATGCAAAAAGGATTAGAACGGAAGCGGTTAACAGTGGTTAACGCTGTTAAAATTCCTAACTTCAAAAATGTTGCAGAACTATTACGGGTTCACTACCTTAAAATGAAAAAGTCTACCTTTAGACCAGGGACTTCCAAACCACCAAAAGGGCTCTTCTAGCTGATCCTAGACTAGTCCTTGAGACCTTTAGATTCTATTTTGTTGATATAAAGTTCAAAGCCAGATCAAATCACTTGACAATGATTTAAATTTTGAAAGCTTTGCACCTTAGTGATAATAATTCTATAGCTGCACTTCAGGTTTTCTCAGAAAAAAGCAAAGAATGCAGGTGCTGATAAAAGGCTGAAGGTGCTTAGTAGTGAAAAAATAAATAAGTATTGTAAGTATTACTCCTACAAAAATATTCAGAGTTATTTCCCTTGATAGAAAACACTGCTCCTGAAAACATCAACACATGCCAATGTATTCCACAGTAATAGAGATATGACAAAGGTTATACAGGGACATTCAAAAAGTGCTTGCTTTAAGACAGGTGCTTGCTTAATACAGGTCAATTTCTGTGCAACTGGTTCATTCGGAAACTCAGTGGCCACTTGCTTAAGACAGGTTGCTTGCTGAATACGGGTGGCCGCTAAAACATGTTTGACTGTAGTTTGTCATGCAAGCAACGCTGAGGTCTCAAATAAAGTAGACCTCAACTCTTACAGTGCAGAGACCAAGGTAATGACAAAAGCTTGACATCCATTTAAATCACAAAGCTTTAAAACAGCTGGGTCTAAACTTACCACCAACAGCTGTGTTTTCAGGAATGTCCACAGTGAAGATACTGGAAGTAAATGTAGGGGCGTTATCATTGAAGTCAGTCAGACCAACTCGCACAGTTCTGTCCACAGACTGTGCCGGAGAACCTTGGTCTACAGCCCTCACAACCACATCATAGTAGTCCACTCCGCCGGTGGCTGCGTCTGCGTCTAGACTGGTAGACGATGTAGACAGGATTCCTGTCACCTGATCAAGGTGAAATAGACCGGTTGCTGCCACACCCAAATCTGCAACATTGTGCACAATATATGAGCCTGTGCAAAACATTTCCAAATATTTCAAACGTGCACAAAGCAAACACTCTGGCCAGCCTGTGCATCTGTCCAGTCTGACCAGAGTCTTCACATTTGGGCTTTGTAGAATGATAGGGTCCAAAAGTGTCTTTAGACATTCAGGCAAACTTGTAACTATACTATGTGGCAGTGAAGGTTGCTTAATGTTGGCCATTCACACACATGTCAAATTGTTGGAAATGTCACACACAGGCTCAGATTTAGTCATAGTGAAATATCTGCGGTTTTGCACCATTTTTCCAAAAAGTCATTAAATTTCACAGTGTTTTTGTTTCAAACTTATAACTGGACAAAAAAAGAATATCTTGGAATTATGAAAAATGCTGACCCTGGTCAAATTACATAGCTTGCCAGGGTCAAAACTGTTTGCTCTGGGTATGGTTATGAATCTGTATAGGCCATTCTACCATACTATTTATTTGTCTTTTAGGGCTGCTGTCAAAGCGCAGTAGGTAGTGAATCAGACTCTGAGTTTTCAATCATAGAAGTCATGGGAATCATCCCCAGCAGCAGAATATATTCTTTCCGATATTTGTCTCTCAAGAATGGATGGATAATCTTAAACATATATGGGATAGCAACTGGAGGCTAGGAAAGGATGTAATGGTGGTGCGGGTGTGGGAAATATCAGGTGCTATGGCCACCATAATATGAAAAAATCAGAACCACAAACGCTCAACTGATTTATCTATAAATACTTTTTCTAAGATATCTGATCTCTTTTGACATGTCATAAACACCTACTTGATGTTACTGTTCCAAGTGTGTAGAGGATATCTCCGTCAACGCCTGCGTCAGGATCAGTGGCTGCTATGGTAACAATGGTTGTACCAATTGGTGAGTTCTCAGAAATATCATATCGTGTTGTTGCACTTGTATATGCCGGTGAGAAAGTAGCCCAGGCTGGTGGGTCTTCATTCACACCTGTTACCTGTAATATATCAAGGAGTTTGAGATATACTTTGGTTACATATTTCTCCTAATAAATGCTCCCGGGAGCTATACATAACATGGTCAGGGAGCTATTATTTAGCATGCATTTTCTGATTTAAAAAATCACTAAAATGGATATCTTTTAAGCTCTTTTCCCTTTGATTTGAGCTGTATTTCTTCAAAACAAACATATAAATGTTTTTTTAGATGAAATTCATCTCAAATTAGAGAAGAAGTCTCTAAATTTCCTAAAATTTAGGCATTGAAGTGGGTTTTCTTAGTAAAAAATGTAGGGGTTCTACTGCTAGGGAGGGCCCTATATAAGAGGGAATACAGTAGTTTCTAAAAATATAAAGGCACTTACAATTGTTTTGTGAAAACCTCTCATTTCGGACATGAGTCTAATTTTTGGCATTTTCAAAGTAATTTCATATTTACCCAATATAGATTCTTATCAGTGTAGAATCAGCATGAATGTCTGATCAGAGTTTTCATTCATCCTATACACTGTCCCAAGATAAATAATGAATTTAGATAATCGTCAAATACTCAATCTTGCTTGAACAACCATGTCAATTAAGCAACAATTTTTATTAAGCGACTATTTTCAAATACCCCTTCTTTGAATCAAAGTATCTTGAAAAGTAGGCGAAGCTGGTCCAATAATCATTGAAAATAAATCATATGTTGTTAAAACTCACCAGGATCGTCTCAATGAGATGATTCTATTGAGTCAAAACAAAAAAAGGATTAATGAGAAATTTTGCGATAATATGCTTATTCAATAAAAAACTTTGTGTTTTATTTGTAAAAAAAAATGTGTATTAAGCGGCCATTTTCTTTAACTCCTGTATTTTGGTTGTCCCATTAGTCGTTGCTTGAAAGAAGTTTTACTGTGCCTTTATTGGACTAATTGACTGTTCAAGCTTTCTATGTATCTATGATTCATCTACAAGTTCAACAGTTAGATGTTAAAAATGTTACATTTGATTTCATAAGTTATAATGTCATGAAAGACAAATTTCATTTAGGAGATGAAAAGAGTAGTTATTGATTTCGTGTATGAAACTGAAAACCTAATCACTATCTTTGAACACTCCAAGTGGATTCATATATGAAAGTGGGCCAACTTAATTCTGACCCGCTTTCGGGTCGGGTGTAGACTGGTCTCAAAGTCGAGTATCAGAATAGCCTATTATAGGCTATTCTGATAATCGATATTTGGATCAGTCTAGAGCTGGTAGCCCGCTTTCTGAGAGATACTCTGATATTGCAGGCAACAGTACCCGCCCAAGGTCAGAAATAAGTTGGTCCAGTGATAAGGTTTTAGTTTCTTACCTCCATGAAATCAACAATTACTCTATATATCTGACCCCTCATGTGAAGAAGGACCATCTGGATAGTGCGTAAAGTGTTGACCATTGTTAGGCTGCGCGGATTGCGCAGACTGAATAGGGTCGAAACTTGTTGTACTGTGCTAATTTTCTGAATCTAGAATGATCATTTTATATCACAGCCTTGGAATTTTAGAAGTGCAACCACTGGTTGACCTGTACCGGAACTAATCTCTTTTGCACAATTTCATTTTACTGAGTCCAGAGATGGTCCCTTTTTGCTTGACAGGTCACATATGTGTCTTAATTTAATTTCTTGAAACAAAATTGGGAAATTCATCCACAACAATACAGATTTCTAATGGGATTCTTTTAAGCTGTGCCCTTACTCAAAATTATTTTATTGAGGAATGAAACCAATTTTTCAGCCAATCAGAATGCACAATTTTTAAAAGACTTTACTAAAAAAAAAAACATTATATGAGTGTGAAATAGCAGCCTGTACAGATGTACGATGCTTTAAGGTAATAAATCCCCTACCAACCAAGCCAAACGGGACTACACATTTGCACTCTGTCCTTCCCTCCCAGCCTGTCCATCCATCTGTCCCGTCTGTTCTTTTACTATAAGAAATCAACTCTCTAGCGATCAGGCCAGTACCGTAAGACTTTACATAATCAAACCATTAACAAGTGCTTATCAGATCGTTAAATCTCTTAGTGGTCAGTGAATCTCAACATGAGACCATAAATAATCCCAAACAAAAACAAACACTACACCAGACAAGATGTTTTACATTCAGCATTACAGTTTGACTGGACAGGGATGAAACTTTCTTTACAGTTTCAACATAAAGAAAGCTTAAAGCCCCGTTCCCACTATCACGGTGTTTGTCTCGGACACCCACGGTACCTCCCGGTGGGGAAAGAGCCGGTATTCCGGGATGATCCGGGATCTTTTCTCTAAAAAATGATTCATATTCCCATATTCCCGACATTGCCCCGGTGTACCCCCGGTTTACTAGCAGGATCTTCCCGTTCGACCCCGGACTATCCCGATTTGTTCCCGGTTTGCCACGGTGTATTTACGGTGCAGGGGCCGGCGTGATCCCGGTTGATCCCGGTACGACCCGGTGTAACCCCGGTTGTCACCGGTAGCGCACCGGTAGCCACCGGTATCGCCCCTTCATATCACGGTTGTATTCCCGGTTTGTCACGGTTTCCCCCGGACCACTCATCCAGGACTAACCGGGGGTCCAAACCGTGACAGTGGGAACGGGGCTTAGCTGAAAATGTCCACGAATCATCAGGGACTATCAGGGTTGAGCCAGGGTAGAGAACCGGACTTGCCCCGGAATATGCCGGTGTTTCTCCGGATTAAGCCGATTCTTGACATCCTCCCGGTGAGTCCCGGTGACTGCCGGTTGTATTAAACATTTTAAAACATCCGGGGTCGGTTGCCGGATCAACAAGGTTCATCCCGGATGGTCCAGGATATTCACGGTGCCGCCACGGTTGTATTCCCCGTTTGTCACGTTTTCCCCCGGACCACTCATCCGGGACTAACCGGGGGTCCAAACCGTGACAGTGGGAACGGGGCTTAACTGAAGATAATTATTGATATTTAGTTCTATCCAATGTATGGGAAAAATTATTTATGTGACCTGAGATGAAATAATAGTACTAACATTAATAATAATAATAATAATAATAATAATAATAGAAATAAGCATAATAATAGAAAGTAAAATAAAAGTAATTCAAGAGAACCAAGATGGCCTGTATCTATGCACTGGCTTTCAAATATTAATGATAATCTCAGTCAGATAAGGAAGATAACAAGGAAATTTGTGAAGAGGCAAAAAGATGGACAGAAAGTATAGGCTAAAACCTTACATGGAAAGCCTTTTTTCAAAATGTATATTAGAATTGATTATAAATAGGAACAGTTCTTTCTTATGAGATAGATATGTTTTGAGGTATTTTTAACAATGAAACACTACTATTAAACCATGCCACGCCCTTGATTGGAGGTCAATCAAAATTTCTAGAACAATTTCAGAAAAGAATCACACAAGAAACACTCATGCCATGTTTCATTTATATTGGTGCAATGGTTTGGGAGAAGATTTTTAAAGATTTTGTTTTTAAAATTGTGAAGATTTCATTAAATAGATAAGCCCTACCCTGTTAACCCATATTTGTGGGGTCAATCAAAATTTCTTACACACATTAAGAAGAGGAACATCCAAGATACATTCATGCCAAGTTTTACTGAAGTCGGGCAAATAACTTTTGGGGGAGAAGATTTTTTTTAAAAATTTTGGAGTGAAATAAAGCATTCTGAAGTATTGCATGGCAATACCAAGTCCCCTACGGGATTTATATATATCCCTATATCAACGAACCGGAACCAAACTCAAATTTGTGAAATTACTCATTGACGCAGACTCACATACTAAAAGTCAGCTCAATATCTCTGAGAGCTAAGAAAAAAGTCCGGAAAACTGAAATTTCCTGGTAGTTTTCTAAGTCCAGCATCCGTATCTTCCTCAAAAATCAATTGACCAGAACCAAACTCTAACTTGTTCTGTAACTCATTAATGTGGACTCACATACCAAAAATTAGCTCAATATGTCCGAGGGTTAAAAAAAAAGTCCGGAAAATTGAAATTTCCTTGTAATTATCTAAGTCAAGCATCCTTATCTTCCACAAAAATCAATGGACCAGAACCAAACTCGAACTTATTCTGTAGCTCATTGAGGCAGACTCACATACCAAAAAACAGCTCAATATCTCGTAGTTTTAAGAAAAAAGTCCGGAAAACTGACATTTCCTGGTAATTTCTAAGTCCAGCATCTGTATCTTCCACAAAAATCAATGGACCGGAACCAAACTTGAACACGTTCTGTAACTTATTGATGCAGACCCACATACCAGAAATCAGCTCAATATCTCCCAGGGTTAAGAAAAAAAGTCTGGAAAACTGATAAGTCCGGACTGACAGACGGATGTAGCACAATACTATAGTCCCCTTGGGCTTTCGCCGGTAGGGGACTAATAAGCCCTGCCCTGGCACCCCCATACTTGGGTAGACTGGCTCCCGTCCAACTGATCTAAAGTATTGTGAAAAAATAAGCTAAATTCAACTAGAGAAAGAAAATTTCTTATCAGCTTATATTCTCTGACTGGCCGATCAGTTTTTGAGAATATGGGAGGTAATTTGAAATAAAATAGTTACACATGAGTAGTCTGCCTTATTAATTTTAAAACTGACAGCCTGGGAGCCAGGCTAATATTTGGGGTTCAATCCAAATTTCTTGAGCAACTGTAAAGAAGGTCACCCAAGGATCATTCATGCCAAGTTTCATGGAAATCAAGCCAATGGTTCAATCCAAATTTCTTGAATCATTTTATAAAAGCCCTGCCCTGCCAACCCCATGTTTGGGATTCAATCTAAATTTCTTGAGCAACTGTAGAAGAGGGTCATCCAAGGATTATTCAAGCCAAGTCTCATTGAATCTGGCCAATGGTTTGGGAGGATAAGATTTTTTTTTAAAAAAATTAAAGCCTGAGTATGTTTGAAGATAGTCGGATGAAAACTGTGGACATTAGAGCATTAACTGCGGTTTTCTTATCAAATTTTCTTTTGACCCCCTTTCCCGTGACTCTGAAGAAATCTGGCCCATTTTCGGAAGGGTCCAATCCAATCAGTCTGAGCAAGTTTGAAGTCAATAGGATAAAAACTGTGGACTTTATACGGTTAACAAGGATTTTCTAATAAATTTTCATTTAACCCCTTTTCTCGTGACGCATGATAGATCAGACCTATTTTTGAAAGGACGATCCTTGTGAAGGTACAATCATTCTGGCCATGATTGTAGGCAATCGGTTGAAAAATGTGGACCTAAAGTGTTATCAAGAATTTTCCAATCAATTTCATTTGGTCCCTTTTTTATGTGAGGTTTACAGATAGTCCAATCGTTCTCTGTCCAAGTTTGTAGACAATCCGATAAAAACTGTGGATTTTAGTGTGTTAATAAGCAAAAGTTAACGGACAGAGGGATGGACGCCGGACGGTAAAATGATTTTGCCTAGGATAGAAAATCATTGCCCCGATATATTTCAAACAGTCTGACTCAAGTTTTTGCACGTACATTAAGAAGAATCCAGGCGGTTTTGGCTTTAATCTAACTTTGAGTGTGTAGATGATTTTGGTATGATTATACAGCTGTCTTTATGCAAAGCAGGAATAATAGGAGAAGAACATATTAAGGACTTTCTTTGCAATGTTTCTTTGGCTGTCACGGCAGTAAAGGTTTTGCATCAAGTATAATGCTTTTACCTTCATTGAACACAGACCAAACAAGGTATGTTCCGGTTGAAATTGATCAAATTGGTTTAGAGACGAATCAGTTACGAAAATTGTCGAAGGACAAAGCAATACTGGCAGTAGATGACAGCCTGGCGCTGGACAGACAGTAGTGAAATAGATCAAAAGTTTAGCTTAAAAGTAGGTCCATTCACTTGTATTGAACATTAGGATTTTAGCTTCAATTGTCAATGAAAATAAAACGGGATCATAAAACATTTATGTCCCCAAATGGTATGATTCTAATTTAAAGAATTGGCTTTCATTATTCTTGTCAGATGACAAAATTAAACACTGTTTGCAATTTGCAAAATGATATTAATCTTACATGTATTTTGGCAATGAATTTATTGTTGAAATAAACGAAAATATTGCTAAAAAGGAACTGGTTATGATTCATCCTTTAAAAACTATATCCAGACAGTAGTTTAGATGGTTTTGGTTTATTCACTAAATTTTTCATGTAGCGCAAAAATATTTAGGGTAAGAAAATCGAACTTTTTTCCAAAGCTTTCCCAGGGCAGGGATATCTTTTGAATCATTAATAAAAACACAGAATTCAAAATTCAGATAGGTTTTATTCACCACTCTATTGAAATTATGATGCAAATGAAATTGCGTGTAAATCTATGTAAAGTATGTACACACGTACACGTGCTTTTTGTTTGTTTGTCTGTGTTTTTTTTTTTTCTTTTTTTAAATGGAATACATTATAATATCAAAAAAGAAACTGTATCTCAAATTGCATGATCAATATCATGATTTCATTTTGCAGCACACAAGCACAGTGTTAAATTTGGGATAAATTAATCTCATCTGACAAAGCATATTTTATTCAAATGGTAACATCTCTCCACAGAAAAAACCCAAAACCTGGTCTTCACTAGAATATCCGACTCATTTCATGTACATTAGTATCCGATTACATGAATATCAGACTGGATGGTGGTTATGATAACATACCATGAAGCCCTCGCGTAGGGTCAAGATGGGGTTACAATTACATGCATTACGTGGTGTAAAATTGTCGTACCGTTAGTTCTTTTTGGGGAAAAGCTGGCTGAAGTTTAGTAAAAGAACAGAGTGTGTCAGTAAATCAGTTTCCCAACCTTTTTTTCTAAAACCTTGGAGGGCTGACTATTGGAGTCTGCATCAATGAGATAACCACTTTCCTGTTTTACAAAATTTTAGACCTGTCCAAATTCAAAGGTTTTGCAGATGAAAATTTAAAGTGGATTTAATTTGAAAAACAACCATTCAGTAGGGTAGAAAATAGTGTGAAAAAAGAAGAAGTTGCTTGTCAGAAGCAATTTCTTCTTTTTTTAAAATGTTTTCTCAATCATAAAATCACAGGCACGTAAAAAGCAGGGATTAAATAGCAAAGAGTTAAAGAAAGAATTCTCCATACCTCGACCAGATAACATTGATATTTTGAGACACATATTTACTCTGTAATTAGGGTAAGTGTAAGACTGCACTAAGTGTATATACAATGTATATACACTTAGGACAGTCTTGCAACAAACCCTTGATAAACATACCGAAACATAAACAGTGGTCGTGCCAGTAAGTGTTCCATCGGTTGCTGTCACAATGAGTGTGTACAAGAAGTTCTTTCCAGTCAAACTATCATAGTCTATAGCATTGGCTGATGTTTCAATCAGTTGATTGTTCAACTGGAACTTTGCAGGCGTATCATCACCAGATGCTATAGCAACTGTTACCGTGGCGCCAGTATCTAGGTCAGTGGCAGTCAACTGACCTACAGCTGCTCCTGTAATAAGTGTAATTATAATATGACCTATGTTGCGGGAGTGAAATTATCCCATTGAATGTTTTTGATATTACACAATTGTTATTACACTTGCTGAATGACTTTGCAAAAAAGCTAAGAACATAAAGCAATGTTATATTTTTGTTTAAAAATGACATCATTATGTATTTATGACATCATTTAGAAAACTGTGTTATATGTATAACAGAATACCTGGTATCGATAAATGTCTTAAAATTCCTTGATTTGTCACAAAATTCAGGCCATATTAGAAATATCAAATTTGTGTTCATAAAATACCTGATTTATTAAACTCACCATCTAGAACAGATAAAAACTTGGCTCAGCCTAGTTTTTATCTGTTAATTGATGACTCATTTATTAAATTCCATATTTCAATGACCACTCATTTATCTGTTAATAGATGACTCGTTTATTAAATTCGATATTTCAATGACCACTCATTCAATATACTCTAAATACAGTATACAGTAATTTATGGTATATATATAATGTAACAGTGAAATCTCTTATCCTGAACTAAAGGGGCATTTGGAACACCACTGGGCCAATCTCACGATCAACCTCAGATGAGCATAGACAGAATATTTTTAAAAAGTACGGGAAAACCATTGAAAAACTCGATGACGTCAGTTAAAATGGCGTTAGCCCTCGAAACTGTGAGTGAAAACATTCGACGTCGCCAACGCTACTCGTTTAAGTCACTGACATGAAACCATCGAATCCTAATTTAGATATATTTAGATTCTTAAATAATGGCTGAAAAACTTAATTTTTGAGAATGATTCATCATTGTCAAAAATTAAGATTTTTCAGTCGTTATTTACTGTAAAAGATATAAATCTATAGTGCTAGTTTTCTTACACTGTTTCCTGCCAACAAAATGCACGATTTTGTTACATACCCATCCGCCTTACATATATCCGAGGTATGTTGTAGTTTACGGAAATAGCCAAGTGATGTTCCGAATGCTAAAGGGGAAGACATTCTGAACTGCTGCTTGATGCTAAAGGCAGAGGGCAATAGTTCAGAAACCATCCCCGACACCAAGGGTAATAGTATGCACTGCCGCCACCATAGCGCAGTTGGTAATGCATAAGACTTCCAATCTGGAAGCAGAGGGTTCGATCCCCGGTGGCGGCAAATATCCTTTCCGACGTTTGTCTCTCACCAATAGGTAGATAAACATAAACCTATTTGAGATAGCAGTCGGAGGCTGGGAAAGGGTGTAATGGTAGTACAGGTGAAAGAAATATCAGGAATCCATTGTTAGGTGCTCCGGCCGCCGCAATATAACTGCGAAATTGTTGAAAGCGGCATAAAACCCATTCAAACAAACAAATACATGAACCATCATAAAATAACTGTTTTATTATGTTTTTCATTCAAATATAATGTTAATAACCAAAGAAATATAGATAGAACAAAAGTCTATTTTGGATAAATCCTTTAAAACACATCCTTTGGTATGTTTATTACATTCAATGGCAGATCCAGGAATTCTATCAAGGGGGATCTAACATTCAAATTCAAATAAAGTTTTAAGGGACGCAGAATCTGACACTGACAGTAAGTAGTCAGAACTCTGGAAAATATCTGATTTAACTCAGGAAAACCCTCTGCAAATCAATGTCAGGAAAGAATTGAAGACTGTTTTGTCTTCAATTCTTTTCTGATGATGATCCCTAACAGAAAATACCTATCTAGTACATTGTGTAGCTAGATGAGAAGAGCTTAAATGAGATATTTTAAAAGAGACTCCTAAGCCATATGACGTCATTTCATAAGTGGGCAACAGTTTTGATACAGTGATTCAAAGTTGGAAGAACTCAATGTAACCAAATAGATCTAGATGTAAAATATAGATTTAAAACCATGCATCAAACTACAAACCTTGAGCAGTATTTTCAGCAACGGAGAAGAAATAAGCCGTGGATGAGAATGAGGGAGTGTTATCATTAATATTAGACACGGTGATTGTTATGACTTGGTCAGCTGTGTTAGCGGTGGAAGCCGAGTCAGACACCTTCAGGTTCAGGGAAAATGAACTTGTTCCCGCCTCAAAATCAATAACCTCTGCTATCTTTACCTCCCTTGTTGAAGAGTCAAACTGGAATTTGGTGCTTCCTGAAAACATAGATTATCATTAGATTTATAAAGTTTATAATGACAGCATGGCATTTTTTTCTTTACACTGCTTTGCAATTTTTTCCTATATAGTAAGCTTAAATAACATCATGAGTAGATACAGAATTGTTTCCTTTTTTTGCACCTGATGTTTTCATTCATTGTTAAATTCTGCTTTGCAATATCTCTTTGGAATCAAGATGATGCATGACAGAATTCCATAATAAGTTACTACCATAGAAGCAACTTATATTTTTGACTTACACAAATAAATAATCGTAAGATGTTTAGTAAAACAGAGCCCTGATGTGCATGTCGTCACCTTGGCGTCATTGATGGTGATATTAGCACAGGACCATTCTGAACATATAGAGGATAATCATTTGTTTCAGTGTAAGATCGATTTATATTTCATTGAGTGAACAACAAAAACTATATTTTCACAAGAGTGAAAATATAGCTTTTGTTGTTCACGAATTGAAATATTAATCAATCTTACTCGAAAAACAAACTATTATTCTATTACTTTATTGCAAAAATGTGAAATTTCTAGGACATATTTTCGTAAAGCGCATTATTTTGCCCGAGATTGCTATGCAGTGTCCATTGTGATTTATTTCGCCTAGCATAGATGACGCAGATAGGATGAAATGCACAAAAGCAGGGTATAAGTTATTGAAAATTTCACTGCTTTTGCGGTGAGACTATCAAGTGATAATCTACCGTTATTTCTTGATAAACTGAAAAGCATTAAAGAATGCTCAATCTTTTCCGTAAACTTGAAAGTATCTCAAACGTAAATGTAATTTTGGGTAATTTGGGGTCATTTTTATCTGTGATTCAGCTTCTGATGGTATCTCTGGTCAATCACTTTCCTAACAGAGTAAGACATAGTCGGATGCAAAATGAATCGAAAAATATTTTGGCAATTTTTTACTTAGATTTTCTGGATTTTCCTAGTTTTTTAGTCTAGCCTTAGGACATGCATGCATTTTTCCTGCTTCACTTTTGACAAATTAAAGTATCATTGTTTTGGCATGACTTGTTAATTGACAAATAATTTATCTAGGTACCAGTCAAACTGTAGGAGAATGTGTCCCCAGCATCCCCATCAGTGACTGTGAATGGTCCAGCTGCCACACTTCCAACTGCAAGTTCTTCATCGATGGTAGAAGTAAATGTTCCAGTTATAACAGGACTTTCATCATTTATATCTGCTATGTTGACCACCATCGTAGCTGTTCCAGTCTCAGATGTTGAATCAGTCGCAGCTCTGAAAGATGAAATAATTAGTTGCTTGTCAATTATTTATATGGTTATAAGTCAAATTACAGGAACTTGACAATGAAACCACCAGGTGATGTTTGCAATTTACATTTCTATTTCAAGGCTAAATCATATAAAACATTTTAAAAGCATAGTCTTCTTTCCAACTTCATTTTTTGCAAATATTCAGGGAAGGCCATGGCAATATCAAAAATACAGATCAGCACGGTTTGACACTTATGGCAAGGGTCTACACTAACACCAGTCCTCGGGCCCGAGACCTGTGGAATTTAAGGAGGACTCGGGTAGAAGTTAACATGTTTCTGGTCCTTCAGGCCTGTAAGAAATGGTCTTTTCATGTCTTATCAAACTAGTTCTTTTTCTTATAAGTTGCCTTTCTAATAATAAAGTTTTCATTACCTTATGGAAATCAATATGGGAAAAGAAGAAATTGCTTGTGACAAGCAATTTCTTCTTTCCCCAAACTGTTTTTTCTAACTATTTACTTCTAGATTGCTAAATAATATCCATAGTTTTCTTGGAGGACCTGTTTTCATCAGGTAGGACCTGTAAGTTTTAACCCTTTGCTGTTTAATCCCTGCTTTTTACGTGCCTGTGATTTTATGATTGAGAAAACATTGTGAAAAAAGAAGAAATTGCTTCTGACAAGCAATTTCTTCTTTTTCCACACTATTTTCTACCCTACTGAATGATTATTTTTCAAATTAAATCCACTTTTAATTTCGTCTGCAAAACCTTTGAATTTGGACAGGTCCAAAATTTTTTGTAAAACAGGAAAGAGTTAAGGCTAATAGGTTCTTCAGGCTAGGTAGGACCTGTAAGTTTTAAGGCTAATAGGTCCTTCAGGCTTGTGGTAAAAAATTGTTAGTGTTGAACCCTGCTAATAGTGTCCTGAGAACCTGAGGATCCCTAAAATATCGGGAGGGGTTCCAATTGTTCAATGGGGGGGGATTCCATCTGTATCCTTCTATATCGAGGAAAGTTAGGCGTTCTGGCAATCAGAATCCATTTTTTGAAAGCCATGGTTCAAACTCCACTTTTGTTCCTTAGAACCCATGGCTTGTAAATGTACTGGAATGTATCACTGATTTATGCTTTTCCTTACTCTTTCTTTAAAATTCTACATATGCAAAAGAGTATGGAAATAATGATTATAAAGAAAAAACCTCATTATTGCCTACCGGTATTTATATTCATAGGCACTTACAATAGTTTGGGCTGAAGCCTCAATCTATCTATATCTGCAAAAAAGAAATGTACCATACATTTAACTCCTAGCTAAGGAAACCATAGCCATGTTACGTTCTTTTTTTATTGTTTCGTCAAAACTTACTCAATAACTAGCGTATATGAGGTCTCAGATTCAAAATCAAGGGCAGCAACTGGTGAAAGTGTGGCAGCATTCAACTGAAACTTGGTTGATGGAGTCTGGGAGGTGATGGTATACGTGATCGTCCCTCCGTCAGTGTCTGTGGCGACCATGGTGGCTATAGAGACCCCGATCCCTGTATCCTCAGTTTTAGATTCGGTCGTACTGCCATCAGGAGCAGGGTACACAAAAACAGGAATGGCACCTGAAATTTAACATTATTCTGTTTAATTAACCTTTGACATGCTTAATCTGGAATATTCCTACTTAGGTAGGTAGTATAGACAAGGATCAGTCTGCACATATGTGCAGTCTGATCTAAGTTCATACCAACTTATCGTCCTTATTTATCAAAAGAATTAAAAAGAAATATACTTTTTAAATAAAATATGACTCATAGTTAATGCATCCAGTGCTTTTCAGCACTTTGATTTTGATGCCATTTTGCAAAGGACTTTATTCAGCATGACACGGGTTAAAATTTGTTTTTAACAAATTGCAAATTTGGAACATTTTGAATCAGTCAGGCTCAAATGTTTCCAATATTAACAGCAGGGGTGTAGGATGAGACCAGACAACACATCTGTGCAGGTTGATCATAGCCAATACTTTCTGCAAAAGCAGCTTTGTGTACAACAGGGAAAGCTGTTAACAGCTTAAGGAGGTTAAACACCCTGGGTTTGATGCTTATTGGAATCCAGGGGAACAACTGTCCAAAATTATTTTGAAATCAAAAAGAAAATGTATAGAGACTAGACCAGTTTTACTGTTTGACATTCAGCTGTGACCTTTACCTTGGACATATCAAAACAAATTCTTTAAGTGACACTGGTACACATCAAGGGGATCAATTATGCAAAGTTATTTTGAAATCTATTCCTAAATGTAGGACATTTGCTACAGACAAGACCAGTTTTATTGTTTGACTTTGACCTGTTACTTATTCAGATAAACTCATCGCATGACACTTGTACTCATGGAGGGGAACAACTTTGTCCAGTTATTTTGAAATCCATTCATAAATGTAGGAGATCTATGCTCAAGACAAAACCAATTTTAAAAAAAATATCATTTAACCTTCAGCTGTTACTTGATCTTAAATGTATCTTTATATGCATAAGTTCTGATCAAGAGAAAATTTTTGCAAAGTTATTTTGAAACCCAATTTATAAATGAAGAACATATGTTCTTGACAAAACCAATTTTAACGGAGTCCATTGTTTGACCTTCAACTTACTGGGACCTTGATCTTTGGTGTATCTCAACAAACGCCTCGCATAACACTTGATGACTTTCAGGACACCAACTATGCCAAATAATTTTGAAATCCATTTAATTTTTAGATATGTAGGAGATATGGTCCAGACGGGACCAATTTTGTTCAATTTTATTCTTTGACCTTTAGCTGTGACCCTAACCTTTGGTGAATGTGAACAAACTCTATTCACATGACATTTGTCCTCATTAAGGGCAACAACAGCACAAAGTTTCAAAATGTAGAAAATATGCTCTGGATACCAATTTGCCACTTGAACTACACCTGCGACCTATATGACTTTCAGCTGTGACCTTGACCTTCAGTTTATCCGGACAAACTCTTTGCATGACACCAGTACTCACCTCTGCCAAGTAATTTTGAAACTACTCTGCAGAAAAATGGGCCATCACCCTCACAAACACACGCAAAGCCTCACACACAGACAGGGTAACTCTATATGCCCGACTTGCCCGTCCCTATTTCATGGCGGTTATCGTTATGAAATGGTCCACATAATTAATCCATAACAAATGCATGTGCTTTATAATATTTTCTTTTGCAATGCAGCTTAATATATTATAGATATAAATGACAGGTGATAAAGAAAAGCTTTTCAATTTACAGAATGATAGATGCTTTTTGATTATCTAGTCCTATTTATCTTAATCAGAGATAATATGATTATACCCTTTATTTTGGAAAATATACAAGCATTATTCTGCAAAACACCACATGAATGTAATTCACTATTTATGGCTTAATGCAAAACTATTGTAAGTGCCTATATTCGTATAGGCACTTACAATAACTTTGTACTATCCCCTTTATTTACCAGTGGACCAAACCAGTTATAACATTAATTTATTTGGTTGGCTCTAAAAACATATAGATCTTTCAATAAATTATTTAAGTATTTTAGAATTGTGTAGGACTCATGATTGACACTTGAGCCAGGGTTTTGACCCCAAAAAATCTCAAATATCTTTTCTCATTTTGACCCCCTCAGGAGAAATTTCTTAGAGTCAAAATGTTTTTTTTTTTCCTTCAAAATTTCAATGATTTATTTTATTATATACAGTAAATTGTCACTTGTCCCTTCAAAATTCAACTTATAATTTACTCTTTCTGTTGTTTTGACCCCTTTAAGATCAGTAATGACCCAATGAATTTCATAGATAAGGAGTCAATGACTCCTAAATTTCAAATACTAGCATGAGCTCTGATTGCAGCTAACCAATTTACAGTATTTGAATTTCTACATCAGGGTTTTAAGGGACACAGGTTTTGCGAGTCTGAGACTCTAAAATAAGTAGCCAGGACCCTCAAAAATATCTGATATGAGTCCCAAAGACCCCCTGGAGATCAGCTTTAGAAACGAATTGAAGACTGTTTAAAACAGTCTTCAATTCTTTCCTGAAGTTGAGTCCAGAATAGCCAAAAAATATATCCAATTCTTTCTTTACCTTCAACCAGAGAAAATAGAAATAAGTTAAGTTCTCAAAAGAAAAAGTCTATATCTTAAGCAGGGACTCCCAAACTTTAAGACGGGACCCTTAATTGAACATTATACAATTAGTGGATTGCTGGCCTTACCCATTGATCCTGCATTGCACACGCCTCAGATAACAAGAGCACCGCCTACAGATGCCTACGTTTGGTTGTTGAGTGCTGGATGGTGGATAATATCTAAGTCAAAAAAGGGGCTGATTTGCACAATATGCATCTAGAGTAAATTCCCTTTATAGTATAGATTGCTCTTTTGATAGTGAACATGTGCGCCAAGTTTCAAGTATATGCCTTCAGGCTGTAGAACTAATAATTGAAATCAGACTTACCCTGACATTTTTGAGACCAGCTAAGTATGGTTAGATACAGGAATAACCCTGATTGAGCAAATGAACACAAGAGCATAGCACAAAATTGAGCTTTTCACTCCCTACACAGATCTGTCTTTAACACCACACATCACGTCTCTTTTATCCTTCTGTGTCTTTGTATTTCACAAATATTGTAGTGTTTGGTAAACCATAAAAGACTTTTTTGTCTGAAATGGAATGTAAATGAAGATTAGAGTGACCAACTATGTTTTTGTTTCTTATCATTTTTTGCCAGTTGGCAAGCAAACTGATGTAACTATAGCCTGATGAAAGCTGTAGTTTTGACATTTTGTTTCCTTACTGACCGCATGAAATTGATTTTTCAGATTATCAAACTTGATAACTATCTATATATTTTTGCTGGTATTCTGGGGTCTAGACCCCAGCTCCTTTCATTGATCAATATATGACTATGGACACATATGCATAGATACGAAGACATTAACATGTATATGTGTGACCCCTCACGCAAAAAGGGAACATTTAGGATGGGTTAAACAGAGGTACAGATAAGAGGGGGTAATGCCTTTCTTAAATCTTTGTTTCTCAATGAAACCCTATGTTGTGGGAAAGGATATGAATGATTTTAACAAGACAATTCAAACGAGTACCAACAATATAGGATTTGTGGAAGTTTAGTTGAAATATTTTACATGTTGTAATTTGAAATGCAAAATACCCCCTCTACCCATATCTCTGGTCAAAAGAAAAAAAGTACACTGACTAAGGTCTAAAATTTTCTGTCTTAGCATATTTTCTGAATCTATAATGATCAATTTACCACCCTTATATGATTATATAAGATCACACTCTAGGTGACCTCTGCTTGAATCACTCTATCTATCAAGTAACTGATTTACAGAGATAGAAGATTGTCCGATTGTGGTTGAAGGATCACATTCTATACAAAAATCTACATGCATACCACCAAGATCTTGCCAGAAAATTAGTCCTTTCCAAAAATTCCTCCTTTCAACTAATTTAATCTATTGTGATTTTACAAATAGAGGATAATAAATGAGTAGTCAATGAATTTATTAGAAAAATCATATTTGAACAGATAAAAACAATGCTGCCACATTTTTTATCTGCTTTGCATGACAAGTTTAATAAATGCGGTATTTAAAGAAAACAAATTTGATATTTTTCGTTATAATGACCTGATTTTTTTTATAAAACCAGGAAAATACAATATTTATCAATTCAATTTATTGGGCAAAGCATATTTCAACATTGTGTGCGAAATAACCTCAGAAAATCCATTATGACGTAATTTTCACAACGCAAATATAACATGATATCCATTCTTAGCTCTTATGCATAGTATTTCACTAGTGCAATAACACCCGTGTAACATAAAAAAAAAATCAATTGTTTTTTTTCACTCTGGCAGGGTAGGTCATATAATAAATTATCATATACAACATGCTAAGGGTTAAAGTCAAAGGCTAAAATCCTCAAGCAAATACTATATGATTGAAAAAGTGTTCATGACTGGCATAAATCTCCATTCAGCCAACTAAAAGCTCCTAAAGGACCAATTGAAACTCAATTATTCTAGTTGAAAATACAAGTATAACCACTTATAGTCAAACAATTTTGTAGACTAAGATCAGACTGCACAAATGTGCAGGCTGATCTTTGTCTTTACCTCCTTCAAAAAAAGAACATGTTTCAGGTTCAGTATTACAACAAATTCGTCGGCTCCATTCTATAAGGACGTATATGCAAAATTCCATTTTTTCTTTTATTGCATTTTCGCACACATATGATATTCCCGCGTCTTTTGCGAAGATGCTGGACCTGAAAGCTAATCGTATCCCCCCAAAAAAGCTTCATGAACTTGTAAGATACGTCATTTTCGCAGCGGAAGTGGTCGAACAGTGAAGTTCGAAAATGACGTATTGACAAATTTGATAACTGTTCATGTTTCCTTATGATAAAAGTTTATTTTTAAAGATCAGTTTGAAAAAGAACACAACCTTTACCCAGGCCAGATAATTCGTGTGTCTCAGTTACATACATAAAAATTGTTATATGTGTTTTTCACTTTTTTCGAGAAACGTCTCACTCAACGGCTTTCGGGGTCTCGTATGCACCTGAAAAGAATTTTTTACAGGCGATTTGTCCTATATCTTATATAACATCAAATTTAATTAGTTTTTTTCATGCATTTATCATTTATGCCTTTTTTTGTCTATACGTCATTTTGTTCCGTTAAAATTAAGTGAAAAAATGACGTGCTTGACGATTTTTTTTGTTGTTTTTCTTAAATAACCCATTATAGAGACAAAATTTAATACTTTTGGCGGCAGATAATATATGTAGTGATTGGATTTAAAAAGTTTTCGACCAAAATGGTTTTACTAGTGTTTATAGGTAAAAAGATATTAAGTTTTTTCCTTCTCCTGAAAAGTAGACTTTTCCCGTATTCGTCCTTATAGAACGGAGCCGACGAAATACAGTTGTTCAAAATAGGCAGTCATGTGAAACAATTTACCTTCATTACCAAATGGTCCCTATTTAATAAGCAAAAAAGACATTTGTCAAAACCGTTACTAAATTTACTAAAACTAATTTGTTCTTACATAACATTCAAAAGCAAGATAAGCTAACCAATGCATAAAAAGTACAAGGTACAAAAAGGCCAAGATCACACAATATCTTCACAGACCATAGACTTACTTATAATACTGACAGGTATAACGCCTCTTTAAAACATTATTCAACCATTACATGGAGTTAATGTAAAAAACTATGGATCATATTGAGGGTGTAGGGCAAAAATATAGTGAGTGTCTAATATATTAACAGGCACCTATGAAAGTTTTTCACTTATCCCTCAATAAAGTCCAAAAAGTTACATTAAATAGAATGTAATTAGTTGTGTCACTGAGTGTTTCCGAAAATCAAACAAGAGCTGTCACTGTAAGATGACAATGCCCCCGACACCGCTTTGATAGTAATAAGGAAGTTATGGCCAATGTTAAAGTTTTTGGACGGAATGACGGACGGACAGACAGACGGACAGACGGACGGACAGACGGACGGACGGACAAGTCAAATTTATTATGCCTCCCTATCGGGGGCATAAAAAGCTTAGGAAGACATCTGTTAGACATGAAGAAACTGCGTACATGAGGATGTAAATAAATTAGATGGGCTAAACTTAAACCTTACTTTTAACACAGCTATGTTTACAGAATTGTATTTGCAGATCATTTAATATAATTTAATTAATACATGAATTGATATTGTTTAATTAATACATGAAATGCTCCCAAACAAGGCAAAAAATGATTAACATACATAGCTGACAATATATCGATGGCTCAGCCTGAAACAGTAGTAATTGCCTATATGTTTACAATGGCAATTAAAACTGTTTGGTGCTGAGACATAAATATGAACTTTTGAAGACTTCACAGGCTAAACAGAAACAATATTTTCAATATTTCTCAAGATAGTTCCTTTTTGTAGGACAGGTCACATATTGATGGGTCAGAGTCAAACTATTGTAAGCATTCTTATGATATAGGCAATTACAACAGTTTTTCATAGACCTCTCAAAATGTTAGCCACTTGTGACTCTATATAAGCAAGAGAAAGTAAGATAAAGTAAGGTAATGATGTAATTCAATAGTCAATATATTTTACAGTCCATTGTTTTTGTTTACTGCATGTGTCAATATTTAAAAATGTAAGTCATTATCAAGATTTTTCGTTTTCTATAAATAAATTGTATCTGTCCTTGAGTGCTTTCTGGTCATTAACTTGACATGAAATGTCATTAGCCTACTTATGATTTTCTAGATGATAGTTCAATGACACCAGGACTTTTTCCAACTATTGAACTTCTTTAGAAAAAGCTATTGACAAAATGATAATATTTGGAAATTTTCAAGTATAAATATGTTTATTAATACCCCTTATGAAAGATGATATCTCCAACCGATATTTCATCAAAATTTAGATGATTTTCTAGATGTTGATTTTTTACTTTTTTTAAGATTTGTTCCTTTGCCCAAATGTTTTACCCTACTTGACCCATTGTGAACTTGTCCAAGATATCACGAAGACAAACATTCTGACCAAGTTTCAAGTTTTTTTAGCTAAAATATGGCCTCTACAGTACACATGGTATGTTACTTACATTTTCCCCCATGTACTGGTTTTTGAACCCGGTTTACAATTTTTCCAAATTGACCAAGATTAGATGCAGACAAATATCATGACCAAGTTTCAAGACATTTGAGCAAAAAAAATGTAGCCTCTAGAGGGCACACAAGATTTTTCCATAATTTGATCCCATTTTTAATCCCAGGATTAGTTCGACACTAAGGGGAGTCCAGGAGTCGGAGACACCTTGTTTACGAGTTGAGACTCCTTACATTTGCAAGTAAGTAGTCCAATAGACTCCAAGGATCATATTTTGAATACTTTGAAAAACAAATGCAGAGCAGTGCCCTTTCTAACACTTGCCAAAACTGTAGATCTTTCCACTACAGAAGCTGCTGAAGAAAACATCTGCTTGCATCTTTTGGTGTCTTGAGAAACAAACCTGGAGGGACATTGTGGAAAAAAAGAATTTGCTTATAACAAGCAATTTCTTCTTTTCCACAATGTTCTCCCATAATGAAAATTTGGACTCCTTATTTTAAGCTTGGACTCCTTGATTTCATGTGCATGGAGTCCAATTGACTCCTCAATCTCAGGAGTTAGTGTCCACTCCTGAATCCCCTTTGACCCATTTTTTAACTAAACTGAGATTTGATGGAGTCTAACATTTTGACCAAGTTTCATTAGATTCAAGTAAACATAAGTGTCCTTAGGAATGCATACAAGGTTTTTTTTAAGAATTGACCCCTTGACCTCTTTTTTACCCCACTTGACCAAAATTTCAACTCTTCCAGGATGTCATATAGACAAATTCTGTCAAAATTCTAATTTTGAGCCAAAAATATGTCCTCTAGAGTGCACACATAGTTTTTAAAAGATTCAACACCTTGGTCCCCATTTTTACCCAACTTGGACCATTTTCAAATTTGACCAAGATTTAATTAAGACAAACATTCTGACAGATTTTCAAGATATTTCAGCCAAAACTGTGGCATTTAGAGTACGCACATTTTTTTCTAAGATTTGACCTCTTGTTTTGACCCAACTTTGTCCAAATTTGAACTTGTCCAAGATGTCATGTAGGCAAACACGCTGACTAATTTTCAAGACATTTGAGCCAAAGTTGTAGACTCCAGAGTGATCACAAGATGTTGACACACAACGCACATCCACCCGGGATTTCAATATCTGATGGACAGAGCTAGATCACACTTGTATCGACTTGTTGATTAAAGACCCCCCAAAAAAACATAAAGACATAATGTATCTAGAGTATCTCCCTTGATAGTATAGGTTGCTCTTTTGATGGTGAACATGTGTGCCATGATTGCTTTCAGTAGAACCAGAGATATCACAAAATGGCAAAGTTTTTGCACAACAACAATCACGACGAAAACGACACCACGGCTATAGCAATACCTCAGGTTTCTCCGAAAACAGCCGAGCTAAAAATGCGATGCTGTAATTATTTTTTTACAACGCTCTTGGATTATTCATTTAAAAGTAGAAAATAGAATTTCTTGAAAAAAGGAGAACAAAATCTTTTCGATGGGCGATATATCGTCTCTGTCGTCTTGCAGAAATGGTTCGATATAAAGTAACTATTTCATAAAGATGGAGATTATTGGAAGCGAAGAGGGTGTGACAATTATAGTATCTAAATCCTAACTAAAGAACATTTTTGAATAATACCCGCTTCTATCTCAGCCATCTTTTGTTGTTGTTGTTATTATTATTGTTGTTGTTGTTGTTGTTTAATTTCTTACTAAAACTTTAGACTGGAGGTAGTACAAACTTGTGACCCGTCAGGCGAAAAAGGAATTCTTGTGAAGTGTGGACAAAATTCGATCCTAGTCAGACTGCGTGATCTGCGCAGACCGACAAGGGTCAATTTTTTTTGCAAGTTTAAAATTTTCATTATGTAGAATGATTTTTCTACCTTTCTTCGAAGTTATATCCAAAATCAACCTTCTCGTTGACCTATGCTGGATCCAATCCTGTTTTCAATGTATTTGTTTTGCGGAGTTTCCAGATGGCCCCTTTTCGCTTGAAGAATCACATTTATTTAACAATTTAAGCAGAAAACATTTAATTTATTCAAGTAAATAGTGTATATGTCAAAAGATTTACTAATTCATTAACTGTCTTTTCAATTGATCCATCGTTATTTCACTTGTCATCATATGTTATCATCTTTTTTAGTGCCATCGTATTATCATCATGATATCACCAATTAATCAGATTATCACTTTCATTTGTTTTTCATTCACTCAAGGCAACATTGTAAAAAGAGAAATTTCAATTTATTTATTTTGAAAGATGTGTCTTAATGTTTCACCTTCATAAAATAAAGATGATATTATTATTATTATTATTATTATTATTATAATTATTATTATTATCATCATTATTATTATAATTATTATTATTATTATTATCATTATCATCATCATCATCATCATCATCATCATCATCATCATCATCATCATCATTATCATTATTATTATTATTATTATTATTATTATTATTATTATTATTATTATTATTATTATTATCATCATCATCATCATCATCATCATCATCATCATCATCATTACTATCATTACTATTATTGTTATAATTATTTAGAGGGTTATTCGGACTACAAATTAAAATTGTATAATTGCAATTCGATTAAATCAAGAATTCTGATTGGTTTAAATCGTATCATGCGGAGATAATCTATTGCACGTTATTTCTGTATGAAATGCAACTGGTCTTTCGGGAAACCCCCGACCTTCGATCTGCAAGTCATGTGTCGTAGGAACTCGAATAACTCTCGTTCCCGATCCACAGCGCAGCATTGCCATTTTATCTATAAGATATTAAGATATTTTCGAAATAATTTACGCTTACAAGCATGCCGTTCTGATTCTGAGCCGACGTTTACAAACAGTGAGTCGACGAAGACCAACAAATAACCCTCTCAATTAAGGCCGACCACGCCGTTTTCGTTTGAAAATACAGACTAACTTGGCAAAATTAAGATTTTGGTTATTTTTAACTCTGCAAATTTAATAAAATCGTCGTTTATTTGTGTATCATTTGTTTCACTTTATGCCCTACGGGCGTTATTTGCCATGTGCAAAGGCAATTGCACTTTATACTTCCATAATCGCAGTGAAAAAGAACCTCATCCCTATAATATTCAGACAGAAATGTCTATCAGAGAAGGTGATAATAGATAAGTAGTGTAAAATAAAATTGAACGAGTAGCCAAAGGCTTAATAACGCACACTAGGCTAGGCAAGTGCGTATTACAAAATAAATCCTCTTTCGAAAAATATTGTTATTGAATTTGTAATAATGGTATCTAGATACTAACTGTAGGCCTAGTGATGAAAAGTATCTATTTGACTTGGCGCGGTTAATAGGACTAGTGCAAGATAATGGGATAGACGAATATCAAGTATATTTGATCAGTATGGATTAGTTTTTTATAACCTTTTAACAATATGGACTATAAAACAATGCAAAGATATATCGACAACTTAGTCAGAACCCTTTATTTTTCAACTCCTGTATGCCAAGCTATATTGGTCCAATCAAACATCGGATGAGAAAAAAAAACATGTCAGATATATCTATATATCTCATTCTGACAATAATTTCATTCGTTTTTTTGTTTGTGTGTTTTTTTCTCTCTCTCTCTCTCTTTCTTCGAAGACCTACATTTGTTTGGTGCTCTTATTAATTGTTGTTACTCCAAATTTGCCTAACTTTATGTATTTCATTAGCTAGAGTTGTTATATCAGGGAAAACACAACATTTAGTTTCTTTCCTACCACATGCTTCTATATATTGAATCTAAATAATCAACAAGTAAAGGGAAGGAAAGTAGACTATATTTTCTTTCAAGTCTTTTTTTTTCTGCGAATCGAGAATTATCAGGAAACTCGGCACCGAGGCGTGATTTTTACAGTTTATCCATGGATAAACAAATGATAGGAGAAAACTAGAACATAATCCTACTGAATTTCAATTCGATTTGAAAAAAAAATGCCAATATGATAGGATAAAAAATTAAAATTGTTTCGTCATTTTTTAAGATAGATGATTTATTGGGGTATCATTTGAAAGGTAATGGTTTAAAGTTTTTGTTGGTTTAAAACAAATCCCATACAAAGTCAAGACGACACTAATGACGTTACAATCTACTTCATAAGATTTTTATATATTCCAGAAAAGTTGGCAATAGCGAAATTTGACAAAAATGCCAGAATTCCCATAAGACTGGTATATACTAACATAATTTTACTACAAATAGAAAATAATGTAGCTAGAACTTTTGACTCCATATTTCCATACGCTTTAGTACAAGAGAAATGGAATTTTGCATCAAGAGAGCAAATAGGAGACAAAATATAAAAGCACCAATGTGACCGTCTGATGGGGTCTTTATCACGTTATTGAAATTACGGGGATCACTTACAGTACCTACTTTAAATGTAAGTTACAGAAGTAACCATTTAATATAAATAGAAATCAACTAACATATGTGTATGCCTTCGAAACAAATATTTCGATGGCAATTATGAACAAAGTTGGAAATGGTGCGTGAATTCTTATTCCTATCATATATTTTGAATCACGCTTTACCTCATTGAATTGAAAAAATCAAAGCACTGAAAGTACTGATGGTGAACGAACCTGATGGCATTCTAGAATAATATATTGAATTCAATTAGAAAAGAGAAACTATGAATGTAAAAATAATTTTTAAAAAAAGGGGGGGAGGAATTGTCTTGACAAAATTTCCGTTATTCGGAAAATTCAATGCAAATTCAAAGAATGGGAAAGATGGGAAAAATCCTGTTAGAACAATATTTGTTAGAATATGAGTTGTTACTCTGTGAAAATTTCTTTTACACACTTGAAATATGTACATTTATTAATTTAACATAAATGGAGAAAACGATTTAATCCTATCTAAAACTGTCTTCAACCTATATCCAATGGTGTTTATTTTTACAAAAGTAATTGTTATCATGTTTAAGCTTATTTCAAGTAAATTTGTTGTATTTGTTTTAACCTTTTTTTATCTATCTTTGTTTCTTCTCAGAGGATGAAAAGGTCTTTGAGTTCCAACCAAAGAAACACCTATGAATATCAGTCAGTCCCGAACTGTACTCATCGTTTAAAGTTATGATTTGTTAACTTATTAATAGTTTTTTTTAACCATAACCCGAGAGATTCATTTTTATCATATCTGAAGCCAAAACCACTTCCTTGATTGACACTTATGTCGTTATTCAATTTTATAACACTGCAGGATGAGAAATATTTAGGTATAGGTTAAAGTGTGTATTTCCGTTTATTTATCGTCTCTACCGTAGCATATGCCCATATGAGCGACGCCCCAAGAAGACGGTTAGTTGTTACGGGGGATAGTGCAAGGATACATGACGAATCTACTGCTGAGATCCGCCATGGTTCATTAACGTGCTCGGTGTAAAGCACCGTCTCACGGGGCCTCGGTTAAACGTCTCATCCGAAAGACAAGTAGTTTTTGTTAGTGTACCAGCCCGGGAACCGAACCCACGCGGTCGAACTTCAATGGTTTTCAAGTCCGGTGCTCTACCAACTGAGCTAATCGTGCTGGTCGTATAGGTTAAAGTGTGTGTTTGTAGGATTTAGGTCCCTCCGTGCTCTAGGCATGTATGGTAAGGACCATGAGAGAGAAAGAATCGGATACGAGGAGATCCGGGTTCATACGCCCCTAGCTCTTCGACGAAAAGACCTCCTTAATTCTTTATTGTGCCCAGTGTAAAGCACCGATACTCGCGAAGCTACCTCTGGGTTTCTTACCAGTTCACTTCTAGGTGACAATCCCTGCCGCGGTTAGGATTCGAATATAGGTTAAAGGAGGTCTAAGGCCTTATTAGTATAATTCATAGATAATTTCTGTTTAAGGTTTAGAAATTAAAGTATAACTTTTTATATTAAATAATTGCTTCATAGTAAATTGCATACTTACAGTCTTTATAAATATTAATTTTGTAACGTAATTTCCACGTCAAAAGCGAATAAGAATCTTATTTAAGAAGTTTATTTTTTAAAGGCATGAACAAATAGTTTAAGTATAATACCCTGTTTTTTTCCTCCCGACTTTCCTCCCAATAAGAATTGAGAATCCTTACAATTGTCGGTTTATTTTTTGCACGAGAACCTATTGTTTACCTTCAAGAGTTTGGATGCTTGTAAAATCACTCACTATCGATATCTTGTTACAGTATTGCGGCTGATATTAAACTTTTCTTCTCGGAGCTAGTTTTTTCTTAAACTGTAGTTAACCAATTATAAACAAATTTTGGAAAGGATGGAGCCAGTTTTTACTCATCGATTAAGATTTTTATGATTTCTGTAAAAAACGCAATGACTTTTCCAGAATAATTTAACAACTAAACCCGTAAACAAGTGCATGACGGATCTGGTTCCCCCCCCCCCTTGACCACGGCAATAAATACTCGTCAATTGGAGTGGTATCTAGGGTTGAATATTTAGCTATCATTTATTTAATTTTCAAATAGAATTTTGAATTGATATGGTTTTACAGATTGAAATAAAACACGAATGCCCCCGGCACAGTATTTTTTTAAAGTTTGACCTTGACAGATGACCTTGACCTTGTCACATGACCTTGACCTTGTCACATGACCTTGACTTTTGTGTACAGCTTTGTATGTCAAATACTTTTGGATAAAAGGCAAAGGTTAAGTTCTCGGGTTAAGTTTTCGGACAGACGGACAGGCAGACGGACGGACGGACGGACGGACAGACAGACGGACGGACAGACGGACGGACAGACAGACAGACGGACATGAGTAAAACAATATGCCCCCGATCTGTCGATACGGGGGCATAGAAATGCAAAGTAGAATGGCCCCAATGAAATATCTCCCGTGCCTGTCGCCTTTGGTATTCTGCAATATTCGCTTCTGAGACAGACGAATACGAAACGATTTCGCTGGGAATAAGCCCTACTTCAGCCAACGCAATTTTACAGAAAAATCTTAATAGCGACGTTCATCCCTATTCAAATAAAAGATACAAGAAAGGTTGTACATGTAAAACACATGTCGAATCATTCTGTAGACCCGTCTCGAGACTGCCTGTCGTTAGTTGAAAAGTTATGTAAAATCGCGTTACCGTTTCTAATAACACAAGGTGTCTTGATGTGTCATTCGTCTCAACTCAACTCAATTCCTGTAACCTACATTTAACTCGGAGCCGTCGGAGATCGCCCGAGTATTGCCGAATGTAAGTTCAAGAGGACACGACCTAGATAAACACGTATTTCCGGCTAATTACTACAAGTAGCACCAGCGAAGGCTTCGGTCAAAAACGTAGTATCTGTCTACGGTGTTAAGACACAAACTCTGGTTTTGCTTTAAACTCTCGACAAGCTTACGCCGATCAAAAATTCCCTTGATAAACATTGCAAGAACATTTTGTGTTTTTCAAGGCTAATTTTCATTATCTTCACTTGATAAAGAAAACTAGAAACACGCCATTAAAGAAATAAAAATTTGATTTTGCGGACAAAAATATTGAAAGATACTAAATTGAATTTTAAGAGGTGCTACTTTATTTCAAATGTATTAACATCCAACAGGATTTTCCTGACATAGTATAACACTGGTGAACGACGTTCGTTCACCAAAAAACCATTTCTTAATATATTACAGATTTCATAATCATGATGCAAAATATGTAAAGATTTCTCTATAATAAGACAAAATGCTATTGAGACTACTTTGCGTATCATTCATCTTAGATAAAGGTGGCGGTATCCAAGTACAAAGCTAAAGGAAAGCTAGTGTCGGACGACTTCACGGGAATCGTACTGATTTATGACTTGATTTACTTTTTTTCTCAAACTACATAATTAGAAAATGGTACTTGAAATTATCTTGTAAGGGTAGTCCAAACTCGTTTGGGATTAAAAGAACAAATATATACTTGAGTTATCTATGACAAAATTGTAATTATACCACCCAACTTTTACCAGGGATCAAAATGAAGGATCAAGCCTTTTTTAGGGGGAATTTCATTTCACGAAAACACGTTCAATCTATTATTTTAACATGTACAGTATATCATCATAAATCCAATAAAAGCACCTGCGCGTGTCAACGCTAGGCCAGGGATGCTAGATAAATGCAAGAAGTCTAAGTAGAAAGGGGCATAATTCTTACAGCATGGTTCCCGAGTTACCCCTCTTGATAGCATGGTTAGCTCTTAATATGATGAACAAACATGCAAAGTTTCAAGAGGTTTTCTTCAATAACAAGAAAGATATGACCAAGATAAAAGTTAATCACTCACTGCCAACGTAAGCACCAGCGTCAACGAACACGTTAAGGACGTCAGTGATGACAATTACTCAAAGGAATCCTAACAAATGTGACCCATCACGCAATAAGGGACCATCTGAGAAGTGCGTAAAGTATTGACCCTAGTCAGACTGCGCGGTTCGCGCAGACTGACTTTGGTCAAAACTTTTCGCAATCGGCTTTTTTTTAATCTAGAATGGTCAATATACCTTACAGTGAAAGAATTTTTGAATTCGACGTCTGGTTGACCAATGCTGGACCCAATCTCTTTTTCAAATAGTCATTTTATAGAGTTCCTAGATGGTCCCTTTTTGCGTGACGGGTCATAAATAAAACGATAAAATAATGCAATCAACCGTTTAAAATGGATGAATATAATTCCAAGGAAACAAGTTATATTTATTCATTTATTTTAGTTTTGATATCGAGTAGTATAGAAATATTCAATATCCGTTTTGTTTTCTTCCCCAAAAGGCAAACACTTTAAAATTTCATTTGCTATAATTTTCGTCTGCGCTTTTTTTCGAAATTTGACCAGTCGAATTTCTTGTCGTTAAGTAAGGGATCAACAGAAACTGTGCACCTTTTAAACAGTGAAATATGAAATCATTTCAATTAATCAGTGAGTTAATAAACTGGTTTAATTATTTAATAATCATTCCATTTATCTTTTAACTTTTTTATATAGGGAAACATTTATATCTTTTCATAACTTATTTATTTATCTATTTATTTATATATATGTTAAGTTTCAAAAATAGAATACAAACCTACTTGTTAAAATCCTTAATGTTCCTTAATTATGTAAAAAAATCACTTTATTCCGTTCATATTTCGAACTATTGCACTATGAAATCACTTAGTGTTCACAAAATAGGTACTTAAATATTGATCAACATCGTTTATAGATCTACTTGAAATAAAGCAAAGAACAAAAGACGAAGATATCATCATATCTTAATAGACCGGCGCCCACATTTCGGTGTGTTTTCTTCTTGTTCGTTTGTTTTCTTTCAACAGCCAAATATATCTATTATTGCATATGAATAACGCAAGTACAACATGGAATGCACCAAGGCGTATAAGAGATCGTGAAAAGATAGCATGCTTTAATGACCCGCGTTTAACAATAAAGCAAATGTCAGTTAAAGTTGCGAAGAAATCGTTTTTTTCTCGTGGAAAAGGACCTCTTGCAAATGCGAAAAGAAGAGATCCTGATCAAGCTGCGCATATTGCACATTCTAGGTATTTTGAAGGGTGCTTTTCGATCTTAGTAGACTTTCTTTAATTATGAAAATTCTACCTCACCAAATCGCAATAATAATAATAATAATATTTAATAAGAAGAGTACCCGCGTATCGTTAAGATATTACTCGATATTATTAATCTACCCCTTTCGATCTCTCAAAGCTTGTCAGCTTATATTGTTTGTATGGAACTACAGAGTTATTTTTTTTTCCTTAGTTCTATAAGATTAGTCGGTCGAGCACCTGACTTCAAAGCAACTGAAGTTCGATATCTCGTGCTCGATTCCCGGGCTGGCACACTAACAAACTAATTGTCTTTCGGATAAGAGGTTAACCGAGGTCCCGTGAGATGGTGCTTTACACCGAGCACGATAAAGAACTCAGCATCAGTTTCGTCTGTTTTCCCAGCCCTATCCTCCGTAAAAACGTAAAATCCAACCGTGTTCTGGCGGCGTGGCTCTTATGGATATTTGCCCAGCGGTAGTGACGATATAAATACGGAAATAAACAAGCTGATTTACAAATGGCAAGGCACCTGTTTTATTGTAAATTTATCAATTGGTAGTGTGCCTTTGTATTATTTTTTACTGATCAAATTTGGATCTTGAAACTCAATCTGTTTTTGCTCTAGATCGAATCGTAAATAGATTTATCTTATAACTATACAAATATCAGTGTGATAACATGCCGTATGATATTTTTTATGATATCACATAGTTATTTTTAGAACAAAAATATCATGTGGTTATTTTCAGAAACTTTCATTTCGGTTAGAAATACCGACGAAAACAAGACACATTGAGGCTATAAGATAAATATAATACGTACTAAGTGTATTGTATGAAAAAAATATCTAACTCAGAGCAGAGCCTCGACAATTTTCAATTCTCCCAACCTCGTTTGATATTTTTTTCCATACAAAACACTAAGTACGTATTATATATATCTATTAGTGCGTTGACGATAATCTTTTAGAAACAGTTAGTCTTGAAGTTGAAGTTACATGAAATATGCTGGGCAGAAATGGTGAAAACGTCTCTTCGAAAGGTCAGTGCAAAATGTAATGAATGGCAAGTGAACCGGCCATTTTCAAATGTGACCCGTCGGGCGAAAAAGGATAATCTGGGAAGTGTATTTAACCCTTTGCTGTTTAATCCCTGCTTTTTACGTGTCTGTGATTTTATGATTGAGAAAACATTGTGAAAAATGAAGAAATTGCTTCTGACAAGCAATTTCTTCTTTTTCCACACTATTTTCTACCCTTCTGAATGGTTATTTTTTCAAATTAAATCCACTTTAAATTTCCGTCTGCAAAACTTTGAATTTGGACAGGTCAAAAATTTTGTAAAACAGGAAAGGGTTTAAGTGTCGACTGCCCGTTAGACTGCTCGGTTTGCGCAAGGCTGACGGGGGTCGCTGCTTTTCGTACTTGACTGATTTTCTGAAACCAGAATGTTCATTCTATCTGCATGTGCAAGAATCCTTTGAATTGAGACGAAATGCGTAAATACCATTACGCACGTGCGCAATAGAAATCCTCTTTCGCAAAATGTCGTTGATAAATGATCATAACATCGAAACTACAGCTTATTCATTATGGAAAAGGCTGGCGGAGGACATTCGTCGTCTGTCAGTCCACATATCACTTTTATCCTATATATTCTATGTTGGCCGCTTTCTGGGTGCGTATAAATTCCAAAATCCTAGTGACGCTTATGAAGACCTCAAGTTGACCTCTGTTGGAGACATTTTTTTTTCTTTTTAAAAAATACTTATTTCCAAAATGATCCTTCTTGTGTGATAGATCAAATATGTTACAGACATTTGCGATAGTTTTGCGCTGCCAACTCATTTGAGAATTGTCATTATGTGTAAATATGCACGCCCCGCCGAAAGAGTCGAGGAATAATTGCAAGTTCCATGTCACTTACCAAGGTCACGAGTGAAATATGCTTGACAAATAACTCGAAAAGAATTGTTTGTATTGTTTCAAGCTCTCAGACCAAGGCAATGTCTTAACAACCGGATTTAACGAGAAATTCTTCTACTTTTAACGTTGGTTTTCAAATTTATTCCCTAGCGATATTCAGAGCAAAGAAGAAGTTAAAATATATATACAATGTCATCCATTGTACGACCACTGATTACGAAAGAATTTCCTAAATCTAGCGATCTTGTCCAATTTATTCTTCCTGTAGTCTTACAAAGTTCACATCGTTGAATCAGCTCAAAAATATTTTAATTTTGCTATGAAAAGAGTATTCATTTATCTATTCCTTCATCCATCTTTTGTTTTAAGGAGGTATGAAACTAAAATCTAAATCACCCTAAATGTGTCACAATGGCAAAATGTAAATATATCTCCATAATAAGACGTATTTCAGATTTTCATTTAAGAGATGAAGAGAGTATTTGTTGATGAATGGGGGTATGAAACTAAAATAAAATTACACTGTATGAATACGCAAAGCGAATTCATACATGAGTGATTAGGTTTTTAGTTTCATACCTCCATCAGTAAAACCAACAACAATTCTCCTCGACTCTAATAACTTAATATCATGAGCAAAATGTTAGATTCGTCAATTTTGAAACAGGTCCCCTTTTTTAGGAAGATTACAAATTAGCTGCGTACCCAAAAGTATTTTAATTGAGAAATACAAACAATTTTTCAGCCAATCAGAATGCACGAAATCATTTGAAATTAAATTATAATGAACAACAATTAACTCTGCATATTCATACGAATTAGATGCGTTCTACTTTTAAGTTCCCTCAAAATTATTTTCGTTGAGATATGAAACCCAATTGCGATCAATCATAATGCAGCAAATAGATAGGATCAAATAAGAATGAATCATTTGCCTACATAGACCTATGTTCAAGTCGATTGCAATAGTGTATAGCCAAAAACCGTTGCAGTGTTCGAAATCAAACAGAATTCCCGAAATTCAGGTTCAAACCTCTAAAGCAGTCAAGAGTTCACATTCTTTGTGTGGTCCACCTAAACACCTTAGTTACTTGAATCTTCATTAAATTCCGATCAAATATCGCAGATTCAATTGATTGATTTCGAATAATACGTCATTAAACCAGTCAATTGTTATGCATCAAGGGAAAATGGGACTATCTCAGTGTAACAGAGTATCGAACAGAACCAGAGGTTGAAATAGAGTAATCGCTAACTAGGTTTCCAAGTGTTTTGAGACTACTCGTTTTCTTTTTGGTGACTTTAGACATGCGAAGAATAAGAGTTGTTGTTTCAAAAGAGGGGGATGGGGAGGTGTTGAAGTACGAGGGTTGTCCCAGGAATTCGTGAACTTCTGCGATAACTTTTATATCAAATGTCAGATTTAAATGAAACTTACAAGTAATGTGGATTAATCATTTTTCTTTATTCTTATATAATTACAAAGGGATATCTGTAACACTAGCAGAGATATGAATGAAAATGTAACACAAGTAAATGGGTGTCGGCGCACGCTATAAAACGTCGTTCCATAGTACACGAAACGTCGTTTCAAAACTGATCCACTTCTTCTCTAAGTAGTGTCCTTACCGGCCTCATGCACTTGTTACAAAGAAAGAACCTTTTGTCATGACATATCTTGAATGCAATGTTGATATGGACTTCTTTTGTATATTTAATAAAATCCTTTAAAAAAAAAATCTCTATATTTTTCGTAGATTTGCAATTTCGTATTTTTTTTAACCCGAGTAGGGTGGGTAAAGTAAATATTATTTTTTCATAACCCATCATACAATTTTTAGACATTTCATAAATTGTATTTTTATCATACTCATAGGAAATGATTATTTGGGTTGGTTTCGAATATCTTAGTATTACACTACCACTACCTTAATTCACCGAGATGGGCCCAATGAAATGTAGGATTTCGCGAGGAGTGTTCCGTTCCCAAATCTCCGTTGATGCCGAAACTGTATGGAATTTTCTTTTAAGTATAGTTACCCAGCCTTTACTGGTGCGACTCACCATCAAGTCGTGTCAAACTAAACATTGCCGATATACTTATTTTAAGTTTTCATTTATCCCATCAGGCGTTCTGATTGACGTCGGTCCTATATTCCTTTATCGCTGCTACTCGGTTCTTTCTAACTACATGTAATATATACTTTTTGTTTCTAACTGTCCTTATGCCAATTTCAATTTCTTATACCTTTTATATCGTACATGAATGACTGTGCGCAACAAAAGGTTGTGGTCATTCCTCGTTTCGGATTCCCTTTTGGTCCCTGTAGGTCTAATTTAGCGATTCACGCCTAACTATGATCGGTTTTTATGCGCCGACCGTTCTTTTGACGTCGCCATTTTCACGCCGTTTGAATTGCACTCGGACATAACAAAACTTAATAACTGTGCCCTACATGGTCTCATCTTTATGAAAATACACATGCGAGCACTACAAAGTTCACTGCTTTCAGCAATGTTAGTTTTAAATAAAATTTTTCTTTCCATGAATATTGAAATAAATGATGTTCAAACATCTACCAGATGAAATTCGTAAGTAACAAATTTAAAGTGCGCCGACAACCCCCACCGAGCGTGTCTGTTATAGCTGTATTTCTGAACATGGACAATTTAAAACCATAAAACTTTTATCAATCTGTTGCAAATTAACCTGTGTTATCAACTCATGAGATTTACTTCAATCAAACGCTTGGTTTTGGAATAATCGAAAAAGTTCACGAATTTCTGGGACAACCCTCGTATATACCCGTTAGAGCCATATGGAAGTAATCTAATTTCTGGACTACCCGATATCTTTAACATATTTTTGCGAAAAGTCGAAGGGCGTGCGTACGGACTTCATTTCCAGTTCATGATTATCATTTTTTTAATTCTTTAATTCACTGTAAGTACATGTCTATTGAATGTAACACAATTGACACTTGGACACACGTTTAGATGTCGCGAATAAAAAATATTCGTCATTCTATCTTTCTAAAGGCGTGTGTGACCAGCCAATATTTGACGTTTATTGTCTAAAATCTAGATACAAATTCCAACACAACGAGATACAAATCGCGCTCTGGGAAAGAGGATCTACCAGGGGCGTAGCATGCTGCAATAAAAAACAAAGCAGTGTATACAAGTAAACACTAAAAACAGCAACGGGGGCTCAAAGCATCGTCTGGTGTTGCGTTTCGGAGGGGATTGCCCAGCCTATTTCAACGTCATAAGCGTAGCTAGGATTTTGAAATTTAAACGCGATAGGAAGGCCACCACTAAATAATATATAGGACAAACACGTAAAGGCAAAATGTGCACCCCCCCTTTTATGACTTGAGCGCTGGTGAATAATCAAATCATCATAACTACAGCTTGAACGAGCGCAGTTGGTTAAGCATAACACTTCCAATCTAGAAGTCGTGGGTTCGATCCCCGTAGGCGGCAAAAATCCTATCCGACGTTTGTCTCTCACCAATGGGTACATAATCGTAAACCTATGTGAGATAGCCGTAGGAGGCTAGGAAAGGTGTAATGGTAGTACAGGTGAAAGAAATACCAGGAATCCATTGTTAGGTGCTCCGCCCGCCGCGATATAACTGCGAAATTGTTGAAAGCGGCGTAAAACCAATTCAAACCATAAAAAAATCAAATCAAATCCATTTTTATTGAGAGCAGGCGCCTTAAAGGTTGTGATAACTGATTGAAAAAGTTACTGGTTAAAGAAACGGGATCAAAAGATATTTATGCAGGGTATAATTGATTAACACCCGAGTTACATTATCATCTCTTACTTATGGATATGCTTGCTACAAACAATTAAAATACTTCATCAGATCACTTCGAGAAATTTAATGCAAAATTTCCGTAGGTGCCTATAAATATACATAGGCACTTTCAAATGTTCTGGGTTGACTCCTACAGTGTTTTAAGCAGGGTGGGAAATAACAAAAGCTTGTCAGGATAGGAATTAACAAAACCTAGGATTTACATAAACAATCAATAAAGGTTTCTTTATTCAAATAAAATTGATATAAAACATGTGTTTACAGGACAAAACTGCAAATGTACAATATCAAATGAAATTTCAAATATGTTATGAAAACAGCTATTTCTCAAAATGATAAAATTGATATACCACACAATTACAATTGTATCCTTACTTTTCTCCCTTTCTTGATATACCGTAAAAGTTCTAATACAGCCCCATGCTCTTTTATAACCCGTCTCCTTTTTTGGGCATCAAGATTGTCCTTAATTGCATGATTTTCAGAAAAACGTTAGCCTCTAATAAACCCCCACAGGACCAAATGGATCTCATGCTGATCTCAAGGAGAGCTAATGTAAATTTATCCGGCCAAATGTTAGACTTTTTTGTTAATTCAATGCTTAAGTGAATGATTTGCTCTAAGTTTTTCTTTGATTTACAGGAGATTTACAGTTGACAAGACCTGGAAAACTGGCGCTAAGCGCCATTATTTCCATGTCTTACCAACTGTATCCTCTAATAAAATCCCACCTCTTTCTTATAGAAACATGATTATTCTAATAAACCCCCAAGTTGTATTAGCGCTTTAACGGTACATTCAGGGATTTACACCTACAGCAGGCTCAGCATTACAAGGATGGATGATTCAAACAATGAATAATGAGCATTCGGAACATCACTCAGCTATTTCCGTAAACTGCAACAGACCTCGGATGTACGTAAGGCGGATGGGTATGTAACAAAATCGTGCATTTTGTTAGGCGGAAACAGTGTAAGAAAAACTAGCACCGTGGATTTATATCTTTTACAGTAAATAACGGCTGAAAAATCTTAATTTTTGAGAATGACGAATCATTCTCAAAAATTAAGATTTTCAGCCATTTTTTAAGAATCTGAAGTTATTCATATTAGGATATGATGGTTTCACGTCAGTGTCTTAAACGAGTAGCGTTGGCGACGTCCAATGTTTTCACTCACAGTTTCGAGGGCTAATGCCATTTCAACTGACGTCATCGATTTTTTCCGAGGTTTTCCCGTAATTTTAAAAATAGTCTGTCTATGTACATCCGAGGTTGATCGTGAGATTGGCTGAGTGGTGTTCCGAATGGAATTATGAGCACAGGTTTATTTTTTACAGTGATGATATCGGAAAGACATGTGCACAGAAGGTATTCACACAAAATTCAACTAATAACACATTTCTTCAAATTTTGAAAGACTGCATGAACTTGTTCGTCATTTTTCTTCAGAAAAATTTTATATCCAGTACACTGAACACTTAATACAAAATTGAGGTTACAATCAACAGTGTGCACATCAAAGATTTCACAGATTTCTAAGATCCAGTGTACAGTTAACAACATTGTGAAATTGACACAATGAATGGTCTTGGAATGAAATTGAATCAGTGTGTGGAGAGAGTGTTGAGTGAAATGAAAGGGATGTAATCCAATATTGCCAATTTTGTTAAGATGGACAAAATAAGCAATATTAATTAATTCTCTTTCATAAAATAAACAAATTTTCTGTTCGTGTGTTTTCATGGATCAGTCATACACATTAAAAGCCACACCAGCCAATAACATCTTAGAAAAAAATTATTGATTTGAATTAAATGATGGTTGTCTTTAATGGTTTTGAAATGTTTTCTATAGATTTTGGATTGATTTGAGTGAGTGTTTGGAATTAATAAATGGAGCCCTGAGTGAGCCATTTAGAAAGCTTTTGATTGAGCAGAAATGTCAATTTTACAATGTAACTAACTGTAATGTACCTTTTGAAACAATGTATGAAAATAAGAAATAAGGGCTTTCATAAATAATCCTGCTTAGCCAATTACATGTATATGTTTTAAGTTGTTATGACCAATAACTTCCATAGAAGTCACTTTGATTATTCATGGATATCTGGAAAAACAGCAAATATGTGTTTCATATACACAAATGCCCCAAAACAACACAATTTTGAAGTTTTGGTTTGAAGAATGACCTTGACCTTACAAAAACTCTTGATCTCGTAGCAGCAGATGGGTTTTGATACAACCTTTTGTCTTGCTAAATGTGAGCGTGGAATTCTAGGAAAAAGACTAGCAAGGGCCCAGTCACCCATGGCCACTAGATTTTTGGCTGGCCCCTGGATTTGTGGAGAAAATCTCTTTACCTCTTATGTTAAATATAGATTTTTGGTAGTCTAGGCAACTTATTTGAAATTGTCAGTCTTTTTTCTTGTAATTTTGCCAAGGCTATGAAGTAATTATCACTGTTAAGATTTGATAATTAAATTCTGCAGACAAACAACCAATTATCTTTTTTTTGTTTGTTGGGTTTAACGCCACTTTCAACATTATTGCAGTTAACTCTGTAAAGTCGGTGCACATACCTATGGTTTTCTGTCCTTTCTCACACTACTTTAGCAACCATATTTCACCTTTGTCACTCATCCAACTTAGGCGTACTTCTTATCTTGAACTGATTTAAGGGCTTGTATCACAATGACTTCTGTCAAATGTCAAACGAAAGTCAGCTTAGCTGGCTACACAAATAATACAATCTATAAATTCTGTGATGTAACATAATTACCAACAAGAGGCCCAAGAGGGCCTGTATCGCTCCACTGGCTTTAAAATCTATAGACTTTCATTAAATAAAGCTTACTTTAAATGAATACATTAACACGAAATCTCCTAAGACCTATTTAATAATGATTAACTGGTTCTGGTCCATATTGCACCAAAATACACAATCACAATGAACCTGCAACCCTTGACCCACCTTATTAAAACATAAGGTTCAGAAGGAGATGTTGTTCAAAGATTTCAGGCTCAAAATAGGCCCCACCTGCCATGCCCATATTTATGGGCACATCAAAATTTAGCAAATAATTTAAGTAAATAGTCACCCAAGAAACATTCTGGTAAAGTTTCATTGAAATTGGCTGAGTGGTTCTGGAGGAGATATCGTTCAAAGATTTTGGCCTCAAAATAAGCCCTGCTTACCACGCCCAAATTTATGGGCCAATCTAAATTTAACAAATAAATTTTGACAAGTGACACTCAAGGAACATTCTGGTAAAGTTTCATTGAAATCAGCCAAGTGGTTCAGGAGAAAATGTCATTCGAAAATTTCGGGATCAAAAGGCCCCGCCCTGCCACGCCCATATTTATAAACCTATCAAAATTTCGTGAACAAATTTAGTAAAGGGTCACCCAAGGAACATTGTGGTAAAGTTTCATTGAAATTGGCCCAGTGGTACAGCAGGAGATGTCGTACAAACATTTCAGGCTCAAAATAAGCCCCGCCCTGCCAGGCCCATATCTATGGGCCATTCAAAATTTCTTGAACAATTTAAGTAAAGGGTCACCCAAGGACCATCCATGCCAAGTTTCATTGAAATCGGCCCAATGGTTTGGGAGGAGAAGATTTTTTAAAGATTTCAAAGTTATAAAATGCCACACCCTGCCACGCCCATACTTGGGGGCCAATTAAAATTCTTTGAACAATTTAAGAAGAGGGCCACCCAAGGATCATTTCTACCAAGTTTCGTTAAATTCTGCCCATTGGTTTGAGAGGAGAAGATGTTTAAAGAAAAGATTACACACGGACAGATGGACGCATGACGGACACTCCGCCATGACAATAGCTCGCTGGCCTTCGGCAAGTGGAGCTAAAAAATGAGAAAAAAACTTTTGATTTATGCCTTTCATATGGAATAAAATTACACTTAGTTTGATGTTCAAAAAAAAGCAAAGCCAAGGGTTATTACTTACTGTTCTTATTAAATGTATTATTTAAGGAGTCAGCTCCCTTGATATTACTTCATATCTAACTCAAGTCATTTTTGATCCATTGGACTCTGTGTTGGACATTTCCAACAATTTGAAACATGCGCGAGGCGGAAACATTCAGTACTATAGACAGTAACATAGTGTAATAGTAAAGTAAATGGACAGTCAGAAGTCATATTATGCCTACTCTACCTACAAAAAGAAAAGCCAAGACTTGGGCCAGGGCCAGAGTCTTTGCTTGGCACACATTCGAAATTGACAGAAATGTCCTACACAGGCTCATTTATAATTTTAGCAGACATGCTCTGGTCAAGCTCAATTTAAACATTCCCCATTGAATGTTACCTTGACCTTGGAGCTATCCAAAAATGTCTTTCAAATTGCACATCTACTCATGTAAACAGAAGTACCCCCCCCCCCCCCCCCAAAAAAAAAAAAGCAAAGGGAAATACAAAACTATTCAGAATTCTTATTACATACACAATGTTTAAATCAAACAGTTGGCTACCTTTGATTAATTAAAAGCTCCTTTTATTTCAAGTGAAGATTAACAAAATACAAATTAATTATTTGATAGTTTGACATTTATCACTCAATTTTAGAAGTTGGAGCACCTTATCATGGCCTCTTACTTTTAACAAAGGTTTAATTAAAACAGTATACCTGGATAACCTGCTACCTCATGAAAAGATACGCTCTTTATAATGGGCCTGTGTGTGATAAGAACATTCAAAGACTGCTTGGAGAGGGAAAAAGAACTTATTTATCTACACAGTGCATTGTAAAGACTCTGGTCAGACAGTGTGGATGCTTTACCTTGTGCACATGTGAAATTGTTGGAAATGTCACACACTCAAATTTCTTTTTGGAGCACCTAACCATAGCTTCCTTTTATTTTCAACCAAAGTTCAATTAAAACAGTTAACCTGAACAAGCTGATACTTCTCGAAAAGTAAGATTTAGAGGCTTTACATTGAGCATTCTAGATATCCACAGAATGCAATTTATCTTATGTATAAATAACAGTGTGATAACATCCCATATGATATTCGGTATGATATCACATGGATATTTTTACAACAATGACATAATGTTGTTTTTTTTTTAGAATCTTGCATTTCTGTTAGAAACATCAATGAAAACAAGGCAAAAAAAGGTTATAAGATAAATATGATACATACTTAGTGTATTGTATGAAAAAATATCTAACTCAGTTGTGAGAATTGATAATTGTCACGGCAAAGCCTCATCAATTATCAATTCTCCCAACCTCGTTAGATTTTTTTTTTCATACAAAACACTTAGTATGTATCATATATAGGAATATTCATAGACTGTTGGAGAGAAAAGGAGACCTTATCTATCTACACAATACAATGTGAAGACTCTGGTCATACAGTGTGGATGCACAGACTGACTAGAGACTTTACTTTGTGCACATGGGAAATTTTTGGAAATGTCACACACTCAAATTACTTTTGTACAACTTCATAAAGACATTAACATAATTTTTGAATTGACCAATGGTTCTGCTTGTGCGATGAATTTTCATTCATTATGTAGCATTCTAAATTACTTAACACAAAGATGTTCAATAGAAGAAATCTATAGAAAATATATACAATAATGTATATGAATATAGCAACAGGGTCATCAAAAAATTACAACATTACAGTTTGAATATGCTATTACCACTTGAATAATTCCATGATAATCAACATTAAAGGTTAAACAGGAGAATAATCAGTATTTTCCTTTAGACTTAAAAAATAACTACAAAAAAATTACAGTCTTTCATAAAGTGAGTGAAATAAAACATATTGACTAGGTAAAGGCAAAACTGTACATTAGTATTCAGGGATTGAATACATAGTGCCTATTTGTTTTATTTCATTGTAAGTCTAAGGTCAATTCAACTATCATTCATTTGTTTGAATGGGGTTTTAAACCACTTTCAACAATCTTACAGTAATATTTCAGCGGCTGGAGCACCTTTTATTGGATTCCTGGTATTTCTCACACCAGTACCATCATTACATCTTATCGAAGCCTTCAGCTGCTCTCCCACATAGATCTACAATTATCAACCAATTAGTGAAAGACAAAAAGTCGGAAAGGATGAGTTCTGCTCATCTTTCATGAAGTATATTTTCACAAATGACAAAATGCTATTTACACTATCCTATGACATAAAACCTTGAAAATGATAATCATATTCAGCGTATCTCCTCTTTCAACACAAATGACTGCAGGATTTGACATTAAGTATTTTTGCCCGATGCTAGAAGGACTTTTCACAGGTCATCTTAGTAATAACAGACCCTCCAATGAAACCATATTAATTCTTAAGAAAAATATCAAAATTGAATATAACAAGCAATTTCTTCTTTTCCTGGGTGTGAAAAAACCCAAGTTTGAGAAACAGAAATTGTACATATTTACACTTGCAAGGTTACAAATAAACTTGAACATTCTCTACAGGCCCAGGGGACCTGCAACATTGCAGCTTCTTCCAGTCCTCCCTTAAATTCATAGGCCCCCGGCCCAAATTCTGGTGTTAGAGTCAGTCCCTGACTGGCTTCTCAAGGGGTTACAAGGGCGTTACTACCATTATGCACAATAAGCAAGTGCTTCATAGCAATAAATCCTCTTTCGAAAAATTTCATTGATGAATGATCATAACATTTAAACTACAACTTATTCAAGCTGTAGTTACAATGTTTTGACTATTCATCATCAGAGAATACAGGAGAGGACAGATGACATTCATCTATTGTCACAGTTCACATATTGCCTTTATCCTATTTATTCTAAGTTGGTCGCCTTCTGAGAGTGTATTTATTTCTAAATCTTAGTTACGCCTATGAGTTATACCATTTTGTAATGTTGAGTTGTACCATTTTGTAACGTTTCTGTCTTCCATAACTCCTGGAGGTTGGTTGATTCTCAAAGTTTATCCCATTTTGATGGACTTTGTAAAAAATTGTCAAAGCTTTTTATTTTGTAGTTGCGTGTTTATAGCTAAAACCTTCAGTTCGCTGTCAGACATACTAGTACTTCCTTTACAACCAGCGTATTACTTCATTATCCATCAAGGGATCACGGTAAATAAAATATTTACAGTTTTGATTTACATCACAGTTTAATTGGAATTTATATCTTTGTCTATCATGATTGAGAAAATATCATATACGGTCCAGATATGGTCAGGTGTATGGGGCACGACACAAAACTGTTGGAAAGTCTACATGAAATCTGGGATGAGAAAGTTCAACTTCTCCCTGTTAAGATTACAAAAGAAAACACAGGTTTTAACATAATTTAACATTAACTTAATACATGTACCACATGACAAAATCTTATAGACTTGACAAATTTAAAACACACTTACTGAAGACTTTCAAAAATTAACATGTGTTTGTGAAACAATGAATACCCCAAAATCAGCAATTTTTCAAAATCTGATCTTGACAGATAATCTTGTCCTTGTCACATGAACTTGACCTTGGTTCCAGAAAATGTGTATCATTGAGATCTATCATCATGTCGTTGAAATCTGTCACCTAATTACGGAGAAGAGCAACTTTTCACTACAATGGAAATTAGCCTTTCCCATTACAGCCTCCTAAAGGTTTCAAAAGTATAGCAAATAGACAGGGTTTTAGTCAAGCATTAAAAAGGGGTCCCATGGACTCAAACCTTGGTATCATAGGGGTCCTTGCTTAAGATTTCCTTCTTTAACAATCACAGAGAATTTCTTTTCAGATGTCATTTTTTATGTAAATTTTGAGACATTCTTTGTTTAAGGTTCATGTAAAGTGTTTGAGACCAAGCATTTAGGGCACTTCATTAGCCAAGAAAAAGCAGTATGTCCAGGTATATTGTATATCAAAATGAAGCTATTCGTGAGCACAAGCAGTAAGGCAACATAAGACCGCCATAGCTATGGCCTCATAGCCAAAACATTGTGAACAAGGTGCCAAATTGTCACAAGATACGCCCGTCACACTGCTTAGTATTAACTGGGGGTTTGAATAGAACTGAGGTTATTTTGAATGAATATTTTTTGCACCCATGCAGTTTCATGATCCTAGCTATTATACTTTAGAGATATACTCCGAACAAGATTCTAGTATGAAAAACAACAATGGGCAAAAACTAAAAAAATAGGTCAGGTAGAATTATGGTTATTGTACACTGCACTCCCCCTTGGTGAGATCTATACACCCATGCAGTTTCATAATCCTAGCTATTATACTTTTAGAGATATACCGGTACTCCCGACAAGATTCTAGTATGAAAAACAACAAAGGGCAATAACTAAAAAAATAGGCCAGGTAGAGTTATGGTTCTTGTGCACTGCACTCCCCCTTGGTGAGATCTATACACCCATGAAGTTTCATGATCCTAGCTATTATACTTTAAGACATTTTCTCCGGACAAGATTCAAGTCTGAAAAACAACAAAGGGCAATAACTCAAAAAATAGGCCAGGTAGAGTTGTGGTTCTTGTGCACTGCACTCCCCCTTGGTGAGATCTATACACCCATGAAGTTTCATGATCCTAGCTATAATACTTAAAGAGATATACTCCGGACAAGATTCTAGTATGAAAAACAACAAAGGGCAATAACTAAAAAAATAGGCCAGGTAGAGTTATGATTCTTGTGCACTGCACTCCCCCTTGGTGAGATCTATACACCCATGAAGTTTCATGATCCTAGCTATTATACTTTAAGACATTTTCTCCGGACAAGATTCAAGTCTGAAAAACAACAAAGGGCAATAACTCAAAAAATAGGCCAGGTAGAGTTGTGGTTCTTGTGCACTGCACTCCCCCTTGGTGAGATCTATACACCCATGAAGTTTCATGATCCTAGCTATAATACTTAAAGAGATATACTCCGGACAAGATTCAAGTCTGAAAAACAACAAAGGGCAATTACAGTGGTCTCGCGTTACCTCGAGAGGGCGAAATCTCGAAATCATGCGAAAGCTCGAGCTCGCCATCCGGTCCCGACGCGTCTTACTCTATTTTCTTGTTGGTAATTACTGCACTTACTCGAACGCGCGATTGCTCGATCGCTCGAGCAGCAATCTCAGTCCCGTGGTCAAATTTCACCGCATTCACTCGAGCAAAGGAGTTCGCACCTTTCTGACATCTTTTGTTTTGCATCAAAATTAACTTACAGCGCGTATTTGTAATTTCGGCCCATCGTCAAGAATACCTTTAGGCCTTTTTCACGGGGTTTCGACAAGTCGGACGACTTGTTTTCACACCTCTTTATATGCCACACTTATTCAATTTTGGGGTTGAAATGATGAAAATTTAATGTTCAGAAAATAATTTTGAGACTTTGAAACAACAATAAAACAAGTTGGCATTGTTGTCGAATCAATGCTCATCATCAATTTGAAAGTCTTTCGAAAGTCATCCTCGAAATTAATTCAGCAAATTATTTACCTTTATAACGAAAGATATTGAAGATTGCCCACCGAAACAGCATAACTACACTTTTTCCAGCTGTAGTTTCATTTTTCGGTCACCCATCGCTAGTGTTCGGCACCAAAACGTGGTTTAAGAAAAATGCATTGATTTTTAATTGTCTTGAGGGAAGTTAGCTCCAAAGAAAACATTGTGAGAAAAGATGGAATTGCTCGCAACCTCGCCTATCTTTGATTGATAAAACGTCTATAATTTTGTCATTAAGTAACGATAGCTAAGAAAATATTGTAAGGAAGAAATAAAATGCATGATATAATGCCTCTCATTTAATTTACTAAATATATGTAGAGAACAAAAACCACTAACAATAGCGCCGACGCCATAATCGATTTTTTTATTTATTTTTTTTTTCTGTTTTCAACGCTAACTTTTTGACCAAATTAACAAATCGTTTTATATCATAAAATCACTGGTACTTCATGAATCTTTTCCTCTAGGAGTATTTTACATAGATACTGCATATTTTGAAGACAAAATATGCAAAGGTAAGTTTAAACGCAGTGAAACGTCTTCATGGAGGACAATTTTGCGTACTGGCATTAACTCGAATCATGCGATGACTCGAGCAAATTGGTCGGTCCCGTGTGTGTTCGAGATATCGCGAGACCACTGTACTCAAAAATAGGCTAGGTAGAGTTGTGGTTCTTGTGCACTGCACTCTCCCTTGTTGAGATCTATACACCTATGAAGTTTCATGATCCTTGCTATTATACTTTTAGAGATATACTCCGAACAAGATTCAAGTATGAAAAACAACAAAGGGCAATAACTCAAAAATAGGCCAGGCAGAGTTGTGGTTCTTGTGCACTGCACTCCCCCTTGGTGAGATCTATACACCCATGAAGTTTTATGATCCTGGCTATTATACTTTAGAGATATACTCCGAACAAGATTCTAGTATGAAAAACAACAATGGGCAATAACTCAAAAAATAGGCCAGTTAGAGTTATGGTTCTTGTGCACTGCACTCCCCCTTGGTGAGATCTTTACACCCATGAAGTTTCATGATGCTGGCTTTTATACTTTAAGAGATATACTCTGGACAAGATTCAAGTCTGAAAAAACAAAGGGCAATAACTCAAAAAATAGGCCAGGTAGAGTTATGGTTCTTGTGCACTGCACTCCCCCTTGGTGAGATCTATACACCCATGAAGTTTCATGATCCTAGCTATTATACTTTAAGAGATATACTCCGGACAAGATTCTAGTATGAAAAACAACAAAGGGCAATAACTAAAAAAATAGGCCAGGTAGAGTTGTGGTTCTTGTGCACTGCACTCCGCAATGATGAGAAGAATACAATTGCCAAGTTTGAAGTCCATCGGACTTCAAGTGACAGAGATATACTCCGGACAAAGAAGTGGACGCCCCCACACGCCACAGGTGATCCCATAATACGTCCTGTCTTTGACGGGCGTATAAAAAGGGTCATTTTGTACAGAACAAGCAACTGCATGACGGTTTCATAAAATTGCCCCGTATTTTAACAAAGTACAGTCTGAAGTACCATCCAGGTAGTGCTACAACCTTTGATATAAAACTCAGTCTCAAAAGGCTCTTTTGAAACAATCAATTTCCATTTATTTTGTCAACATACATGTCAAACCAGTTTGGTCTGTTTTCAAAATAGATGTAAGGTATGGTGCAACATCACAACATAATATTGTGAAATGTTTTCTGCGATTTATTTCAAATTATAGTTTTTTTTTAATTCAATGTGAAATAGAAATTGATATATTGCTAAACAACCTTACAGGTATATAAACAATTAATGTCTATTTATGTTGTGATAACACACCATACCATAAAAAGATCTACACGTTTACAAAATTAGAATGACATATATGACATATGTGTTTATAAAATAAGTCAAAATAAATTGCTTGCATAACTACGTTTTGGGGCTGAGTTTTACACCAATGGTTGTAGCACTACCTGGATGGTACTTTAGGCTAGACTCTGTTAAAATATGAGCCAATTTTATCCAACAGTCATGCAGTTGCTTGTTCTGTACAAAATGACCCTTTTCCACAATGTTTTGGCTATACCACTATAGTTATAACAGTCTTACGTTTTTCAACTGCTTGTGCTCATAAATAGCTTCTTTTTGATATATAATATTCCTGGACATACTGCTTTTTCTTGGCAAATGAATGCCCTTAAAATTGGGTCTCAAACACTTGAACCTTAAGATGAACAAAGTTTTGGAAAGATAGGAACCCTTGTCATGCTGAATTAAAATCCTCTTTCAAAATTGCATTCATATCAAAGTACCAAAAGCCCTAAAATCAAAGGGTGTACGGTTATTTCTCTTTTAGAAAATTAACCTAATGAACAACTCAGCCTTGAAAGGGGACAAAGAGGTGGTATAGACTAAGATCAGACTACACATAGGTGCAGGGAGCTCTTTGTCTATACCTCCTACCAAAGCAGGAATATTCCAGGTTCAGCATGACAAGGGTTAAAGAAAGAATTGTTGACTATTCAACACAGCATTCAATTCTTTGTGAAGTTGAGCCAAAGATCAAGCTGCCATGGGACTCGAATCTAATAGTTTTAGGAATCCTGACATGAACTTGTTTGAGATACTCAGACGCACAAAACCTGCCTCCCTTTAAACTTTAAACCCTGAATAGATGCTCAGAGTTTAAATTTGACTTCAACAAAACAGGGTCCAAAGGATTTTTTTTTCCCCTCAAGGATGACACAATAAAGGGTCTAATGACTCTAATTTCCATCGTGGTCCTAACTCATTCAAGTTCTTATCCTACACATTGCGAGAGAGGCAATGGGTTCTAACTACTGCTACCCACTTTTACAGCTGGGTGGACTGGGGTCCTGTCTGTAAAGTGTCCTGCCCAAAAACACTACCGGCCTCCGGTGGGGCTCGAACCCGCAACCACCAGGTTACACGTAGAGCGCGCTTGCCACTCTGCCAACGAGCCAAACTTTATAATTGGGATCCTAGGAGTCCCTGCTTACAATATAGACCTTTTCTTTCTACCACTAAACTTGTTATTATATCATTTTAGAACTATTTCCTGAGAGAAGGCAAAGGAAGTATTGATTATAAATGACTATTAGGGGCTCAACTTAAATTATTTTATGAAGCTGATCCCCAGAGGGTCTTTGGGACTCAAATTATATGATTTATAGGGTCCTGGCTACTTATATGAGAGTCTCAGACTCACAAAATCTGCCTCCCTTAAAAGCCTGAATTGATGCTGGATAGTGGAGAAAAAAATAGCATTGCCTACAAGCCCTATTGGCCAGTAGAGCCAATAATCTGTCTTCTTGAATATAATAATAAATATCAAAGAAATTCTTCATTTGAAAGATATGGCGAATTTATAATCCTTGTAATGCTGAATAAACAAGAGCATCGCCTATGTGTGCCTACGCTCAGCTGTTGAGTGCTGGATGGTGGGAAAAAAATCTAAGTAAAAAAGGGGCATAATTTGTTCAAAATGCATCTAGAGTTATCCATCTTGATAGTAAAGGTTGCTCTTTTGATGGTGAATATGTTTGCCAAGATTCAAGTAAATGCTTTCAGTAGAACCAGAGATATCACAAAATGTCAAAGTTTTTGCACAACGACGACAGAAGCAGGAATATCTCAGTTTCAGAATGACAACATTTAAAATTGATCATGCTTATTTATAACTACCAACTACATGTACCTATATTCATATGTATGAACATAAACAGTAAAGATAATTTTTATCTTCATTCATTGATATTGATCACAATAAATTGTTACAGACTTGATTCTCTCATTCCAATCAATTTTGACCCTTGAATCTAATCGCCAAAATTGACTTCTGAATCTGGAATGTGTTAGCACAAGCCTTGACCTACCTGGGGAGTTAAGTTTTCTGTTGATCTCTTCATGATATATCTTTTACCATTATATTCTTCTACATAGAACTCATGGGCTAAATCCCCATCTTCATCAAAGTACATAGACCTGTAAAATATGTTAAGTTACAAGTTTTTTTTTCTTGTTTTTTTTTTATCATATAAAACTTTATTACCGTAACAAATAAAAACATAAGGACATCATATCAATGTTAAGACAAACAAAATATTTTGGGTTAAAAGATAAAATTCATTAAATATTGAGTCATTGCTATTAATACAGTGTACCAAATTTTATTTAAAAGGTGAAAATAAACAAATATATTTTTTTTCTTTTTAACTTGATATTTTCTGTAAGTTAATGGCATTTTCTGTAAGTTAATGGCAAAATATATGGTTGTGCAATATTTCTAAGGATAATTTAAGATTGAGAGCTTATAAAACACAGGACAATTTACTGGACTAATCACAACACATGTAAAAGTTGTACAAATTAGCGTAAGAACTAACATGCACAATTGATTCACACATTTTAACACTTTCCTGTTTTACAAAATTATGGGCCCCCGTCATAGCGCAGTTGGTAGCGCGTCGGACTGTCAATCTAGAGGTCACGGGTTCAATCCCCGACGGCAGCCCTCATTCTTTCCGACTATTTGTCTCTCACCAATGGGTTGATAATCGTAGACCTATGTGAGATAACAGCAGGAGGCTAGGAAAGGATGTGGTGGTTGTAGTGGTCAGAGAAATACCAGGAAACTATTGTTAGGTGCTCCAGCCGCCGTGATATAACTGAAAAAATGTTGAAAGCGGCGTTAAACTCCATTCAATCAATCAATCAAAATTATGTACCTGTCAAAATTCAAAGGTTTTGCAGACCAAAATTTAAAGTGGATTTAATTTGAAAAATAACCATTCAGTAGGGTAGAAAATAGTGTGGAAAAAGAAGAAATTGCTTGTCAGAAGCAATTTCTTCCTTTTCACAATGTTTTCTCAATCATAAAATCACAGGCACGTTAAAAGCAGGGATTAAAGAGCAAAGGGTTAGAGAGCAATTGTTGAGCAAAATCTGATCATCATAAAACTCATGATTGACTTTAGTTTGTCCTACACTATGAGCAAATGCATATGTACACTATAATACATGTAAAAACTGAACCTTGTTACATTTTTTTATTTTTTCTTTCATATATAATAATTTTTTTTTACCTTATATTTTCTATTTTACAACTTTTTTAAACAAGTTAAAAGTTTTGGTTCAATGGCCCTTCCTGAAAAAGTGGTTTGCCTCCCTTTTCCCCTAATTTGTTAGAGTCACTTCCCTTGTTCAGGTAGCAAATCTTTACAGAAAGTATTGAAAGCTAACAATGACAGTCCTTTAGCAGTCGATCTTTCAGTTAACGAAGCATGTTTATGGATATGTTAGATTTTGTTATAATTTGAGCGCACATTTTTCTTTTCTTTGAGGGCACATTTAATTTTGGCAACAGTGAGTAGTTTTGGCTCAATAAATGTTCACATTGCGTATGGAAAAAAGAAAATGTAAGCCTAGTCTGTAAATTGCATAGATACATCAGACTTGGTTAAAGTTTGTTTTACTTTCTTTTCGGTATAGGGGTCATGTATGAAATATTAATTTAGATCATCATCAATTTTATTCAGCACGGGCCCCTTGCAGCACTCTCCAGTTTCATTTTGCCTTTGTTGTATACTTGTTAAATTAGGTGTCAACAAGATGTGTTTGTGAAACACGAATGCCCCCGTAACGGCATTTTTTTTCATAGTTTGACCTTGACAGATGACCTTGACCTTGTCACATGACCTTGACTTTGGTACCAGCGGATGCGGATCATTGAGAAATATCATCATGCCAAATATTAGCTTTGTATCTTGAATAGGCTTAAAGATATTGGCAAGGTTAAGTTTTCGGGTTAAGTTTTCAAAGTTTGACCTTGACAGATGACCTTGACCGTGTCACATGACCTTGACTTTGAAACCAGCGGATGCGGATCATTGAGATCTATCATCATGCCAAATATTAGCTTTGTATTTTGAATAGGCTTTAAGATATTGGCAAGGTTAAGTTTTCGGACAGACAGACGGACGGACAGACAGACAGACATGAGTAAAACAATATGCCCCCGATCTCTCGATACGGGGGCATAAAAAGACAGGGTTGAGCTCAGGGCATACACTTGACAGGTGAATGCAAATAATATGTCCTGCTTATTTTTAATGATTAGTCACTCATGAAATATGGCTGAATTGACCAAAAATTGATAATAGTTTCGGTAAAAATGTTATCATTACTTTTTAGTATGTTTGTGTGTCTAACTTTGTTCAAAGGATTTTCAATGGACCAGAGACCCCACCAGAATATAAGAGCGGTAAACCATGACAGCAGCAGAAATAAGTTACAAGACGTGTGCTAAATAAACATCACACTGATGACAATGAAGCCCCTCACGTGATTTATAAATAAATAATACATACTTAGTCTTTGGTATGAAATAAAATATCTAACGAGGTTGGGAGAATTGATAATTGTCGAGGCTCTGCCAAGACATTTATCAATTCTCACAACCGAGTTAGATATTTTTTTCATACAATACACTTAGTATGTATTATATTTATCTTAAAACCTCTATTTGTCTTGTTTTTGTCGATGTTTCTTAGTGAAATGCAAGTTGCTAAAAATAGCCACATTATATTATTGTTCTAAAAATAACTATGTGATATCATAAAAAATATCATATGGGTTGTTATCACACAGATATTTGTATAGTTATAAGATAAATGGCATAACGTTATCTTAATTGATTTTTATCAAATATTAACATTGAAGTAGATTAAGCCAAATTTTTAAAAGGGGTGTTATTGTGTTTTGATAATATTAGAATTTGGATAATAAAATGGATTCATGTGAGGTTAGTGTTAGACTAAATTCTGAACAGATCAGAACAGAATCTTCACTTAAGAATTTTACTTAAACATTAATGGTTAACCCTCGAAAAACATGCATATAATATGACATGTTTTATCATGAGTGATTTTGAATAAAGTAGAAAAGTATATACAGAAATAGAGCAGGGGGGGTGGGGGGTGGGGGGGTGGGGTGTTCCATCAAGCCAGTGGAGCTAAAAATCATTTGATTTCATAATTTTGCAGAATATTTTCTGGTTGAATTCAGTAATTTTTGTAGTAGTGGTCAATTTTGTTTGCTGTGACTTTCCCATTTAGTCAATTGATTGATTGAATGGAGTTTAACGCCGCTTTCAACATTTTTTCAGTTATATTGTGGCGGCTAGAGCACCTAACAATGGTTTCCTGGTATTTCTCTCACCAGTACAACCATCACATCCTTTCCTAGCCTCCAGCTGCTATATCACATAGGTCTACGATTATCAACCCATTGGTGAGAGACAAATAGTCGGAAAGAATGAGTGCCGCTGTTGGGGATCGAACCCCATTTAGTCAAAAGTAATTATTCGCCCACAGTCACAGTTCAAGATATAATTGCACTAATTGCACTAAAAGTGTCATAATTCCAAATACACCATGCATTCAAAGCCGCTAAAATGTCCAAAATCCAGGGATCGATCGCCTCATCATCTTGAACTGGGAAAGTCACAGCAAAATTGACCCCTACAACATTTTGATGGTGATTTCTGATAACAATCGCCTACTGCAGATAAGCTGTTTTAAATAAAACATGATTTAAAGCATAAGGACCCGGATCTTGAGAGAGTTTTGCCTCTGTGTGTGAATAGGCTTAAATCATCGTTGCTCATGACTTTTCGACAATGCAACGGTTAACCAAACTTTGGCCTTATAAAAGTTTCGCTCAAAATCTCTAATTTTTGAGTCTCAACTTTGCTCCAATTTTTCCACTCTTCTCATTAGGTGAAAAAAAGGTGTCTGGTCAAAAAGGCCCAGTGCCAGAAGGGCCTGGGTCAGAAAGGCCCACTCTTAAATCTGACATGAAAAGCCAATTTAAACTGACTTTCAAGATCTGCTATTAGATAAACATGTTTGTTCTAAAGATTATCTATGAATCATCTTGTATAATTGAACTAAAAAATTATTTTATTAATCTTTTTGTTTTCACTTTGTACACTTATTGTATAAAATAATTTAACTATTATCAATCGGGAATTGAAATGTTAATGTTTACCCCCCGCTGTCGGTCAAGTATCACAAGTCAATTATTGTAAGTTTGACATTTGCATCTCAAGATTAGATTGTCCATTAAATGGTATGAGGCTATAAATTCAGAAGACATACCTGAATATATTATACATCAGTGTTTTGTAATAGCCCTTACACCTGTTATTTGAGCAAAACCAAATTGGTACTCTATGACATCTAGATCTAGAGACTAGATGCATTGTTTTTCGATGGGATGCAAATATTTTACAAATGTGCGTCCCTTGAAACTCTTAAAAAAATCACTGGTTTGTCAATATTGCTGTCATAAAAGTCAAATTGGTAAATTTGGAAATGTGCTGTTTTTACTGAACTTACTTTACCTGGACACTGTTTCCTGCAGAATGTTACAAGTCATATGATTGATTGACACATTAAATGCAATCACCTTTAGCGAATCACAATTGCAATCATATCAATTACAGATCGGTTCAATTTTTCAGTGGGCCATTTTGTCCATTTTTCATAGTAGACCTTTTTGGACTGCGCCTTTTTGTACACTGGGCCTTTTTTACCCCAAACAAAAAATAATGGCAGCTACTTTTTTCTAAACCAGGGTGAACCCCTTGTGTCTGGGCTGACCTAATTAAAGAACAACTTTTTCTGAGACCCTTAATTGGATCTAGAAAGTGATGAATTTTTAACATCCAGGGACATAACCAAACCCCTGACAAGGGCGTAGCCCTAATAACGCATTTGCGTATTTGAAGAAAATCCTATTTCGAAAAAAGCTGTTGATGAATAATCATTGCATTGAAACTACAGCTTATTTAAGCTGTAAATACAATGTTTTGATTATTCACCAACACTCTAATCATAAAACGGGGAGCTGACGGCTGTCACAGTCCAAATATCACCCTTATCCTATATATTCTCTGGAGATTGCCTTCTGAGTGAGTATAAATTTCGAACTCCTAGTTACGCCTATGCCTGAGCTTGATTGTTTGCTTCAGTTTTGACCGGTCTTACCCTGTCCGTTTGAATACATAGGGAGTTACAGCATACGAAAACCCGCCTTGTTCTCCGCTGCGATCACCATCTGAAGAAAACAAAGACGAAACCGACTTGGTTACTTTTTTGGCAACATTTGACGTAGATTGTCCCATTTCTGTGTTATATTCTAGTGCGTCACTTTTTGCAGAGCGAAGACATTTTTGACAGATGGTTTCTTTGTTTCTGAAGACTGGCCTACTACTATTTCATTCTGTTCTGTTCGAGAGTTAATCGAACAATTTATTCGTTTTATGCCCGAGTGATCAGTCAAATTTTGGGTTATGTTTTTAGTATATTGGTCCTTAGAATAATCATTCAAGGGTGTTACATCAAAATATGGAGCATAATTATGATGATTAAAACAATAATAACAAGAGGGCTATCATAGTCCTATCTCGCTCGCCTGAAGTTCAAAGACTGAAGAACCTCCTTCTTTTTATAGTTTGACCATTTCCGTGGACGCAGGTGACCATATTGTTTATGAATTTATCATTTATAAAAAAAATATATATATGGTTCAATCACTACGATTTCTTACATGATCTTCATTTATGATAAATTCTTCCAACAACATACAGTGGCGGATCCATGGTTTCCATATAGGGGGTTCGATGGCGGCCTAGAATTGAGTCATTAGTCCCATTCTTATCTATATAGATAGGAATACTATGGGAATAACTGCTCAAACTTTGTACATTCTATATATTCTGACTCGAGCTCTAGACTGAGTTAGTTTTTCTTATGTTGCAAAGTTTTATTGAAATTGACCACTGCACTGAAGTAATTTGGATAAAGAGGGGGTTCGTTCGTTACCAAGTCTTTCGTTCTGCACAAAACCTCACCATGTGGCAAAAGCATGTGAAATTATTTTGTATCCATAAATGAATATGAAAGATATACTCTGGAGAGGTGTTTCTGGTCATTTGACCTTGAACTGTGACCTTGAATGAAGGTCACTAAATCTCACGTGACTCGCACCATCTAACCAAGATACGTCATTATGCTAAAATAGTAAGCTTCTAGCCCTTTGACTATGAGAGAAGATTTTTTTAGGACACCATTTTTCATTTCCATTTGAAACTTAGTACCCATAACTAACTGAAAGGTCAATTACCGAGAAAGAGCTAAAAACTTAGGTATTTTGATAGAGCATTTTGAAGTCGCAACCAAAATGTCAATGCTCTAGATTTCATGATTTGGGGAAATTTTTTTCTATAGTTTTCCTTCTTTGCTTCTGTGTAAAATCTGAGACCCAAACAACATATGACTTAGTTCGGCAAACATAAATCAATACCTGAAGTATTTTGGTAACCGGCCATAAGGCGATATCTCATGCAAAAAAGCAATATTCTAGGCATTATGGTTTAGAAGTAGAATATTTTTCGTTTTAGTTGTGGCAACATTTTTTGCCATATTTGACGTCGTGTTAAAACATATAACACTATACCAATTTGACGCCAATTTTCAGCAAATTTGATGTTTGAGTTATTGTTGAATATATACTCCACAAGTCCAAAGACATATTATTTTTGTTTGAAAAAATTGAAGCAAATTGTTTCGGCAGCAACATATGAAAAATAATCATAGGTCTTCGAGCAAGTTTTCGAGAAAAACATTCATATTTAAAAATATCTTCATGAAAGTAGCAACGTCAAAACCATAAACTGTCAAAGAGAAACAAGTTGTTCATCTCTTGTCCATACATCTTCAAAAATCTTAGTTATTTTGGTAAAGTATCATTTGTTGAAGTCATATCCCAAATATCAAGGCTCTAGATCAAGTGGTTTGGGAGAAGTTTTTTTCTAAAAAGTTGCCTTCTTTGTTTTCATGTAAACTCAAACAACATACTGCTTTTTTCAGAGAAAAAGCCATGATTTAAAGTATTTTAATGAAGAACCACTTATTGAAGTCATATACAAAATATCAAGGCTCTAGGGCTCATTGTTTCGGAGATTTTTTTATATCATAAATTTTCTTTTTATAAAAATCGGAAAAGTGCAACAAATAGCCTAGAATTGCGTTCAGGATGACAAAACGGTGCTGACAGTTTTCCAATTATACCCCGCTTTGCACGTGCACCTGCGTGCAAAGTGGGGTATAATTGCCTAACTGTTTGCACCATTTTGTCATCCTGAAAGCAGGGTTGGCCTCTCCTCATGTACTGATATCAAAAACCATCAAGGATTCTTCCTTAATTGGTTTTCATTAACCCTTTGCTGTTTAATCCCTGCTTTTTTCGTGTCTGTGATTTTATGATGGAGAAAACATTGTGAAAAAAGAAGAAATTGCTTCTGACTAGCAATGTCTTCTTTTTCCACACTATTTTCTACCCTACAGAATGGTTATTTTTCAAATTAAATCCACTTTAAATTTTCGTCTGCAAAACCTTTGAATTTGGACAGGTCCAAAATTTTGTAAAACAGGAAAGTGTTAAAATTGCACTAGTTTGTTGTCCATCTAAATATATATTCATGTCTTAAGGGTCTTTAATATTTGTACGCCACGATGCCTTGACCGGATGATGATCAGAAAAAAAAACCAAACAAAAAAAAAAAAAAAAACAACAACAAAAAAACACCACCAGGTATTATTACACAGAGAAAACTTTACGTTCTACCACTTTTGTAGAACAACGAAGTTTAATTAATTTTCTATGCAAGTTTACGTAGCCTAGTAGTGACATGTACTAAATTCAAACAGTTATCAGCTCACATTAAAAGAGGTTTTCCCTTTTTTGAATTCAAAACCAGTGGTTATTTGTCTTTCTTCCATATTTTTTGGTGTATTTTCGAGAACTGATGATAAAAGTAGGTTTTCACTTTATCAACTTAACGCCTTACAAGTGATGATATTAACAAGAAAGCCATGAATGGCTTGTGTGGCTCCACAGGCTTGAATTTCTTGTAATAGCAAATCTAAGTTTTGACTAGATTTTTAGATATTTTGAGTTCTACTGATGTTGAAATGGTTTTCAAAGTTTCCACTATTATAACATATAGAGAAATGACCTCCGTCCATAAAAGACATATTCTTCATCAAATCACAATAATTCTTGGCTGCATGATTATAGATCACCCAAGGATCATACTAATGAAGTTTGATTGATATCCATCAGTTACATTCTGAGAAAATGATTTTCAAAGTTTCCACTATATAACATATAGGGAAATGACCTCCGTCCATAAAATACATATTTTTCATCTGATCACAATAATTTTTGGTAGACTGATAAAAGGTCACCCTAGGATCATTCGTGTAAAATTTGGTTGATATCTATCACTTAGATTCTGAGAAAATGATTTTCAAACTTTCCACTATATAACATTTAGAGAAATGACCTCCGCCCATACAATACATATTTTTCATCCGATCACAATAATTCTTAGTAGACTGATAAAGGGTCACCCAAGGATCATTCATGTAAAATTTGGTTGATATCTATCAGTTAGATTCTGAGAAAATGACTTTCAAAGTTTCCACTATATTACATATACAGAAATGACCTCCGCCCATAAATTACATATTTTTCATCTGATCACAATAATTTTTGGTAGACTGATAAAAGGTCATCCAAGGATCATTTATGTAAAGATTTAATTGGTATCCATCAATTAGAACCTGAGAAAAGTCACTTTTTACCATATTTGGAAATTAGCCACGCCCATTAAATCCATGTTTTTCATTTGATCAAAATTTCTTGAACAACTTTGAAAGTGGGTCACCCAAGGATCATTCCTGTGAAGTTTGGTTGAAATCCATCCAATAGTTTCTGAGGAGAAGATTTTTAAAGAAAAAGTTTACGACCGGACGCACGGACGGACGCACGACGGACACAACGCCATGACAATAGCCCCAGTGGCTTTCAGCCAGTGGAGCTAAAAACGGCTAAATATCCTTGAAACTAAAGTACTGAAAACATTGGATACTCTTATAGTTAGTCAGTATTTGTTTAGAAAATATTTTTGAACATTACTAATTGAAAGATCATTGTCTATAGCCCTATGCTAAAGCAGCCATATTCTGGGTTCAGCATGACAGGCCATTTCAGACAACCATTAAATAACCAGAGAACAAGGGGGTCTCCTTGTCCTCATAGAAAAGCTCAATAACTGGGTAAATCTAAGAAATCAGAGCTTTTAAATAAAATAACTATTTACAGACAACTGAAAACATACAACAGGCTCTTCCCTTGACCATTTCATGCATATTAGCAACCTTTAAGAGAGGCAAACTATTTTGAAATACACATTCTGAGTGTTAATAAGGTTTTGCTTTGTTTCTGTTATGCAGTGTTGAAAAAACCTTTTGTCATTGGGGTATGAGGTTGCATTTAATGGTTGATTGATTGATTGAATGGAGTTTAACGCCGCTTTCAACATTATTTCAGTTATATCGCGGCGGCCGGAGCACCTAACAATGGATTCCATATATTTCTCTCACCTGTACTACCATTACATCCTTTCCTAGCCTCCGACTGCTATCTCACATAGGTTTACGATTATCTACCCATTGGTGAGAGACAAACGTCGGATTGCATTTAATGGAGGAAAACTATTTTGAAACATGCATTCAGAGCATTTGATCTGGATTTGTATAGTTTCAAACAGAAGGCATCCTTTGAATTCGGCCGTGTCCTTTGAAATTGTTACAATAGGAAACGGGATGCATAATCATAGCCAAATCATTTCTTAATCAATTCTTAAAATACTATCAGTTTACATTGGAAATGAGTATAAAAGTAAAAAGCTTGAAAATACAAAATATGTTTGTAAAACACTAATGCCCCAAGTATGGATATTTTTTAGAAGTTTGGCCTTTATAATTGAACTTGACCTAGATGCTTATATAAATAAGCATTGTCACTTGAATACAGTTGAAGTTGCAGCAAAATGATTAAATGGACTGTTAAGTATTAGGGATAAGGGTTAAAATTTGACCTTGTTCTTGGCAAAATGACCCTTGTGAGTTCGGCATTGTTGAGACAAAATATACTATACCAAATATTAGTATTATTACTTAAATACAGTTTACATAATTGGAAAATGTGTAGTTGGAACTTGGCAGATCGAGATTTTGGATTAAGTTCTAGGGAATTTTTACCTTGACCTCATTGAAATGACCTTCCCCCATTGTGCCTTGTTAAAATCTAGCTGCAAACCAAATATTAGCAATGTTACTTAAATAGGGTTGAAGTTATAGGAAAATGATTAGTTTGCAGGTTAGGTTTTTGCAGACAGATGGACAAAGAGACAGATGGATGGACAGACAAATTGACAGAGACAGATTAATGCTGGTAAAACAATATGCCCTGAATCTATCAATGTGGGGGTATACAAATCTTGTTTTGCAGGATCATACTTACGGTGTAATAAGGGGATTGCTGCTAATGTCCAAAACTTGTAGATTCTTGCAAAACTTGATGTTATCTGGAATTTCACCAATATCTGCAAAATACAGCACAAAATAACTTGTCAAGCTGTAATATCTTGGTATGAAGTCAAGGATAAAATGTTTTGTTTGAGCTCAGATTATTTCACTTCCCATCCCATGCTATGCTAAATGAAGAATCTGCCCAGGGTCCAAAGACTTCACAAATATCTATCCACCCTAAAATATGGACAACTTCTATAATATAGACAAAGAACAAATCAATGTAAAACAGTTGTGACTCTGAGCCAACGAAAAATGTTCGGAAAAACGGTAACTGGACAAATGGATCCTTTGGACCCTCGCTATCTACTTTTGGAAGGAAGCATACCATAAGGGGTTCCAAGACCAAGGGTTGAAACTGGGGGTCTAGACCTCCTCGCCCCCCCCCCCCCCCCCCATCTCCCAACCTCTGAATTTGGGAAACTATATGTATATAAAGTTAGAAAATCATGAAAGCAAACTAGTATTTAGTCAGGACATGAACAAAATGTTAAAACTACAGCCTGTTGAGCTGTTTTTATGTTTTTATATCAATTTGTATGCCAACTGAGGAATATAATCAGAAATTTTCATATATTTTTTTTCTTCAGTTGCATGTTTCCTGTGAATAAATTCTGTCACATTATATGCATGCCATAGAAAGAGATGATCAGATCAGCCTTATTCTCACCCAATCAATCCCACTTGTTACTTTTGAAAACAAGAAGAATGAAATTATTGCATATCATACTAAGTTGATCATCACACATAGCTTTCCCATTTAGAGCAGATAGAAGAGGTACATGAGATTTTAGATTAGAGTATTTAAATGATAAAAGCACAAACTGTTTGTTGTTGGTACTACTTTGAAACATCTCTTCGATTCAAAAGAGTACCCATAATATAGGGTTTTATTAACAAATAAAGATTAAAGCGAGGCTTAACCCCCTCTTATCCGTACCTCTGCCTAAGGCGGAGACGAATGTTAGGAAGAATTATTCTGCTGGGCTAGAGATCAAACCTGGGAGCTCCCCCCACACACACACACAACCCACCCAATGAATGGGATTCTAACACTTTACTGGAACATCATAGCTTTTATACATCGAAAAAGCCATTTTAAATCTGCAAATCAAACCAGCCTATTCAATCCTAACAATTCTAAAATCATCTGGTAATTGATAAATAAGAATAACCTATACCCAATGGACCTATTTATCATGTTCCTAGACCATTGTGTAACACAGTAAGGACCTAAACAAAAAGTATTTTCTCTGACATGTCAACAGAAATGACAGAAAATTGAGGATTATGAGCCGAGGAGTTAATACAAAATGGCCATACAGTAATCTTCTATAAATTTTCCAATTCTTGTATCCTCCCTGAAGAAGTCTTGACAATTCTATTACCAGGGAACCCTTTACAATGTCATGTTTTAAAGTGTTTGGCACTGAATGGTAGACTCCGGGAGTCTGAATCTCCTTGTTTACCAGCTGGAACTACTAAAATTTTGCCAAAAAGGAGCCTATCATCATGGTCACCTTTGATCAATTATAAGAATTTTTCAAAAAATAACAAAAGCAAAGGAGTTTCCTTTTCCCATGTCAAAACTAGATCTTTTCACCACTGAAGTTGTTGGAGATAACATTTACTTGCAACTACATGTAGTAGTATTTTGAAATTAAACTATCTCCTTTTTTAAGGGGAGGGGGGAGGGGGTATGAAAAAGAAGAAATTGCTTCTTTCAAGCAATTTCTTCCTTTCCACAAAAAGAGTTTTGACAAGAGGACCAGGGTGGTCCTAGATAGATCACCTGAGTCTCTTTGACACCTGGGACATCACATTAATTAGATAGGCAGATGTCAAAAAGAAGTTAATTGCCTAAGATCAATACCATGGAACATTTTCAGCAAAGAGCAAGACAGATATGCCTTTTTGCTCTTTGATTCTATGTAAAAAGGGATGCACCCGGCTGGACCCCAAATGTGACCCCAGGGTCTTGATATGACCAAACTCGGAAGAAGTCCATAAGATGATGCTACATACTAAACATGAAAGCTGTCTGCCTACTGGTTTCAGAGAAGAAGATTTTTGAAGGTTTTTCCTATTTTCACCCTTCGTGCTCAGATGAGATGAAAGGGATGCGCCCGAGTGGAGCCAAAATAAGACCTAAGGGTCTTGATATGAACAAACTTGGTAGGGGCCTACTAGATGATGCTACATACCAACTAGAGGCGCTTGAGCGCCTGATTCACTCCACAGGCCTGAATATCCAAATAATGACTATATTAGAGGATGATAAAGCTGTTTCAATGAGAATTGCAGTGAATGAATGAGTAAATGCTTATTTCAAGTAAATAAGGGTCATATGCTGAAATATTTCTGCATGAAAAACTCATGATCAGTGAATAACAAAATTGACCTCTACCTGTTACACAAATATTTTTCTTTTAATTACAATAATTTTGTGCATTCTGATAATGGGTCACCCAAGGATCATTCTAGTGATATTTTGTTAAAATCCAAATATAAGAATTTCAAAACTAACAGAATGTTACTGCACAATATACTGGTGTTGGTCTGCAAAATTTTGATTGTAGATCTTTCCACTTATAATTAAACACTACTAAAAGATGTTACTTCACAATTGTTTGTCATCAAAACAAAATTCTAACTAATGATAGTATATGCTGTTCATCTAATCAAATATTTTTTTGCAGACTGATACAACTTCACAGAAATAAAATTTCCATGATATCTAATCCATCTGTTTAACTTTTCAGGATAGTTTGTTTTACCCTATATATGAAGAAATGACCTCTGCCCATAAAAGACATATTTTTGATCAAATCACAATATTTTTTAATAGACTGATAAAGGATCACTAAAGAATCATTCTAGTAAAATTTGGTTGATATCTATCAATAAGGTTCTGAGAAATGATTTTCAAAGTTTACACTAAATAACATATAGGGAAATGACCTCCGCACATAAAATATATATTTTTTATCCGATCACATTAATTTTTGCTATACTGATAAAGGGTCACTCAAGAATCATTCATGTAAAATTTGGTTGATATCTATCAATTAGGTTCTGAGAAAATGATTTTCAAAGATTTCACTATATAACATATAGAGAAATGACCTCCGCCCATAAAATACACATTTTTCATCCGATCACAATAATTTTTGCTATACTGATAAAGGGTCACTCAAGTATCATTCATGTAAAATTTTGTTGATATCTATCAATTAGATTCTGAGAAAATGATTTTCAAAGTTTTCACTATATAACATATAGAGAAATGACCTCCGCCCATAAAATACATATTTTTCATCTGATCACAATGATTTTTTGTGGGCTGATAGAGGGCCCCTCAAGGATAATTCATGTGATGTTTGGTAAATATCCATCGATTAGTTTCTGAGAAAAGCCACCTATTACCATATATGGAAATTAGCCACGCCCACTACAGCCATGATTTTCAACTGATTAAAAATCTTTGAAGGAATCTGATAGAGGGTCACTTTAGGAACATTCCTGTGAAATTTGATTGGAATCCATCCATTACTTTATGAGGAGAAGATTTTTAAAGTAAAAGTTTACGGACGGACGCACGGACGCACGCACGGACGACGGACACCTCGCCATGACAATAGCCCGCTGGCCTTTCGGCCAGTGGAGCTAAAAACTTAAAACCCACTTTCGTTCATTTCACCCAAACTGGCGTTACCTTAGCGGAGCACAATTTGTAACATCATCATGATCATTGCACAACAATAAGAGCAAAATGACGCGCTGTAGAATAAAAATTTCTAAGATGTTCACATGATGCCTAATTTTTTTCATTAGATATTAACATACAAAACAATATTTGGTTTCAGTGTAAGATCAATTCATATTTCATTTCGTGATCCACAAAAGCTATATTTTCACTCGTGGCTCTACCACTCGTGAACATGTAGCCTTTATTGTTCACCCAATTAAATATAAATTGATCTTTCACTGAAATCAAAATTATCCCTCTATATCCATTTCTTTTCATTAAAGAAGAGGCCTTTAGTGGCCCTTAATCGCTCACCTGAATGAAATGTCTAAACAAATTTAAAAGTGGGCTTAGAAAAAGGATGACCAATGAATACCACTTAGCTAAACAATTTTGTTGTTTCTATACAACTAAAGAATCCTTTTTGCCAATTTTTAGATTGACTTGGCAAAATATGTGACCTCTGGAGTGCATACAAGATTTTTCTATGATTAAACTCCGTGGCCTAGTTTTTGGACCCTCTTGACCCAATTTAAAACTCATGTAAATTACATCAATTCAATCATTCTGAACAAATTTCAAGTTGATCGGACAGCCTCTAGAGTGCATATAAGGATTTCTAAGGTTTGACCCTTTGATCTTATGTTTAAACCCAGTTGAACCAATTTCAAACTCGTCCAATAATTCATCAAAGCAATCATTCTGACCAAATGTCAAGTTGATAAGGCAAAAAATATGACCTCTAAAGTGCATACAAGGTTTTTCTTACATTTGACCCCTTGACCAAGTTTTTGACCCCAGTTTACCCAATTTTGGCCTTGTCCAAGATTTCATAAAAACAATCTTTCTGACCAAATTTAAGGTTAATTGAAATCGAAATGTGGCCTCAAGAGTGCATACAAGGTTTTTCTATAATTTGGTCAAGTGACCTAGTTTTTTTTACCCCAGTTGAGTCAATTTCCAACTTGTCCGAGATTTCATCAAGACAATCATTCTGACAAAATTTCTGGTTGATCTGGCAAAAAGATGTGGCCTCTACAGTGCATACAATGTTTTTCTAAGATTTGACCCCATGACCTAGCTTCTGACCCCAGTTGATCCAATTTTGAACTGGTCTGTGATTTCTTCAAGACAATCATTCTGACAAAATTTCAGGTTAACTGGACCAAAAGTTGGGCCTCTAGAGTGCAAAGAAGGGTTTTAAATGATTTGATCCCTTGATCTAGTTTTTGACCCCAGTTGACCCAATTTCAAACTCATGCGAGCTTTCATTAAGACAATCATTCTTACCAAATTTAAGGTTGATCGGGCAAAAATGTTGCCTCAAAGAGAGCATTCAAGGGTTTTCTCAGATTTGACCCAGTGACCTAGCTTTTTACCTAAGTTGACCAAATTTAGAACTTGTCCATAATTTTATCAAGACAATCATTCTGATCAACTTTCAGGTTGATTGGGCAAAAAATATGACCCTTAGACTGCAAACAAGGTTTTTCTAGGATTTGACTCTGTGACCTGGTTTTTGACCCAAATTCAAAATGGTCAGAGATTTTATCAAGACAATTTTTCTGACCAAATTTTGGGTTTATTGGGCAAAAAATGTGGCACCCAGTGTGTATACAAGGTAAATGTTGACGACGGACGTCGGACATCACATGATGGATATCCACCTTACCTCAATAGCTCGCCTTGAGCACTTCATGCTCATGTGAGCTAAAAGTAACATGTGTGTGGAACAAGAATGAGTCGGATAGATTTTTTTTTAAGATTGGTATTGTAAATGCACTTGTTGGTTACAATTGTTGCAAATAAATACCCACCACATATGGTTTAATTGAGAAAGAAAGATTTTAGAATGTCTTTACTCTCTCGTATCTGTACCTCAGCTATCTTATTCAAGCATGTTCAGCCAGTGCTCAGCGATGTTAATAATCAAACAAACACCAATAAAAGAATTTTACCTTTTTTTATTTCATCATTTCTATTTACATTACAAATTATTAACAATATATTTACATTGTAACATCAGTAATTTAAACCCTGCCGATGAAAGTACAAACCCAGTAGGGTACAACCTTATCCCAAGTATCCCAAGAAATGTAGGACTGGTAACCTTGTGAAGTTCACAGAGGGACCACTCTAAAACACTGTCAATATCTATCTTCAACATCGCCCATATATGTCAATATTTATTGTCAATCAATATGATTGACAATATTATTGATCATGTCAGGGCAATTCAACGTATGATTCCCATGTCTAAAGCAACCTACACAAGATCATTCAACATAAATTTTCAGCATCAAACATACATAATCAATAATATTGTCAATCATCATGATTGACAATATTATAGAGTAAGTATTGGCTTTTTTTTTTTTAGAATGATGAATTATTATTGTCAATAATATTGTCTGTATTGACCAATTTATGATGAATCCGTAAATCCAGCAGTTATTCTCTAATACAAATCATTTCCAGTAGTAATTTCTAACTAGGAAAATTCAAATAAAAAGTACTGCAATTGGTCAAACAGAATTTATCATCAAATCGTATTTCTCAATATTCTTGTGTCTATCTATCCCAGGAAGGAATGTAACTATAGTCATGCTGACTGCAAGGCTGGTGTTTATACATAGCATTTTTGTTAGTTTCGATTCCATATTGGTTTTTGGTAAATCGTCGAGAAATATGGTAGATTATCATTTAATAAACTCAGCAACTAGCCATTGCAATCATCAAAATATATACCCAACTTTCATTCATTTTACTCTATCTGACATTATCCAAGTGAGGCCAAAATAGTGACGTCATCATGATCTTTGCAAAGAAATGCAATATGATGGGCTGAAAGAATTTTTTTTCCTACCATTGTCACATTTTCTCATTCAAGCATTAAAGAAATCTAATGATCTATTGTTTTCTAGTAAGATTAATTGATATTTCATTTCATGAACAACAAAAACTATATTTTAACTCGCCACTCTGCGACTCATGAAAATAAATCTAGTGTTAACCAAATAAAATATAAATCAATCCATTACTTTATTCAATTTTATCGCTGGATTTCAATATTCTAGAAAATAATGATACATTATATTAAATGGACAACACAACTTACATATAGTGAGTATTTCAATGCACAAAGCACACAAATAAGTATTTGAATTTAATTTCAGGAGGGACTCTCAATAAATACCTTATTTCTCCTAATAAACACCCAAAAGAGCTTAGCAAAACATGGACCAGGGAGCTTACATTTAGTACCTGTTTACTGAGGCAAAATATCCATTCAAATAATTAGGATTTTCTTTTTTCTTATTTCCTCTTTAATTTGAGGTTAATGCCCTCTAAACAGTAATCATTTATCTGATTACTAAGAGGAAATTAACCTAAAATTAGAAATAAGGACTAACAAAATTCTTAAAATTAAGGTATTTTCGATCAACAAGATAAAATTTAAAGGGGAGCTAATATAAGGGAAGATGAATTTATCAGAAGAAATACTGTATGTATATAACTATTATGGTATCTGTGATTTCAGGCAGATCTTTATTTCAAGTTCTCGATCTCTTTCCGACCATAAACTTGAAAGGTAAGCATGTTTAGAATTCTTGATATGTTTAATTTTGTAATAACATGTGCAGTGACATGAAAATGTCATACAGGCACTATTTACTATGGCACCATTCAGAATGAAATAGGATTTCAATGTTTAAAGATCTCATTAATTAAATTCCTCATTAATTCATGGGGAAAAAAATCACTCATGATCTATTTGACTTAGACTAAGTCATCATTTTTGAAGAGTTTATTTTTTTCAATTGAGGTATTACGTCTTTGATCAATTTTTGACAAAAGTATGTTTGTTCACTTACAAAATCTAAAGTATGCAAAAGATGAGCACAATGGTGGCTAAGCCCAATTCAGTTGTAACTGCCAATAAGCATATAGGCAGTTACAACTGTTTTATGCTGAGCCATCAATTATCTTAAATCAGCATGTTCACTGAATTTTGATCATTCTTGGTGTTTTTCTCATGAACCAGACTTCATTATGTCTGTTGAAGATTCTGAATGGAGAATCATATCCAGCTGTGTACCAAGGTGCTTCCACAAAGTCATTGATTCCTTTACTCTTCAGGTAGTTTCCCATTTCTTCAGCCATTTCAAGATTTTTACTGTATTTTGAGAACCCACCAAATGATCTGAAATAAATAATTGTACTGTTACTTAATCAGTTATTGAGACTTACACATAGGCGTATCTAGGACTTTGAAATATATACACACCTAGAAGGCGACAACTAAAGAAGGACAAAGGCAATACGATGAGTGTTACAAAAGATGAACGCCCTCCGTCCGATCCCTTTTTATGATTTGAATGTTGGTAAATAAGCAAAACATTGTAACTACAGCTTGATGTTCTGATTATTTATCAACAATATTTTCAACATCATTATTACTTTCAAACACTTGCTCAAATTGTGTAATGGGAGTTACACCCTTGTTACACCAGTACTGTGCCCTAAGTAATTAGCTGATGGAAAAAATTGTGGAAAAAGATGAAATTGCTTCTTCTTTTTCTCTCAATTTCATCCTCATATTCCAATACATGTAATCACTTGATAAGGACATCTGGATCATTTCCTTATCTTCATAATTCATCCCTTTTTTATGTCTTGATTGTGGTGACTTTATTAGAGAGGTATTATAATTTATCTTATAACTATACAAATATCCGTGTGATAAATCCCGTATGATATTTTTTTATGATATCACTTAGTTATTTTAAGAACAATGATATAATGCGGTTATTTTTAGAAACTTGCACTTCAGTTTGAAAACTCAACTAGAAAGCCATGAATGGCTTGAGTCGCTCCACAGGCTTGAAATTCTTGTAAAGCAATAAAAGTTTTGACTAGACTTTTAGATATTTTGGATTCTTCTGATGTTGAAAATGATTTTCAAAGTTTCCACTATATAACATTAAGAGAAATGACATCTGCCCATAAAATGCATATTTTCATCTGATCACAATAATTTTTTGTAGACTGATTAAGGGTCACTCAAGGATTATTCCAGTAAAATTTGGTTGATATCCATTGGTTAGATTCTGAGAAAATGCTTTCCAAAGTTTCCACTATATAACAAATAGAGAAATGAACTCCACCCATAAAATACATAATTTTCATCCAATCACAATAATTTTTGGTAGACTGATAGAGGGTCACTCAAGGATTATTCCAGTAACATTTGGTTGATATCCATTGGTTAGATTCTGAAAAAATGATTTCCAAAGTTTCCACTATATAACAAATAGAGAAATGACCTCCGCCCATAAAATACATGATTTTCATCCGATCACTATAATTTTTGGTAGACTGATAGAGGGTAACTCAAGGATCATTCCAGTGGAATTTGGTTGATATCCATCCCTTACATTCTGAGAAAACAATTTCCAAAGTTTCCACTATAAAACATATAGAGAAATGACCTCCGCCTATAAAATGCATATTTTTCATCCGATCTCAATAATCTTTTGTAGACTGATAAAGGATCACACAAGGATCATTCATGTAAAATTTCATTGGTATCCATCCATTAGAATCTGAGAAAACTCACTTTTTACATTATTTGGAAATAAGCCACGCCCATTAAATCCATGTTTTTCATTGGATCAAAATTTCTTGAACAACTTTGAAAGAGGGTCACCCAAGGATCATTCCTGTGAAGTTTGGTTGAAATTCATCCAGTAGTTTCTAAGGAGAAGATTTTTAAAGAAAAAGTTTACGGACGCACGCACGAACGCACGGACGCAAGACGGACACAACGCCATGACAATAGCCCCAGTGGCTTTCAGCCAGTGGAGCTAACAAAAACAAGACAAACAAGTGCATGTCGTATTGCAATGCAATATAGGAGTCCCCCACCGGATAACAAACAAGAGGACCAAGATGGTCCTATATCGCCCACCTTCGTCTCTTTGTCTTCTCCCTTAGCAAAATTAAATACTTGAAAGATCATTAAATTTTTCAAAGAAAAACATTACTCTATTTCTATGATCGCTGCATAAATTTCTATCCTTTTCTAAACAAGTTTCATGTGACCTGGCCAACATTCTGACCAAGTTTCATAAAGATTGGGCCATATTTGTGGCCTCTAAAAAGAAAATAGTCAATTAGGTCCCTTTTCCCGTGATATGACATGGATCTTTCCAAATTTAAAAAGGGTTCATCCTTGTGATCAGCCATTATTCTGATCATGTTTCATGAAAATTTAATAGTATTTGTGGCTTCTAGAGCATAAACAAGAAAATTGTCATTAAGGCCCCTTTTCCCGTGATATAGCACGGATCCTTCCCATTTTCAATAGGGTTCATCTTTGTGACCTGGTCAACATTCTGACAAAATTTCATAAAGATTTGGCCATATTTGTGGTCTCTAAGGTGTAAACAAAAAATTGTCATTAAGGCCCCTTTTCCCTTGATATGGCACAGATCCTTCCCATTTTCATTAGGGATCATCCTTGTGGCTTGGCCAACATTCTGACCAAGTTTCATGAAGATTGGGCCATATTTGTGGCCTCTTAGGTGTAAACAAGCAAATTGTCATTAAGGCCCCTTTTCCCGTAATATGGCACAGATCCTTCCCATTTTCAATAGGGTTCATCCTTGTGACCTGCCCAACATTCTGACTAAGTTTCATGAAGAATGGGCCATATTTGTGGTCTCTAGATTGTAAACAACAAAATTGTCATTAAGGCCCCTTTTCCCGTGATATGGCACAGATCCTTCCTATTTTTGATAGGGATCATCCTTGTGGCTTGGCCAACCTTCTGACTACATTTCATAAAGATTTGGCCATATTTGTGGTCTCTAAGGTGTAAACAAAAAAATTGTCATTAAGGCCCCTTTTCCCTTGATATGGCACAGATCCTTCCCATTTTCATTAGGGATCATCCTTTTGGCTTGGCCAACCTTCTGACCAAGTTTCATGAAGATTGGGCCATATTTGTGGCCTCTAAGGTGTAAACAAGAAAATTGTCATTAAGGCCCCTTTTCCCGTAATATGGCACAGATCCTTCCCATTTTCAATAGGGTTCATCCTTGTGACCTGCCCAACATTCTGACTAAGTTTCATGAAGATTGGGCCATATTTGTGGTCTCTAGATTGTAAACAAGAAATTGTCATTAAGCCCCCTTTTCCCGTGATATGGCACAGATCCTTCCCATTTTTGATAGGGATCATCCTTGTGGCTTGGCCAACCTTCTGACTAAATTTCATAAAGATTTGGCCATATTTGTGGTCTCTAAGGTGTAAACAAAAAATTGTCATTAAGGCCCCTTTTCCCTTGATATGGCACAGATCCTTCCCATTTTCATTAGGGATCATCCTTGTGGCTTGGCCAACATTCTGACCAAGTTTCATGAAGATTGGGCCATATTTGTGGCCTCTAAGGTGTAAACAAGAAAATTGTCATTAAGGCCCCTTTTCCCGTAATATGGCACAGATCCTTCCCATTTTCAATAGGGTTCATCCTTGTGACCTGCCCAACATTCTGACTAAGTTTCATGAAGATTGGGCCATATTTGTGGTCTCTAGATTGTAAACAAGAAAATTGTCATTAAGGCCCCTTTTCCCGTGATATGGCACAGATCCTTCCCATTTTTGATAGGGATCATCTTTGTGGCTTGGCCAACCTTCTGACTAAATTTCATAAAGATTGGGCCATATTTGTGGCCTCTAGAGTGTAAACAAGAAAATTGTCATTATGGCCCCTTTTCCAGTGATATGGCACAGATCCTTCCCATTTTCAATAGGGTTCATCCTTGTGACCTGGCCAACATTCTGTCCAAGTTTCATGAAGATTGGGCCATATTTGTGGCCTCTAGAGTGTAAACACTATGATTGTTGACGCCGGACGCCGGACGATGGACATTATTTGATCACATAAGCTCGCCTTGAGCACGATGTGCTCAGGTGAGCTAAAAATCCTTTCTTATAATATATCTCCTACTTACTAGATCTACTGTATACAAAATTTGAAGTTGCTAGCACATTAGGTTTTGAACAAAATGTCCCAAACAAAAATATAAGAGTAAAAACAACCAATGGCAAAAACTCCAAAAGTGGGCGGAGAAGAATGATTCTTGTACATGCCACTTGTCCTTAATGAGATCTATAAGTGTACCAAGTTTGAAGTTGCTAGCACTGATGGTCAAGGAGATATAGTCCGGACAAAAATGTCAGGATAAAAAACAACAACGGACAATAACTAAACAAGAGGGCCATAGTGGCCCTTAATCGCTCACCTGAATTAACAATCTTAAAATGTTTTTCTAAGATTTGACCCCATGACCTAGTTTTTGACTCCACTTGACCCAATTCCAAACTTGTCCGAGATTTCATCAAGATAATCATTCTGACCAATTTTCAGGTTGATTGGGCAAAGAATATGGCCTCTAGAATGTCCACAAGGTTTTTCTGAGATTTGACCCCGTGACCTGGTATTTGACCCCACTTGACCAAATTTCGAACTTGTCCGAGATTTCATCAAGATAATCATTCTGACCAATTTTCAGGTTGAATGGGCTAAAAATATGGCCTCTAGAGTGTCCACAAGGTTTTTCTAAGATTTGACCCCGTGACCTAGTTTTTGACCCCACTTGACCCAATTTCAAAATTGTCCGAGATTTCATCAAGATAATCATTCTGACCAATTTTCAGGTTGATTTGGCTAAAAATATGGCCTCTAGAGTGTCCACAAGGTTTTTCTAAGATTTGACCCTGTGACCTAGTTTTTGACCCCAGTTGACCCAATTTCAAACTTGTCCAAGATTTCATCAAGATAATCATTCTGACCAATTTTCAGATTATTGGGCTTAAAATATGGCCTCTAGAGTGTCCACAAGGTTTTTCCAAGATTTGACCCTGTGACCTAGTTTTTGACCCCACTTGACCCAATTTCGAACTTGTCCTAGATTTTATCAAGATAATCATTCTGACCAATTTTCAGGTTGATTCGGCTAAAAATATGGCCTCTAGAGTGTCCACAAGGTTTTTCTAAGATTTGTCCCCGTGACCTAGTGTTTGACCCCACTTGACCCAATTTCGAACTTGTCCGAGATTTCATCAAGATAATCATTCTGACCAATTTTCAGGTTGATTGGGCTAAAAATATGGCCTCTAGAGTGTCCACAAGGTTTTTCTAAGATTTGACCCCGTGACCTAGTTTCTGACCCCTCTTGACCCAATTTTCAGGTTGATTGGGCCAAAAATATGGCCTCTAGAGTGTCCACAAGGTTTTTCTAAGATTTGACCCCTCAGACCTAGTTTTTGACCCCACTTGACCCAATTTCGAACTTGTCCGAGATTTCATCAAGATAATCATTCTGACCAATTTTCAGGTTGATTGGGCTAAAAATATGGCCTCTAGAGTGTCCACAAGGTTTTACTAAGATTTGACCCCGTGACCTAGTTTTTGACCCGTGACTTAGTTTTTGACCCTAGTTGACCCAATTTCAAACTTGTCCGAGATTTCATCAAGATAATCATTCTGACCAATTTTCAGGTTGATTGGGCCAAAAATATGGCCTCTAGAGTGTCAACAAGGTTTTTCTAAGATTTGACCCAATGACCTAGTTTTTCACCCTAGTTGACCCAATTTCAAACTTGTCCAAGATTTTATCAAGATAATTATTCTGACCAATTTTCAGGTTGATTGGGCTAAAAATATGGCCTCTAAAGTGTCCACAAGGTAAATGTTGACGACGGATGATGGACGACGCACGACGGACATCAAGTAACCCCAAAAGCTCACCTTGAGCACTTTGTGCTCAGGTGAGCTAAAAAGTGGATGTGGCAGAGTATCAGTTCTTGTGCATTACACTTCTTCTCAATGAGATCTGTCAGTGTACAAAGTTTGAAGTTGCTAGGGCTTGTGGTTTAGGAGATAAGTACGGGACAAAAATGTAAGGATAGAAACAACAAAGGGCAATAACTCAAAAAGAGGACATGGCAGAGTGACAGTTCTTGTACATGACACTTATCCTCAATGATATCTATTAGTGTAGCAAGTTTGAAATTTCTAGCACTTATGGTTTAGAAGATATGTTCCAAACAACAAGAGGGCCATAGTGGCCCTTAATCGCTCAACTGAATGAACTGTCTAATTTTTTTCAATATTCTGCCTCTGTACAACTTGATAATACATGTACCTTTTTTACAATGTTCAAGTTGACTTACAATTGATTTACAAGGACTTTCTATTATTTGACTCCGTGACCTAGTTTTTGACTTCAGTTGACTTAATCTCATACTCATCAAAAATTGCATCAATTCAATCATTCTGACGAAATTTCATTTTGATTGAACAAAAAATGTGGCCTCTAGAGTGCATACAAGGTTTTTCTAAGATTTGACCCCATGACATAGTTTTTGACCCTAGTTGACCCAATTTCGAACTTGTCCGAGATATCATCAAGACAATTATTCTGACCAAAATTCAGGTTGATTGGGCAAAAAATGTGGCCTCTAGAGTGCATACAAGGTTTTTCTAAGATTTGACCCTGTGACCTAGATTTTGACCCCAGTTGACCCAATTTCAAACTTGTCCGAGATTTCATCAAGACAATCATTCTGACCTAAATTCAGGTTGATTGGGCAAAAAATGTGGCCTCTAGAGTGCATACAAGGTTTTTCTTAGATTTGACCCTGTGACCTAGTTTTTGACCCCAGTTCACCCAATTTCGAACTTGTCCGAGATTTGATCAAGACAATCATTCTGACTAAAATTCAGGTTGATTGGGCAAAAAATGTGGCCTCTAGAGTGCATACAAGGCAAATGTTGACGACTGACGACGCACGACTGACGACGGACGACGGACATCCACCTAACCACAAAAGCTCACCTTGAGCACTTCGTGCTCAGGTGAGCTAAAAATGTAAAGGTAAAAACAACGTAGGGCAATAACTCAAAAAGTGGGTGTGGCAGAGTAACAGTTCTTGTACATGACACTTGTCCTCAATGAGATCTATATGTGTACAAAGTTTAAAGTTGCTAGCACTTATACTTTAGGAGTTATGATCCGGACAAGAATCTAAGACTAAAAACAACAAAGGGCAATAACTCAAAAAGTGGTCATGGCAGAGTAACAGATCTTGTACATGACACTTGTCCTCTATAAGTTCTATCAGTGTACAAAGTTTGAAGTTGCTAGCACTTATATTTTAGGAGATTTGGTCGGGACAAAAATGTAAGGGTAAAAACAACGTAGGGCAATAACTCAAAAAGTGGGCGTGGCAGAGTAACAGCTCTTGAACATGACACTTGTCCCCAATAAGATCTATCAGTGTACCAAGCTTGAATTTCTTAGCACTTATAGTTTAGGAGATATGATGCGGACAAGAATGTAAGGCTAAAAACAACAAAGGGCAATAACTCAAAAAGTGGGTGTGGCAGAGTAACAGTTCTTGAACATGACACTTTTCCTCAATGAGATCTATAAGTGTACAAAGTTTGAAGTTGCTAGCACACATAGTTTAGGAGATATGTTCCGGACAAGAATGTAAGGGTAACAAGAGCCATGTCAGACATGGCCATCCCCTGCCGAGAAAGCTTGATAGTAAACTGAAGCCTTATAGATTAAGGGTTCTACTTTAAAAAATTAAGCCCCTACACAATCTAAGTCTTTAAAATAACAAAAGCCAACAACTCCAAAATTATGCAAGGCAAAGTTATAGTTCTTGTGCACTGCACTCCTCTTCCATAAGATCTATCCACCCATAAAGTTTCAAGTTGATAGCTAAAATACTTTAGGAGATATGCTCCAGACAAAATCTAAGTCTTAAAAATAACAAAGGGCAATAACTCCAAATTATACAAGCCAGAGTTGTCGTTCTTGTGCACTGCACGTCTCCTCCATGAGATCTATCTTCCCATAAAGTTTCAAGTTGATAGCTTTAATACTTTAGGAGATATGCTCCGGACAAAATTTAAGTCTTAAAAATAACGGACAATAACTCCAAAATTTAGCAAGCAAGAGTTGTGGTTCTTGTGCACTGCACTTCTCCTCCATGAGATCTATCCACCCATAAAGTTTCAAGTTGATAGCTATTATACTTTAGGAGATATGCTTCGGACAAGTTTAGTGACAGAACCTTTGAAGGACGGAATGACAGAATGAGGGAATGACGGACGGAGAGCATTACTATATCCCCTCGCCGAAAACGGCGGGGGATAAAAACAACAAAGCGCAATAAATCAAAAAGTGGGCGTGGCAGAGTAACAGTTCTTGAACATGACACTTCTCAATGAGATCTGTAAGTGTACCAAGTTTGAAGTTGCTTGCACATATGGTTTAGAAGATATAGCCCAGACAAAAGTGTGACGGACAGACCGACGGAGAGACAGACGGACGGACAGACGGAATCGAGCAAACCTATAGTCCCCCAACCGGTGACCAGTGGGGGACTAATAATGGTTTTAAGATAAAAATAATACACAACAATGATCAATTCTCCCAACCTCGTTAGATATTTTTTCTCATACAAAACACTAAGTACTTATTATAAATATGTCATTTAAGATGATCCAGTACAAAACTGAATAAATTAAGTTCAAACCATACAGAAAACTCTATATTTCCACATTGTCAAATATAACACTCATCCAATAGAATTCAGTATTGTACCCCAATTGCAGTTGATTTAACAATTTGATGGCTCAGCCCTAAACAGTTGTAACTGCCTATATGTTTAAAGGCAGTTACAACTGTTTCGCGCTGAGCCAGCGATGTTGTCTCTTTTTTTTTCTATTTAGAAAGGAACAAGAGGCCATGGAGGGCCTAAGAACTGATGCTTTATTATCTTTCAAGCGTTTTCCTCAGTTCAAATGGTATTTCAGGCACTTTATGCTTTTTAAGAGAATGTGCGAAGTGACATTAACCAAGTTCGATTCTCCTCGTAAATTTGCTTTTAGCAATAATCCTAAGAGTTCCAGTTTCCTAAGATTTTGGTTGATATCCATATATCATATCCATCTATTAGATCCTGAGAAAAGTCACAAATTACCATAATCATATTGAAAATTTGCAGCTTCTATTAAAGCCTTGTTTTTCATTGAATCAAAAATCAACTTTTAAAGAGAGTCACCCAAGGATCATTCCTGTGAAGTAAAATTAAAATCCATCCAGTAGTTTCTGAGGAGAAGATTTTTAAAGAAAAAGTTTACAACCAGCCGTATGGACAGAAGGATGCATGGACGGACACAGTACTATGACAATAGCCCCAGTGGCCCTTGGACAAAGGGAGCTAAAACAATTATTCTCTGTGTAAAGGCACTTTAACAGCTAGGTTAACACAAAGCTAAAAGTACTCAGTATACTTACATAACATAATATTGGTGTGGTGCTGTTGAATCTAAGTGCACATCTTTTGCGGTAGGTGCTGGTGCTGGCTCATCTTTTCCAGGCACGTAAAATGACATTGTGATGTTAGATGAACAAGCAGGTCCCTGGCCTGGATATATGCCAGTTCTAACTGGACAAGTCATGGCTATCTTTCGCTCTGAAATAATGTGGAAAACAACAAATTTACAATCTGGTCATACTTCTGTTACCCAGGGGGTTTACCTTAGGACAATTATAGTCTCTAGACTGCCTATTCTCCAGGAATTGAGGGATCAGTACATATCTATATATTTATATGGGCACTTACAATAGTATTGGGCTGACCCCTCAAATTATAAAATTAAGGACCTGCCATTTTGAAACCCCAACTAGTCTTCTTAATCTCTTTAGTTATCTCAGTTTAAAGATGTGATTTTTGTCTGGATTAAAATTGCACACATGGTAGCAGTGGTAATGAAAACTTGTTTTGATGAAATTTTCACTGAAATTTTGTGTCCAGAGCATTTTTTCTATTGCACAATTGACACAATGAAATTTACAAACAGTTTAACTGGTAATATAAATTTTGTATGTGAAATTTTCATGACCTGAATCATTTGTTGGTGAATTATCTTCAAATGATCTTGTAATTTTATCAAACATTTGATTATATGGAGCATGTTATTTGTACTAATGAAATTAATTCAAAGTTACACACCATGCCAATGGTAATGGAAACTTTTGTTCTTTGTTCAATTTCTATGACCATACTAAAATTTTTTGGCTTTATTATTCCCTTGAACTTGTAAATTTAAAGATTTGAATTCTTTCATAGAATCAGCTAAATTCGAATAACTTTATCCCTTGAATTGCTCCAACGGCAAAATTCTTATGATATGATGAGAAGATAAGAAGCGAATTATAAGATTTTCCCCTCTTTTTTTATATAAAAAAAATTGAGGTCACTTGCATGCAGACTTATTTCTGTTATAAAACAACATTTCTTGTAAGAGTTACTTCACTTCTACTTAGAAGGCATGTGTTTGATAAAAAAGAGGTCCAGAATGGCCCTACACTGCTCACCTAAATTTAATTGGTCCAGTGGATCTCATTGCAGTTACTGTCTGTCAAAGTTTTATTCACATTTGCCTAATTGTTGAAAAGGAGATGATATTCCAAGAATTTAAAGCCCCAGTCTGCTTTTAGAGTAGAAAAAGAGCTGTTTTTTTATATTCTTTGAATTTTTTTTTTCTTGATTTGGTCGTATGAAAGATAAGTTACATAAAAATTCAAATTAAACGACAAACAGCAGCTTTTTCTTGAAACGCATAAAATGCCATATAAAATAAATATGTAATTAATGAAATTTTGTTCACGTGAAATATCAGTCCTAGCTGTTCAGGAGGAGATGTCACTCAAAGATTTCAAAATGAAACAAGAGGACCAAGATGGTCCTAGATTGCTCACCTGAGTCTCTTTGACCCCTTGAACATCACATCAATTAAATAGGCAGATGTCATAAAGGAGATAATTTCTACACAAAACCAAGTTTCATGAAGTTTGGGACAAAATTGTGGCCTCTAGAATTATAACAAAAAAATTATCATTAAGACCCCTTTTCCTGTAATATGGCATGGGTCTTTCCCATTAACATTAGGGTTCATCCTAGTGACTTGGCCAACATTCTGACCAAGGTTCATGAAAGTTGGGCCATATAAGTGGCCTCTAGAGTGTAAAGAAGATAACTGTCATCAAGGCCCCTTTTCACGTGATATGGCATGGATCCTTCCCATTTTCAATAGGGTTCATCCTTGTGTCCTTACCAACATTGTGACCAAGTTTGGATCATATTTGTGGCTTCTAGAGTGTAAACACTTAAAATTGTTGACGCCGGACAATAGACCACAGACGACACATGACACTCGGCCATTCAATGATCACAAAAGCTCACCTTGAGCAGGATGTGCTCAGGTAAGCTAAAAATGCCATGCCCATATTCAGGGGCAAGTCAAGATTTCACAAACAAATTTTGAAAAGGGTCACCCAAGGAACATTCTGGTAAAGTTTCATTGAAATAGGCCCAGTAGTTCAGGAGATGTTTTTTAAAGATTTCAGAATGAAAAAATGCCACGCCCTGCCTGGCCTACATTTATGGGTCAAACAAAATTTCATGATGAATTTTTGCAAAGGGTCACTAAAGGAACATTCTGGTAAAGTTTCATTGAAATCCGCCCAGTGGTTCAGGAGGAGATGTTGTAAGATTGTTGAGGAGGGATGACAAATGACAGACGACACACGCAAAAGAAATGGACCAAAACCAAATTAGATTATGCAAATGTCTGACTTATACTTTGTGTTTCTTTGAAGTTATATTCATAAGTTGTAGAGAAATTGAGGGGACACAAAAAAACTATAGTCAGACAGACCAACCACCAACCAACCAGCAGATGAAAGACTCCTTAAACCCTTATATTTATTCATTTCATTTTTTGGGGGGGGGGGGGAGGGAATGGTATAATTTTTTGTGAAGTGTTACAACGGGGCACCAAAGGATCATTCAAAAGATTGGAAAGGATTTTTTTTAAGTTTTTCATATAACATAGCAAGTAACGAATAAGAAACTTTTTAACCAATCAAAACTATGAATCATTCTCCTGAAACGAATCATAATATCACAGAGCTCACTCACTTGCAGCATTTTCTCCACCGATGTAATTAAAAAGTTTCATGAACATAGGTCTGGTGTCGCCATCCATATCCTTCAAACTGGCCACCTCCATCATTGTTGATACCCAGTCTACCTGTTTGTACTCTCTCAGTTCTATTGGAGACCCTTCCTAGAATTTATATCAAAAATACAGAAAAATTTCCAATGATGAGAGAGCCAGAATGCTGACATAACTTTAAATATTATAGATGCATCAGAGGAAAAAACAGATAGTTTTGTAAAGTGTAAAAGTTGGAATAAGTCTATTGATTTGGGAGGGGATGAAATGATTTAAGATATAAAAGTTATGGTCAAGCTTATATTTATATGTCATTGTGTTTATTTGTATGGGATTGAACACCACTTTCAATAATCTTTCAATTATATCACAGAGACTGAAGCACCTAACAATGGATTCCAAGTATTTCTCACACTATCACCAACCATTAGGTTCTTTTCATTGCCTCCAGCTGGTATCCCACATAGATATAATAACAAACCAATGGATGGGAAACTAATACTCAAAAAGATGAGTGAAGCCGTTTGGGATTGAACCCAGGACCTTTTAATAGATAGGCCATTGCACTACCGCTGCAATGACTTAAGTGTCCCATTGGTGGGAGACAAAAATCATATCAGACCAAAGATCAACTTTATGTGTGTCACATTATCTTATCTTCATTGGAGGCATATCCTAAAGAGATTGGAAGATTAAATTTAGCTCTCAGATCATACTCAACAATAGTCCAGTGGAGAATCTATCAAAGACCTGAAAGGCATTCAAGCCTGAAAAATATTAAGAACATTGAAATATTTGATATTTTGAACAAATGCTCTAACAAGAGGTCCATGATGGTCCTAGATCGCTCACCTGAGTCTCTTTCACGCCTGGGACATCACATCAATTAAATAGGCAGATGTCAACAAGAAGATTAAATTTCTAAATAAGATCAATACCATAGAATGTTTTCAGCAAAGAGTCAAAAGGATATGCATGGGTACAGACCTTACACGAACATATGGGCATGCAATAAACAAACTTCATGAAATACAATCAAATGAGCTATTATGAGAAGTCCCTGCCTTCTGATTTCAGAGACCAAGTTTTTTAAAGATTTCGTCCTTTGTGTGTATGTAAAATAAGGTGGTCTCATACAGAGCTCAAATATGACCCCAGGGGCATGACATGAAAACATTGTTTAAAGTCCACAATACAATATTACAAACATAATATGGAAAATGTCTGCCTTTTGGTTTCAGAGAAGAAGATTTTTGAAGTTTTTTGCTCTTTGAATCTAGAGGTAAGAAGAGTTGCACCCAGGTGGAGCCCAAATATGAACCCTGAGGGTCTTGATATGAACAAACTTGATAGAGGCCCACTAGATGATGCTATATACCTAATATGAAAGATGTCTGCCTTCTGGTTTCAGATAAGAAGATTTATGAAGATTTTTGCTCTTTGATTCTATGTAACAAGAGGGCCAGAATGGCCCTAAGTACCCGCTCACCTGAATTTTTTTGGTCCAGTGGAACACTTCCAAGTAACTTTCTGACAAAGTTTCATTCACATTTGCCTAATTGTTGAAGAGGAGACGTTATTCCAAATATTTAAAGTGAAAATAGACCCTGCGTAACAATTCTTTACAGGGACCACTCAAAATTAGCGCTGCCCTGTTATGCCCATATTTATTGGCCAATCAAAATTTTGCAAACTAATTTTGATGAGGGTTATGAAAGAAACATTCGGGTGAAGTGTCATTAAAATCAGCCCAGTGGTTCAGAAGATGTCTTTCAAAGATTTCGGGCTCAAAATAGCCAATTTATGGGCAAATCAAAATTTTGAGAACCATTTAGAAAATGGTCACCCAAGGAATATTCTGTTAAAGTTTCATTGGAATCGTCCCAGTGGTTCAGGAGATGTCGTTCAAGGATGATGGGCTCGAAATAAGCCCTGCACTGCAAAGCCCATATTTATAGGCCAATAAAAATTTTGATGAACAAATTTTGAAAAGGGTCATCAAAGTAACATACCGGTTGAGTTTCATTGAAATCAGTGGTTCAGGAGATTTCATTCAAAGATTTCAAAGTGAAAAAATGCCCCACCCTGCCATGCCCATATTTTTGGGCCAATCAGAATTTTGCAAACAATTTTCAAAGAGGGCACCAAAGCAACATTCTGGCAAAGTTTCATTGAAATTGGTGCAATTTTTCAGGAGAAGAACAAGTTTTTTAAGATTGTTGACGAACGACGAAGCACGACAGACTCAGGGTGATCCTAATAGCTCCCCCTTGAGCAAGTTGTGCTCAGGGAGAGCTAAAAACATTATATGTTATTCTATTGAACAAGTGTTTTTTTTTTCAAATCTTCTTTTAGCTTTTAAAAGGTTTAGGCAATTTGGTGATCAGCAATAACAATGGTCTTTTAAATCGAAAGCAGTGCACTTGCTCTCATCAAGATGTATGAAACATCTGTAAAATTCATCAAAGGCCTAATGTCAGTTATGCAAAAGTCTAAAATACTTAGACCTTACAAGCTGCAGATATTTTTGCATTATCCAAAGCACCTGTTTAAAAGATTATGGGCCAACCCAAACATCTCTTGTGTAAGCTAGCTGAGACATCAAGTCACACTCGCAAACATGTGAACTATACCATAACATGAGCTGATTTCCTTTACTTTTATTATCACTAATATTTATGTACCCTTTGGCGATATATTGATGTTTGATAACATTTGAAATTAAACTTGATGTGAAACTAAGATACGTTATGATACCAGATATAACTGATTAAAATGAAAGGGCTTATTTAACCCTTGCTGAATAAAAATCTTGGTATGTTTTTCATATCAAAGTGAGGAAAGCACTGAATGTATTATTGTGATTCAGTATTTCTTTTGACAATATATTTTTCAGACTATGTTATGCTGAAACTGGAAAAATCCTGCTTTGGCATGTGGTACAAACAAGATCTAAAAATGAACAAAATCCCCTTCGGAAATAATCTCATTTGCTTTGTTTTGACAAAGCAGATAGAATCCCCTTATTCATTTTGTTAGGGCTGACATAAGCCCTTCGATCTATATAATAAGGCAGCAAGATCCCCATCATCATTCTGCCCCAGTCTCTGTCTGCCTCTGATTTATCTACATGATTTTTTGAGAAAAACTTTTAGCTTAAACATTCAAGTTGCAATTTAACCATTAGACACTTCTATCATTTCAAATGATTTCAAATGATGATCATGTTAACATGTAAGAGAGGTGCTTCACTTATACATGTACATGTATTTTATTTTTTCATATTTTATTTCACTTTACTTTAAAAAAAGCAACATGGCACTGAAATCATTATCTGAATTTTGATAAAGACTTACAAAACAGAATGCATTACATATTTTACAAAATAGCTACCTGTATTAGCTGTCAAGACACTTATTTTCAAATCGCCACGTCAAAAGAATGGAAGTGCATTTTTCTGTATATAAAAATCTTAAATTATGTATAATGCGATGCTTACATTTGGCAGGTAAAGGTTGAATTAATTTTGTCGACATAATTCAGTATTTGTGATTATTTTCCCCTTTTGCAAAATACACTGTACATTAAATTTGATAAAGGATAACACTTACCGAGCTTTTTCTAATAGTATCAATCAATCTGTAAGGAGGACAGTCCAGACCATTACAAAACCTAGGGTTGTCTATCCATTGTGCAGGCCCACTCTGTTGTAATTCTTTCACATTTGGGGATGAGGAGACAAGCCCCATGAGCATGGCAACAAATCCTGCCAAATCCATCTTTCTCTTTAACCTGTAATAACTAGAACAATGAGCCTGATGCAAATCAACACTTTCCAATTGAAAAGCATAGTTTTGTCATGATGCAGCCAAATGTGTGACCCCTGGAGCTAAAGAATGAGAGCGCAAAACTTTTGAAGGGATTTAATACGGAGTACACTGCAAATTCATTATAATGCTGTAGGTGGGTCCAAGAAATGAAACAGCAGAAGAAGTAGATTTTTTTGCATTAATTAGATGCAATTGTAACAGAGGATATTTCTCAAGCGACCACCTTCATATCAAACCACCATCCTAAAGAGTGACCTTCACCACAGACAAAATCACTGAAAAAGAGGACATTCTCTAACATAAAAATATTTATTATTGAATATCATGTAATGTTGTTAGAAACAATTAGTATTGTCTCAATGAGGCATTTCTTATGGGTTTGAACACACCATAGGATTTAGTAAGCAATATCAACGGTCTATAAATACTATCAAAATGATCTGTATTGTTTATCCTGAAATAGCCATCATTCCTAAAGCCAACATTTTTTGGCAAAAGTGACCACTTTTTTGTTTGGGTGGTCCCATAAAGGGTCCCTAAAAATTAAACAAAGTTTTACTGTAAAAATCTGCATTCATTAAAACAAAAAAATTGTATTCTAGTACCTCGTTTTTACTCATCATATAACTTCACATGGTATATTAGACAGAGTTTGATATCAATTAAAGCCAAGCAGGATTAAATCAGTCATAGAGAAATACAAACTTTAAGAGGTACCATTTAATGGGTTTCAACACTTGGCATTGGGTGCCTAGACAATGCAAAAATCTTAGTGGAAAAGGGGGCATAGCTCTTACAAAAATGCTTTCAAAGTGATTCCCCTAGATATTCTGGATAGCTCTAGTGATGGTGAACACACAGACCAAGTTGCATGAAGATTTCATCAATAGTCAACAAGGTGCCAAATTGTCACAAGATACGCCCGTCACACTGCTTAGTTTTAACTGGGAGTTTGAATAGAACTGAGGTTATTTTGAATGAATTTTTTTTGCACCCATGAAGTTTCATGATCCTAGATATTAAACTTTTAGAGATATACTCCGGACAAGATTCAAGTCTGAAAAACAACAAAGGGCAATAACTCAAAAAATAGGCCAGGTTGAGTTATGGTACTTGTGCACTGCACTCCCCCTTGGTGAGATCTATACACCCATGAAGTTTCATGATCCTAGCTATTAAACTTTAAGAGATATACTCTGGACAAGATTCAAGTCTGAAAAACAACAAAGGGCAATAACTCAAAAAATAGGCCAGGTAGAGTTATGGTTCTTGTGCACTGCACTCCCCCTGGGTGAGATCTATACATCCATGAAGTTTCATTATCCTAGCTATTATACTTTAAGAGATATACTCTGGACAAGATTCAAGTCTGAAAAACAACAAAGGGCAATAACTAAAAAAATAGGCCAGGTAGAGTTATGGTTCTTGTGCACTGCACTCCCCCTTGGTGAGATCTATACACACATGAAGTTTCATGATCCTAGCTATTATACTTTTAGAGATATACTCCGGACAAGATTCTAGTATGAAAAACAACAAAGGGCAATAACTCAAAAAATAGGCCAGGTAGAGTTATGGTTCTTGTGCACTGCACTTCCCCTTGGTAAGATCTATACACCCATGAAGTTTCATGATCCTAGCTATTATACTTTAAGAGATATACTCCGGACAAGATTCAAGTCTGAAAAACAACAAAGGGCAATAACTCAAAGAATAGGCCAGGTAGAGTTATGGTTCTTGTGCACTGCACTCCCCCTTGGTGAGATCTATACACCCATGAAGTTTCATGATCCTAGCTATTATACTTTAAGAGATATACTCCGGACAAGATTCAAGTCTGAAAAACAACAAAGGGCAATAACTCAAAGAATAGGCCAGGTAGAGTTATGGTTCTTGTGCACTGCACTCCCCCTTGGTGAGATCTATACACCCATGAAGTTTCATGATCCTAGCTATTATACTTTAAGAGATATACTCCGGACAAGATTCTAGTATGAAAAACAACAAAGGGCAATAACTCAAAAAATAGGCCAGGTAGAGTTATGGTTCTTGTGCACTGCACTCCGCAATGATGAGAAGAATACAATTGCCAAGTTTGAAGTCCATCGGACTTCAAGTGACAGAGTTATGCTCCGGACAAAGAAGTGGACGCCGCCGGACGCCCGGACGCCCGGACACCGGACGCCGGACGCCGGACATCACGGGTGATCCCATAATACGTCCCGTCTTCGACGGGCGTATAAAAAGGTGTGACCAAGGTTAAATTTTGTCATGCCAATGCCAACTCCAACAATGCTAAGGTGATGAAAATAATTCCGACAAAAGCCAAGTTAAAAGTTGCAGTGTCACATCACAACACAACCAACAATACCAGGGCTCGTGTTTGACCCTTAAACCAGGGTTTTGACCCCAAAAAATCTGAAAATATCTTAATTTGACCCTTTCAAATTTCTCCCAAGGGGGTCATTTGACCCCCTTGAGAGAAATTACTAAGGGTAAAAACATGGTTTTATACCTAAGATTTTTGCAAATTACTATCTTAAGTTCTACAAATAAATTACTAGTTACATATCATTACAAGAAACAGTTATAGTGACTCTTAGATATGCAAAATTGTACTTATGATTTGCTTCTTCTGTCGTTTTGACCCCTTTAAATTCAGATTTGACCCCCAGGATTTCTTAGGTGAGGAGACAATGACTCCCCAATATCAAACACTAACACAAGCCCTGAATACTTAAATGGATAAATTTTAGACTGGTTCATTAGGCTGACTATAACTTTCAACTCAACTGACAATATTGCATGTACTTCTTTGTGTTCCTTGAAGGAAAACATTGAGAGAAAATTTGAAGTCATGGCATGTGTCAAGTAATTTATTAATTCATCTTCAAGAATATTTTGCCTTTTTCCCCTGTATATATAATATCAGGGCTTGTGCTTGCTTTTCAAATTTGGGAGTCATTTACCCCGTACACCATTACATTATTGGGGTCAAAACTGATCATAAGGAAGTCAAAAGTTAAAGTTGGGTTTGTAACTTCCGTTTCTATGCCAGACATGTTCAACCTACTTCAAACCTTTATCCCGATAATTAATTTGCGACAATAATGCAAGGTAAGATTTCGTGAAACATTTTAGGGGGTTAATTTATTTTCGGTAATATTAAATTGTCCCAAGCCAAATGTTGGTTAGTGCTTAAATGCTTAACTCCTGTGTGTGTCATCTAAAGCATAGACATTTTCATTGCATATTATTAATAGTTGTTAATTGTAAATTCAAGTGTGAAAAGCGCAAGAACACAACACATTTGTGACTGACCAGTCAAAAAAAGTACCATCTGGGTTGTGCATAAAGTTACATATATTGACCTTGGTCAGTCCAAGATGTAGACTGTCAAGGGTCAAAACCTTTCTCACTTTGCTCACATTTCTGAATCTAGAATGATAAATCTAACTTCCTGAGAAAGGATTTCTGAAATGCAATCTCTGATTTGACCTGTGCTCAAATATTTATTTTTCATGCTTAGTTTCAAGATAGACCTGTTTTGTGTGATGCGTTACAATTTCTTCTTTAATGCTTTTCGGTGGCTTATCGAGAAATAACAGTAGATTATCACTTGATAATCTCACTGCAAAAGCAGTGAAATTATCAAAAACTTATACCCTGCTTTTGTACATTTCATCCTATCTGACGTCATATATGCGGGGCGAAACAAGTGACGTCACAATGAACGTTGCATAGCAATCACGCGCAAAATGACGCGCTTTACGAAAACGTGTCCTAGAAATTTCACATTTTGTCTCATTTTTGCATTAAAGAAATAGAATAATCGTTTGTTTTTGGTGTAAGATTAATTAATATTTCATTTCGTGAACAACAAAAGCTATATTTTCACTCATGGCTCTGCCACTCGTGAAAACATTGCGTTTGTTGTTCACTCAATGAAATATAAATCGATCTTACACTGAAACAAACGATTATCCTCTATATGTTAATTGTTTTCAGTAAAGATTCACTACAAACATCTTACATGCTTCGTATAAGGTAAGCTAAACATATTACCAAATGAATCTTTTTTGTAAGATCTCCATGGAAAAATAGCATGCTGTTGACATTTACAGCAATTATATATCAAACTTTTTTCCAGCAAATAGCTCAACTAGACATTTGAATGATCAAAATTGAAATTCTTAATAAATGTAACCTTTATGATAAAGTATTTTCAACCTTGAGAAAAAGTAAAGACAAAAGTTGTAAACAATCTTGAGAAAATTAGCACTTTTCTAACATTTTCTTTGCGCAAGTTAGTGATGGGCAGGTTAATCGTTTATAATCTATCATCAGTTGGTTTGGGCTTCCAATTGTGATAATGGACTAAGAAATTCCATAATTGATTAATTAGTTCTTACGACATACAAAGAAAGCCTTTGTTTTTGAAACCAACATCAGTTTGATGGCTCAGTATGAAACAGTTGCAACTTCCTATATGTTTAAAAGCAGTTACAACTGCTTCATGCTGAGCCATAAAGTTAGAAGAAAAATCCGCAGAAAGAGTCTTTAGGTCACGAGTTTTAACTAGACTTTAACATTCTTTTCTTCAAAGGATGATACATGTACTGGGAGTGCTGTATTAATTTCTACAAAAACTATTGTACATTTGATCATTTGTTGATTTACTCTTCCAACTAAAAAACGATTATAGATTGTGATTTGAAACTGAAACTGATTGCCCAACATTAGCGTAAGTATTCTTTTTCTATCTATAGATTAGTAAGAACTGTCCCAAAGTTTATGTCAGATGAGTCTTGTTATAGGCAATGTGATAACCCTTTGCTGTTTAATCCCTGCTTTTTACGTGTCTGTGATTTTATGATTGAGAAAACATTGTAAAAAAAGAAGAAATTGCTTCTGACAAGCAATTTCTTCTTTTTCCACACTATTTTCTATCCTACTGAATAGTTATTTTTCAAATTAAATCCACTTTAAATTTTTGTCTGCAAATCCTTTGAATTTGGACAGGTCCAAAATTTTGTAAAACAGGAAAGTGATAATACAAAAGTTAGTACAACAATCAGTAATTTACTAGTGTGCACAATATAATTTACCTGTTCATGGCTGTAATTAAACATCATACTCAGAAATTAGTATTCATATTATCTATGATTATCTTTTGTCATACTAACCCATTCCAAAAAGATTATGTTGCTTAAGCTGCACACATAAATAGCTTTTGAAAATATTTTGGTGTAGGAAGAAATATTTTTTCCACATTGTGTTTTCTACAAAGGGCAATTTGAAAGGCTTTCTAACAGTCTTCAAAAATTGAAGCAGCTGTGCCCCTTTTCATTTCAGTCAGACTGTCCCATATTTATCTTATAACTATACAAATATCCGTATGATAACATCCCGTATGATATTTTTATGATATCACATAGTTATTTTTAGAACATGATATAATGTGGTTATTTTTAGAAACTTGCATTTCAGTTAGAAACGCCGACGAAAACAAGACAAATATAGGTTATAAGATAAATATAATACGTACTAAGTGTATTATATGAAAAAAATATCAAACTCGGTTGTGAGAATTGATAATTGTCTCGGCAGAGCCTCGACAATTTTCAATTCTCCCAACCTCGTTAGATATTTTTTTTCATATAATACACTAAGTACGTATTATATATATATATATTTTTTTTTTTTGAGAAAATAATGTGGGTAAGAAGAAATTGCTTGTAAAAGGAAATTCATTCTTTCTCCACAATAACTTCTTCCACATAGTATGATTTACCTTTAAAGATAAGATAAATTAAGAAAAAAAATCATTAGAAAGTAGGTGCCCTTCAAAACATGTCAAAATATTATAGTAAAATAAATTTTAAATGATTATTAGGATTTTACCATAAGATACCAAATAAAGAGATAAAGATTTGTTGATTTCATGTAGGTATGAATGAAATCTAATCACAAAGTGTGATACACATTGCAGATTCATACATGAGTGTGATTTGTTTCGTTTTTTTTTTTTTGTGAAGCAAAAATGTTAAGATTTATTCCTAGTGAACCCAATTTCTTCATGGAACTTCTCTGTGTGGATACTTAAATAAAGCTGTGTATTACTATAAATGTAAATTATTTTCATTTTGGGATAAAATCAATTTTACAGCCAATCAGGATGCAGGATTCTTGATGGACACAACAAATATTAATCCATTTAAAAATGAAAGACCCAAGTGGAGTGGGAAGCTAGTGGCTCAGGTGAAATTCTTTTGTAGCCTACTTGCACCGATCAATGTGAAAAGAACAGGAACTTGTATATGCATTACCAAGGGCATAGCTCCCATTAGGCATTTTACGCAAGTGCATAAAAGAAAAAAAATGTTGAAAAATATCATCGTTGAATTATCATAGCATCGAAACTACAGCTTGTTTAGGCTGTAGTCACGATGCTCTGATTATTCTAGTAGCCAAGATAAAAAAGAAGCAAAATGAGTGGAGAAGTCCCCTTTCCTTTTCAACTAACAACTCAAATAATGGAAAATGATGAAAAAGTTGACTAAATGCTCAGATCTAATTTTCAAATTGAATTTTGAGTTATAGATCTACTTTCTTTGTAATGTTTCTTTTTTTCTATCATCTAAAATGCTATTTCAATACCCAAACAAATCTACAGCGTGCTTCGTTGTTGATTCTAAATAAAACTGTTTTAAGAATAATAATCTTACCTGTATGATTGTGTAGCAATTAGTGATAAAACTTACTCTATCACCGTCCTATAAATTAGCACGGTGTTATATAAGATTTGGCAGTCAACGCGACTTTAAAACGGCCGAGTGCATTCGATAAAATTCGTAAATGAGAGAAATCAGAATTCGGTCTTAAAACGAATTCAATCATTGGTCAATGTTTAATCGGGTATTTACGATTATCTTCGGGATACACATGAAGGATTCCGGAAGTAAACAAGTTATTTACACAAAACAAAGTTCAAATAAATCACAAAATTGAAGTAAAAGCGTCGTCATCAGTTTTATATAAGTGTTTTAACCGCATGACTTAAACCGCGAATTATATAAATTATAATTTCATCAGAAACCTGACGGTATAAAAACGGCGCTTTTCCGTGTATCTGTCAAATTGATAGGTTCAAGAAGTAGCACACTGATCAAACAGAGGGACAAACAATTTATAGAAATGGCTGGAGCTATGAAACTTATCGGACAAACGTTTGGGTATATGCTTGAATTACCGCACTTTGACGCTGTACCCTCACAAAAGGTTGGTGTACTTTGAACATTGTACTAGAAACTGGATGAGGCTACTACCTACCTGTCACCTGGTTACCAAAACCTCGTAACTACAGTCAGAAGTTTAACCCTTTTCTGTTTAATCCCTGCTTTTTACGTGCCAGGGTAGAAAATAGTGTGGAAAAAGAAGAAATTGCTTGTCAGAAACAATTTCTTCATTTTTCACAATGTTTTCTTAATCTTAAAATCACAGGCAAGTAAAAAGCAGGGATTAAACAGCAAAGGGTTAAACATGACATTTGTAAAAAGAGAAACCTGTTCTAGGGACTTAGACTGGCTCACATCCCACTGATCTGATGAACTGTGAAAAGAGCAATTCAACTAGAGAAAGTATAATTTCTTATCAGCTTATATTTCTCTGACTGGCCAATCAGTCAGTTTTTGAGAATATGGGAGGTAATTTGAAATAATAAAACATGGGTGGTGTACCTTATTTAACTCAACTGACAGCCTGGGAGCCAGTCTAACAGGGACTTTGAAATATTAAACTTAATGGTTTAGTACTCATTTGACATATAACTTGCATTGTCATTTAAGAGACAAAGAGAATGTTTGTTTATTTGACGAAGGTAAGATAAATAAATAACAAGGCCCTGTTCATTTTCACGGATATGGTATGTTAATATGATGAAAACACTATAAAATGTCATTTGAATAATGTTGTAATTGGAGTAAATCTCATCTGATGACAAAAAAAAGCAACTTAAAATATTAAGCTCGATAATTAAGGCTTAAAGGTACAAGCACTAGAATTCAAGAGTATCTGTGTTTTGATTTTCAAATTCGTAAGCAATTCTGTCTTGAAAGGGGATAAAAAGGTTATGCAGACTAATTTCAGACTGCGTATATGTGCAGGCTGATCTTTGCCTATACATTGTATTAGCTTATGTACAGGAATGATCTAGTTTCAGCATGACGAGGTTAAGAAATGAAATTTCACTATAATTATGTGATGTGATGTCTCTTCAACAGGAGCTGAAGTATGAAGAGAGGAAATACTCGCCTGCGATGTGGGTTAGCACAAAAGTGGAGAATATTTCTCACGAGAAAGCTCGCAGTATAGGATTTCAACGGCTGTTTAAGTACATAACTGGTGAAAACGAAGAGGGTAAGATAGAGATACAGGGCTCATGCTTGACCCTTTAACCCCGGTTTCGACTGCCCAAAAACTCATTCTGACCCTCAAAAATTTCCTGAAGAGTCTGATTTGACCCACAGAATTTCCAGTGGCACGTCCTAAGTAATATAAAAGATTGTATAGATCAATTCCATGGCTCAGTGCGAAACAATTGTAACTCCCTATAAACATATAGGGAGTTACAACTGTTAAACTGTTTCACGCTGAGCCATCAATATTGCTTTCTTCATACTTTAACAAAAGATCTATTTAAATAAAACAAAATAAACAAGAAAGAGTGCCTTCACTTTATTGTTTATGTTGTTTCAGTTATAAAGATAACCGGTACTTTAAGGGCAAAGTTTTCATGATCTTTTGCTCTTTTTTGACCCCTACAAAACCTGCATGACTCCCAGAATTTATGGTCAAGAGGTCAAATTCTCCCAAATTCAAAAGCTAGCACAATCCTTGATATGATACGATAACGGATAACGAATCCCTCCTTTGATAATCTGATGTGGGACTGTCAGCATATCATAGAGAGGGGTACATTATTGCAGCTAGGTAAGATAGTCTGTTTAACTTTACCAAGGGGTTAGGCTGTTAAGTACATTACTGGTGAGAACGAAGAGGGTAAGATAGTCTGTTTACCAAGGGGTTAGGCCAAAACCATTCAAAGTGTATCATAAAAAAAAAAAAAACTTCAAAAATCCTCTTCTCTTAAATTAGAAGGCAGATATATATATATATATATATATATATATATATATATATATATATATATATATATATATATATATATATATATATATATATATATATATATATATATATATAGTTTTCATATTTGGTATGTAGCTTCATCTAGAGAACCTTTATCAAGTTTTTCAATATCATTCCCCTTGTGTCTTTCTTAGGCTTTGATCGGATGCATATCATTTTACAATGAAATTGAAGAAGAAAATCTTCAAAAAAAATTTTTTGTTTGAAACCAGGATTACGACAGACAGCTTTATTTAACCCTTGTCATGCTGAACCCGGAATATTCCTGCTTTGGCAGGAGCTATAGACGAACATCAGCCTGCACATATGTGCAGTCTGATGATAGTCTACACAACCTGTTTCTCACTTTCAAACCAGAATTGTCAATAGATTTAGTTTTTCAAATAAAAATTGACCAACAGATGGGACTTTCAGTGCTTTTTGCCCTTTGATTTTGATGAAATTTTTTAGCCAAAATTTATTCAACATGGCAAGGGTTAAAATAATTATGGTATGTTGTATTATCTTGTGGAAATACTAAGTCTGTCATAACATGCATGCCCTACTAGTTGCCAAATTTTGGCTCTACCTAGGCTTGAGAGTCCTCGCTACTTATTTGAGAGTCACAGACTCGCAAAAGCTGTGTCCCTTAAAAATTGTAAATGATTGAAAGTGATTGAAATTTCCATAATTATGTATTTCTTGAGACAAGACATTCAATTGGCCTCAAGGTTAATTTCATTAGATAAAACAATTATAACATAAAAGCACTTTTTCAAAAAAATTAATTTTAAAGGTGTTGATGTGTTGCGTAAAAAGAGGATATTGAATGAGTGGTCATTGAATACTGAATTAATTAAATGAGTCATCTATAAACAGATAAAAAAGAGGCTGTGTCGAGTTTTTATCTGTTTTAGATGACAAGTTGAATAGATTCTGTATTTTATGAGCACAAATTTTATATTCTGTTTATAATATCACCCGAATTTTAGCAAAAAATCGTCAAAATTTTTGAAATTCAATGTTTCATTTTTCCATGAAACTATAACACCGTTTAAAAAGGACGTCACAAAACATAGATTATGATGTCTTTTTCGCGGCTACAAAATAGCATCGCTATTTGCTATGAGCTCATTTGCATAGTTATTCCACTAGTGTAATAACACCCGTGTAATATCAAAAATATTCAACGAGATTATTTCACTCCAGCGACGTAGGTCATATTATAAACTAGAATCTTAATTATTTGAGTTTCGTCATTGCAGGTATAAAGATTGACATGACAGCACCAGTGACCACCAAGGTTGTGCCAGGCGCCGGCCCAAATTGTGAAAACACATTCACCGTCTCATTCTACATTCCAAAGAAACACCAGGAAAAACCCATACCTCCTAAATCAAAAGACGTTTTCATCGAACAATATCCGGAAATGACTGTCTACGCAATCAAGTTTCCAGGATTTCCAAAGGATCAGGATTTTATAGAAAAAGCGCGAGAACTTTCTGAAATGGTTGGCGAAGGTGCAGTGAACACAGACTTTTATTATACAGCAGGTTATGATAGTCCCTTTAAGTTATTTAATAGAAGAAGTGAAGTTTGGTTGGTTAAGAAATCGGATAGCCAATCCCAGAAACAGTCGAGCTAAACCGTGATCTGTCCATAGCAAATTTACTTATAACAATGACTAAAGATTCATGACTGATCCTATTTCAATTTTATTTTTCTAGTGGTCAGCGCAACACTATTGTAAGTGCCTATAGATATATAGGCACTTTCAAAAGTGTTGCGCTGACTTCTTGAGATGGCCTTCAGAAGACATTCCGAAGTGCTTTTGAATTGAAAAGTTTGTGCCATAAGGTTTTTTGATATTGGCAGAGAAGGAGATGAGCAATTTCTTCTTTTCTTTCAAAATTTTGAAAAAGCTTGTTATGTTAAAATCTTCTTCTCCCAGAAAATTGTAATTATGAACTATTTAGAGAATCAAAATGTTGGATTGTATGTAATCAGGGCATTATTTATTGTTGTGGTGCTCTTTAATAATGTGATTTATCTTCAATAAATGGTTGATGAATGTTTGCCTTGAAACTGACCAAAATTCTATGATGATAGACTGCAAGGATTGAATTTACAGATATATTACCAAAACAGTATGCTTAAGGAGAAAGATTACTAGACATGGAGAAAATAATGGGTTGTTAATATACATTTGGACAAAATTTGAATTCTATAAAACGTTCCTCTCAAAAATTTGTCTATATACATTGTGTGACTTAAAGTATAATGGCAATTATTTTATCACTCTTACGTTATCTCTTGGCTTCTGAAAAAATATTGCTAGTGCCTATAAGTGTACAGGCACTTACAACATGTTCTTAGCTCACCTGAGCACGAAGTGCTCAAGGTGAGCTATTGTGATCGTAGAATGTCCGTCGTCCATTGTCAGTCGTGTGTCGTCCGTCGTCCATAATTTCTTTAAACATCTTCTCCTCCTAAACCAGTGGGCCAATCTTGATGAAACTTGGCAGGGATATTCCTTGGGTCAAGCTCTACCAAAGTTGTTCAAATAAATGAAATCCACCCTTAACTTTCCCTTAACCCTTAACAAAAGGGTGAAAATATGAAATTTTTATGCCCCCGTATCGAGAGATCGGGGGCATATTGTTTTACTCGTGTCCGTCTGTCCGTCCGTCCGTCTGTCCGAAAACTTAACCCGAAAACTTAACCTTGCCAATATCTTCAAGCCTATTCAAGATACAAAGCTAATATTTGGCATGATAATAGATCTCAATGATCCGCATCCGCTGGTACCAAAGTCAAGGTCATGTGACAAGGTCAAGGTCATCTGTCAAGGTCAAACTTTGAAAAAAATGCCGTTCCGGGGGCATTCGTGTTTCACAAACACATCTTGTTTAAAAATCTTCTTCTCTGAAACCAGATGGCAGGCAGCTTTCATATTTGGTATGTAGCATCATCTAGTGGACCTCTTCCAAGTTTGTTCATATCAAGAACCTGGGGTCATATTTGGGCTTTGCCCGGGCCCAAACCTTTTTACATAGAATCAAAGAGCGAAAATCTTTAAGAATCTTCTTCTCTGAAACCAGATGGCAGACAGCTTTCATATTTGGTATTAAGCATCACCTAGTGGGCCTCTACCAAGTTTGTTCATATCAAGACATTGGGGTCATATTTGGGCTCCACCCGGGCGCAGCCCTTTTTACATAGAATCAAAGAGCAAAAATCTTATAAAATGTTCTTTTAGCAAAACCAGAGGGTACACTGCTTTAATTTTTGGTATGTAGCATTATCTAGTGGGCCCCTACCAAGTTTGTTCATATCAAGACCCTTGGGTCATATTTTGACTTTGCACGGGCCCATTCCTTTCAGTTTCATCCAAGCATGATTGGTGAAAATAGGAAAACCTTCAAAAATCTTTTTCTCTGAAAACAGAAGGCAGACAGCTTTCATATTTAGTATGTAGCATCATCTTATGGACCTCTTCCAAGCTTGTTCATATCAAGTCACTGGGGTCACATTTGGGGTCCACCTTGGTGCATCCCTTTTTACATAGAATCAAAGAGCAAAAAGGCATATCTGTCTTGCTCTTTGCTGAAAACATTCCATGGTATTGATCTTAGACAATTATTGGTAGGCCGCAGAAGCGGCCTACCAGTATGAATGCGTTTTGAATATGACCATGGGGGATTAGGGATACATTATTATAAAACCTGTCCAATGATTTTATTCAAAACATAGAAAACTGTATAGTGCAGCCTGGATCAAAAAACAGTTTTTCAAAAACTGTTTTGTAATGAAAATTATTGAGCAATAAAATCAGGGTTTTTGGTTATGAAATTGATTTTACAGATATTGCACATTTCATTAAAATGACTGGTCAGTCAGACATGTTTGACCTAGTTTTTACTCTGCAATTTTTTTTTACATCAAAGTGATTCTTACAGGAGATACATCTATGGTTACACTCCTGTCTGTTTTGGTCTTATTAAACATATAGTAAAAATGGCATTTTTGGGGTTTAAAAAAAACCCACAATACTTCATTGTGCACAATTACACTCGAAATCATTTTGTTACAAAAGTGTGTGATGACTTATATCAAAGCTCTGGTCTAGAGAATGAATGTTTCTACCTTAATTAATCTAATCCTGTGTGTGATATGTAGCAGTTGTCTGGCACTCGCATAACATAATTTCAAACCGGTTACTGTTATTCAAGCATTAAAACAATGCGACAAAAGCAACATATCACTTTTTCTAACCAAACTATTTTGGAACAACCGAAGTAGGTCCTTTTACTTCAAATAGGTGCAGTCTTAGTACTAGTTTGAATGACAGCTATTGAATGATAACTTGAATCTTTGGCCTCGTATTCTGATTTCAGAATTGTTTGTGCTATTATTTTGAGTCTGTATTTTCTTTCTTTATGCTCATTTCTTCGGATAACTACGCATACATCAGCATGAAGGTTGAGTGAATATATTATTCTAACAAGAGCACCGCCTATGGGTGCAACCCTTGGCTGTGCTTGGCTGCAGGTGCTGGACATACAAAAAGCTGAGTGGAAAAATGGACTCTTACAAAAACCCTTTTTAAGAGTTGTCCCCCTTAATTGTGTAGATAGCTCTTGAGATAGTGAACATACATGCTAAATTTTGTGAAGATATCTTCAATAACAACAGGTCAACAACAACAATGCCAACGCCCTAATGATCTCCATACCTCAAGTTTTCTTAAAAAAAAGACAAGCTAAAAAAGGCAATCTTTTTACCATCATGTGTAATTCATTGTGCATATGTTGAAATAAAGTACTCCTTAGTGTATTTAAGCCGGGTGTGTATGCTAAAGTAGGGCCATTATTGTTGTTAAAATCTTTAAAATCTAGATAGGTAATGTTTGCAAAAAAATACTTTTATAAAAATAAATACATTATTCATTGATGATAACCAAATAATTTGCGGCCTACTTTGATGCATTGCATCAAAATTTTGTCTTGTCTTCTTTTTGACATCTGCCTATCTAATTAATGTGATGTTCCAGGGGTCAAAGAGACTCAGGTGAGCGATCTAGGACCATCTTGGTCCTCTTGTTGAATAATCCATAGAAACAGATTTTTTGCAGGGGAGCATTTAAAATTTAATCCAAATTTTTCAACCTCTTAGAGACTTGTAGCAGTTGTGCCTTAAAAAGGGCCAGCTGAATGGTTTTGTCATGTCTCTATTTAATATGAACTTTTAAAGAATTTGAGAAAGGTTGACTTCTGTTCATTGCAATATGATATAATATTATTTGTTTACATCAATTTTCTTGCATTCTGTTTGGCTGAAAATTTTGTTTTAGTTTTCAATTAAAACAATTTAGAAGTACACACAATGATCCTTGGGTGACCTTCATCAGTGTACCAAAAATTATTTTGATCGGATGAAAAAATATGGATTTTATTGGCCGAGGTCAACCCCAAATATCTAAAAATCTAGTCAAAACTTTTATTTGCTATCACAAGAATTTCAAGCCTGAGGAGTGACTCAAGCCGCTCATGGCTCTCTAGTTTTTAAATTTCATTGACGTATGAAATTAAAAAACTTTTGAATATTCATACAAAGTGATTAGGTTTTTAGCTCCACTGGCTGAAAGCCACTGGGGCTATTGTCATGGCGTTGTGTCTGTCGTGCGTCCGTCCGTCCGTGCGTCAGGTCGTAAACTTTTTCTTTAAAAATCTTCTCCTCAGAAACTACTGGATGGATTTCAACCAAACTTCACAGGAATGATCCTTGGGTGACCCTCTTTCAAAGTTGTTCAAGAAATTTTGATCCAATGAAAAACATGGATTTAATGGGCGTGGCTAATTTCCAAATATGGTAATAGGTGGCTTTTCTCAGAATCTAATAGATAGATATCAACCAAATTTTACATGAATGATCCTTGGGTGACCCTTTATCAGTCTACCAAAAATTATTGTGATCGGATGAAAAATATGTATTTTATGGGCGGAGGTCATTTCTCTATATGTTATATAGTGGAAACTTTGAAAATCATTTTCTCAGTATCTAACTGATAGATATCAACCAAATTTCACATGAATGATCCTTCATAACAAATCATTAATTATGACTTTAACTGGGAAATATGATACTTATCAATTATGACAAAGAAACGAAGGTGAGCAATTAAGGATCATCATGGTCCTCTTGTTTCCTTAATGAAGATTTTTAAGAAACAAAATAATGTTAGAACCTTGGCTGGGAAAAAAAGGGATTTAAATCGGAGAACATTTAAATTTGATAGATTCAGAAGGATCCTGATGATTGCTTAAAACTCCTTCCCAATATTTCGGGACATTGTTTTTGTGGAACCTTGTCAATGCCGAACAAAGATCAACTTACTCAGACATATATACATGTATTTTCAGGGGCTATATGACTACAGAATTTCATATTGCATTGCTGCATTTACTAAATTCTTGAGATTTTATGCGGTGCATAGAAAAAACGAATTACACCTGAAATCAGAATTACACCAAATTTCACCGAACTACAGTACAAAAATGCAACAATATTACGTTTTTTAAGATAATTCTGTATTTAATGAGAAGAATTTTAGGGAGATGTTGAATAAAATGTTTGAATTGTAAATTTCTTGTGAGATCACCAAATTTCACATGACAATTTATAGGCTAAGATGATGAAGGAAAAACCGAATTACACTTTTCCTGGCAATTATGGATTAAGGTATTAACCGAATGACACTTAATGAAGTGTAACATTATATTTATTATGTATTGATTTAACTACATTTGTCATTTAAATTATACATTTTGAATATTTACACACTGCCATTATAGAATACAGTAATTACAGTATGAAGGTCATAGGTGAAATTTGGTGACTTCACATACACATATGAGATTAAAACATTCCTGTAAAACATCACCCACATATTATTTATGATTTATTATACTTAAGATTCTTTAAAAGATAAGTGCTTACAACCACATCTAACCTATTTTAGTAATGTAATTCGGTGAAATTCAGCGTAATTCGGTGTAATTCGGATTTCAGGTGTGATTCGGTTTTTCTATGCACCCGATTTTATGCATGCACTTTTTTTCGCATGAAAATAGTAATTTAATTCTTTTCTCTATATATTATTTTAGAATTTTTATAGTTTGTTGGTTGATAGAATGTATTTTAGATATAAAATTCATTGAAATATCTAAGACCAACAACTGGAGTTTTTGTCATTTAGTGAACCATGTCCTATATACACGATGGAATTATTAAACCATTTTACTTGAACTAAGTAGTGGACAATTTTGAAAAGTTGCTAAAAATTTGACTCTTTGGATAAGACAGGATTATCCAGAGAGTCTGTTGAAGATAATATGAAAAAAAAGTAAACACAGCAGGGGTCAAGATACATTTGGTAAAGTGACAAACAGTTAGGTAGAATGGCCATTCTCGATTCAGAATATTACCAAGCAACATTTGACCTAAAGCATATAATGAGGGAAAAATAAAATGACCAAAAATGGCTCATCTGAATAGTAGCAGATGAATAAAAAGAAAATTGCTACTTAAAAACTTCTGAAAAAGGTGCTAAAGGAACATTCAAGCTAAATGAATTGAAATTGGTTCCCTGGTTTTGGAGGAGGACATGTTTTAAGATTCCAAAGCCCAAAAAAGCCATGCCCTATGGTGCCAGTATATGTATTGCTACACAGGCCTGAATATCCTGATAATTACTATTAGAGGATGATAAAGCTGTTTAAATGAGAATTGAAGTGAATGAATGAGTGAATTTTATTTCAAGTAAATAAGTGTCATATGCTGAAATATTTCTGCATAAAAAACTCATCATCAGTGAATAGCATTGAAAATTGACTCACCTGTTACACAAATATTTTTCATTTAATCACGATAAATTTGTGCAGTCTGGTAATGGGTCACCAAAGGATCATTCTAGTGAATTTTTTTTAAAATCCAAATATAAGAATTTCAACACTACCAGAATGTTACTGCACAATAATTGTTACTTTGTCTGCAAAATTTTGATTGTAGATTCTCTCTGCATTTAATTAAACACTACTTAAAGATGTTACTTCACAATAATTGTTTGTCACCAAAACAAAATTCTAACTATAATGAATGCAGTCAACTCAACTCTTTCTACCCCACTCTGAATGTCAGGAGGTCAGAATATTTTACACTCTGTGCAGAGTCACCCTTTGTTCAACTAAACTGACCAATTCTGAGGGGGTATTCTCAGGCTACTTATTTCAACTAATGATTCTATACATTTGGATTTCAACAAAGGTTTTGTTCCTTCTAATCTATAATCTTTACACCTATTAAATTTCATAAGTCTGGAAAAAATCATCATTGAGGTGATACCAAAAGGATGATCAAATATTCACTCTATATGTTAAAATGCCCTCTGCCAATAAAAAAAAATACGCTGTTCATCTAATTAAAATATTTTTTGCAGACTGATAAAACTTCACAGAAATAAAATTCCCATGATATTTAATCCATCTGTTAAACCTTTCAGGATAGTTTGTTTTACCCTTTATTGGATATTCCACCATATAACCTATCTGAAAAATGACCTCTGCCCATAAAGGACATATTTTTGATATGATTACAATAATTTTCAGCTCCACTGGCTGAAAGCCTGGGGCTATTGTCATGGCGTTGTGTCCGTCCGTGCGTCCGTGCGTGCGGTCGTAAACTTTTTCTTTAAAAATCTTCTCCTCAAAAACTACTGGTTGGACTTCAACCAAACTTCACGGGAATGATCCTTGGGTGACGCTCTTGCAAAGTTGTTCAAGAAATTTTGATCCAATGAAAAACATGGATTTAATGGGCGTGGCTAATTTCCAAATATGGTGAAAAGTGACTTTTCTCAGGTTCTAATTGATGGATACCAATTAAATTTTACATGACTGATCCTTGGGTGACCCTTTATCAGTCTACAAAAAATTATTGTGATCAGATGAAAAATATGTATTTTATGGGCGGAGGTCATTTCTCTATATGTTATATAGTGGAAACTTTGAAAATCACTTTCTCAGAAACTAACTGATTCATTTCAACCAAATTGTACATGAATGATCCTTTAGTGATCCTTTATCAGTCTAGCAAAAATTATTGTGATCGGATAAAAATATGTATTTTATGGGCGGAGTTCATTTCTCTATATGTTATATAGTGGAAACTTTGAAAATCATTTTCTCAGAACCTAACAAATGGATAACTACCAAATTTCACTGGAATGTTCCTTGAGTGATACTTTATCAGTCTACAAAAAATCATGTGATCCGATGAAAAATATGTATTTTATGTATTTTCTCTATATGTTATAAAGCGGAACTTTATAAATCATTTTCTCAAAATGTAAGTGATGGATATCAATCAAACTTCATTAGTATGATCTTTGGGTGATCCATTATCATGCAGCCAAAAATTATTGTTATTGGATGAAAAATATGTCTTTTATGTCTTTTATTTCTCTATATGTTATAATAGTGGAAACTTTTAAAATCATTTCAACATCAGTAGAACCCAAAATACCAAAAAAATCTAGCCAAAACTGAGATTTGCTATTACAAGAATTTCAAGCCTGTGGAGCGACTCAAGCTATTCATGGCTTTCTAGTTCATAGACTAATCATTAATGTTTCTACATATTTGGATTCCAACAAAGCTTGCGTTCCTTCCAACCTACAATCTTTACACCTATTAAATTTAATGTGTCTAAAAACCCCATCATTTAGGTGATACATAAAGGGTGATCAAATATTCACTTTATATGTTGAAATGTCCTCTGCCAACAAAAAGCACTCTGTTCATCTAATCAAATATTTTTGCAGCCTGATACAACTTCACAGAAATAAAATTCCCATGATATTTGGTTGAAATCCATCTGTTTAAACTTTAAAAAAAGTTTTACCTTATACTGGATATTACACTGTATAACATACCAAAAGAAATGACGTCCACCCATAAAACACTTATTTTTCATCTGATCTCAATATATTTTAACTGACTTGTAAAGGATCACTAAAGAATCATTCAAATGAAATTTAGTTATAATCCACTTGTTAGGTTCTGAGAAAATGATTTTCAAAGTTTCCACTATATAACATATAGAGAAATGACCTCCACCCATAAAATACACATTTAGCATCTGATCACAATAATTTTTTGCAGACTGATAGAGGGTCACTCAAGGATAATTCATGAGAAAAGCCACCTATTACCATATATGGACATTAGCCAAGCCTACTAAAGCCATGATTTTCAACCTATTAGAATTCTTTGAAGGAATCTGGTAGAGGGTCACCCAAGCAACATTCCTGTGAAATTTGATTGAAATCCATCCAGTACTTTATGAGGAGAAGATTTTTAAAGTAAAAGTTTACAGACAGACGCACGGACGACGGACACCCCGCCATTACATTAGCGCCCGGCCTTTTGGCCAGTGGAGCCAAACAGGTTGAATATTTTTGATGTTACAGGGGTGTTATTACACCAGACTTCACAAAATACCGCTAGTCCCATTGACATGTCTGGTAAAAATCATGCCAGACAGATAAATTGTGCATGAATACAGGACTGACTGAGCAGTAAAATCTAGCCACATACACATTGTGTTCTATTGTTCCCTTTGGTGGAATTTAGTTCAGTCTGGTAAAAATTTTAATTTACTAGAACCACTGTCCAGTAAAAAAAATATTGGTATTTCATGTACTCTATTACACTTGTAGAATAACTATGGAAATGAGCTAAGAAAATAGAACAATGTTATATTTTCATTAGGAAAATAACATCACAATGCATTTGTTGACGTGAATTGGCAAAGAGTGTAATCTTATTTGCATCAAATTCAGAATTTTTTTGATTAATTGCAAAAATTCAGGTATATTAGAAATAGAATATTACATTAGTGCTCTTATAATACAGTCTAACCTGTGTTAGCGGCCATCTGTATTCAGCAAGCAACCTGTCTTAAGCAAGCCGCGACAAGTTCCCAAATGCACCAATTTCATTTAAATTGACCTGTATTAAGCAAGCACCTGTCGTAAGCAAGCACTTTTTGAATGTCCCTTGGGTGCTTGCTTAAGACAGGTTTGACTACCAAATTTATTATACTTGTCATTTAAAACAGGTAAAAACTCAGCCCAGCCTCGGTTTAATCTGTTTATAGATGACTTGTTTAATAAATTCAGTAATCAAGGAAACTCATTCAATAATCTCTATATATGTCAATTGTTTTTTGTTTTGCTTCTCTTTGAAGGCCAATGTGGCTACTGACATGATGCAATGTCCATGTGTCTGTCTGTCCGAGCATTAGCTTTTTCTTTAAAAAAAATCCCTTGTCATGGACCACATCATTAATTTCAACAAAAATTCATAGGAATGATCCTTTGGGGACCTTCTATGAAAATAAATCAAGAAATTTTGAATTTTTTTATCAAACTTGGTCAAAATGTTGGCAAGGTCACAAGGATGAACCATATTGAAAATGGAAAAGATCCATGCCATATGGGGAAAAGGGGCCTCAATGACAATTTTCTTGTTCACAAATATAGCCCTATCTTCATGAAACTTGATCAGAATGTTGGCCAGGTCACAAGGATGATCATGAACCCTATTTAAAATGGGAAAGATCCATGCCATATCACGGGAAAAGGGGCCTTAATGACAGTTTTCTTGTTTACACTCTAGAAGTCACAAGTATGGGCCAATCTTCATGAAACCTGGTCAGAATGATGGCTTGGTCACAAAGATGAAACCTATGAAAGATGGGAAAGATCCATGCTATATCAAGGGAAAAGGGGCCTCAATGACAATTTTCTTGTTATTACTCTAGAGGCCACAATTTTGGCCCAAACATCATGAAAGTTGTTGTTTATGTAGAAATTATTTCCTTTATTACATCTGCCTATTTAAATGATGTGATGTCTAAGAGGTCAAAGAGACTCAGGTGAGCATTCTAGGACCATCATGGTCCTCTTGTTTTATGTGTGTTAGGTTGTTTGTCACTTCATATTGTGAACAGAAAAAGCTTTATTTCACTGGTGGCTCCGCCACTTTCTGCCCTGCATTCAGGAAAGCAAAGCACTAGCAAAGTTAGGGAGCAATTTCCTGTTTTTCTTTCCTAAATAGTGTGCTTGCTTGAGGCGTTTGCGACAATTAGCTAGCAATGTCATGAAGTATCTAGTATAGCAAAACTTAGTTGATTTTCTCACAAATCTCACGATTTTTGTTTTGTTTGTTCATTTAATCATCTTAAGGGCGAGATTTATGACTAAAGAATATTTTTTTAATTCTTTGTATAAATCTATAAATGCTTTCTGATGGTATTGTATTTGTTAAGATTCAAATATTGGAAATTACTCCTTCAATGAAGCACAATTTGAAAATGAAAGTCTCATTTAGATTTTCATAGTTTCATGACTATTTGAATAAGAAGAGAAATGGGGGACTCTCTAAATTTTTGTTTCTCCTAGATTGCCCGTTACTAGTAAATTCAGTATTGTGAAATTGATATAAAAATGCCACTAGATATTTTTCAATATCTTTATTCAGCTACTATGTGATTAGATTATTTATTGTTAGTTATATACCAGACTGATTAGATGTCATTGTCATTTTCCAAAAAGGAGCAATTTATCATTATCAAAGTCTCAGGCCTGTAGAGCATATCAGGCACTCAAATGCTTCTAATTTGATTGACAACAGTATTCTATTGATTCTACAAGTTTCTGCTTCATCAAGAATATTTGAGCCTGTGTGTGACATTTCCAACAATTTGAAATGTGCGTGAGGTGCAAACATTGAGCAGTGTAGACAGCCTCATATTATAAATATAGTAATGCCTGATGGTTTACACATACATTGCGGCCTTAAGGTGGCAATGGACAGTGGCCTCTCAACTCTATAAACCGGAAGTGTGTTTTCGTTTATTTTACGGCTCTTTTTGCGCGGTGTTTACATAGACCGGTTTTCGTAAAAATTTGCTTTTGAAAATAATATATAATAATGATGGTAAAATTTCAGGACTTGGCTTCTTTTCAACATTTGATATCAATTGAATGACTGGATCATTCAATTTAACAATAAAAATGCGTTAAAAGCGTCATTTAATCTAGAGGTGTCACTGTAAAATAACGAAAACTTTCTTATTTACATGGAAAGGTATGCTGAATTTTTTAACAAATAAAGGAAAAATAAGGGTTTAAAACATATTGGAAAATAAGAAAAATTCATTGGGTAATTTCTTAAAAAAAAAGGTTTTAATTGCATTTTTTACCCGTAAAATTACAAAATTTAGTGCATTTTTAGTTTTTGAAGGCAAAATGTGCAAATACAATTGATCAAAGAGAGATTTTATTGGCAACGTCAATTGTGTACATGTATAAGGTCTATCAAATTGTATGTGTTTTATAGCTATAAGCTAGTACTAAGATTATACTAGACCTAAAACGAATATAACCGTTTTACTGAAAAATGGCCAATACCATCCAAGGGCAGATAACTCTAGCATAACTAGAGGTGCTTGAGCGCCTGATTCGCTCCACAGGCCTGAATATCCTGATAATGATTATTAGAGGATGATAAGGCTGTATAAAACATGGATCATTCCATTGAAATTTATTTGAAATCCAGAAATAAAAATTTCAACACTAACAGAATGTTACTGCACAATATACTGGTACTTTGTCCACGAAATTCTGATTGTAGATCTTTCCGCTTTTCATGACTCTCCACTATAAGGGTGCTACTTCACAATAATTGTTTGTCATAAAAACAAAATTCTGACTGATGATAACAAGTAAAATATTAAATCTAATACATTTATTCTGCCCGATACTTAAGAGTGCACCTCAGTAGGCCACTTTACACCCAAATTGTCCTCTTTGTGTAGTCACCCTTTGTTTAACTAAAGCGACCAATTCTCATGGGGGTATCTCAGGCTCCCTATTTCACTTTATGTTTCTAAACATTTAGATTTCAACAAATGTTTTGTTCCTTCTAATCTACAATCTTCACACCTATTAAATTTAATGAGTCTAAAAAAATCATCATATAGGTGATACCAAAAGGGTGATCAAATATTCACTTTATATGTTGAAATGTCCTCTGTCAATAAAAAGCACACTGTTCATCTAATCAAATATTTTTGGTGAACGAACGTCGTTCACCAGTGTTATATACCATGTCAGGAAAATCCTGTTGGATGTTAATACATTTGAAATAAAGTAGCGCCTCTTAAAAATCAATTTAGTATCTTTCAACATTTTTCTCCGCAAAATCACTTTTTATTTCTTTAATGGCGTGTTTCTAGTTTTCTTTATCAAGTGAAGATAATGAAAATTCGCCTTGAAAAACAAAATATGATCTTGCAATGTTTATCAAGGGAATTTTTGATCTGCGTAAGCTTGTCGAGAGTTTAAAACAAAAACAAAGTTTGTGTCTAAACACCGAAGAGACAGATACTATGTTTTTGACCCAAGCCTTCACTGGTGCAACTTGTAGTAATTAGCCGGAAATACGTGTTTATCTAGGTCGTGTCCTCTTGAACTTACATTCGGCAATACTCGGGCGATCTCCGACGGCTCCGAGTTAAATGTAGGTTACAGGAATCGGCCGAGTTGAGACGAATGACACATCAAGACACCTTGTGTCATTAGAACGCGGTTTTACATAACTTTTCAACTAGCGACAGTTAGTCTCGAGACGGGTTTTAAGAATGATTCGACATGTGTTTTACATGTACAACCTTTCTTGTATCTTTTATTTGGATAGGGGTGAACGTCGCTATTAAGATTTTTCTGTAAGATTGCGTTGGCTGAGGTAGGGCTTATTCCCAGCGAAAACGTTTCGTATTCGTCTATCTCAGAAGCGAATATTGCCGAATACCAAATGCGACAGGCACGGGAGATATTTCATTGGGGCCATTCTACTTTGCATTTTTATGCCCCCGTATCGAGAGATCGGGGGCATATTGTTTTACTCATGTCCGTCTGTCTGTCTGTCTGTCTATCCGTCTGTCCGTCTGTCTGTCCGTCCGTCCGTCTGTCCGAAAACTTAACCCGAAAACTTAACCTTTGCCTTTTCTCCAAAAGTATTTGACATACAAAGCTGTACACCAAAGTCAAGGTCATGTGACAAGGTCAAGGTCATGTGACAAGGTCAAGGTCATCTGTCAAGGTCAAACTTTAAAAAAAATGCTGTTCCGGGGGCATTCGTGTTTCATTTCAATCTGTAAAACCATATCAATTCAAAATTCTATTTGAAAATTAAATAAATGATAGCTAAATATTCAACCCTAGATACCACTCCAATTGACGAGTATATATTGCCGTGGTCAAGGGGGACCAGATCCGTCATGCACTTGTTTACAATTCGACAGGCGGGTTTAGTTGTTAAATCATTCGGAAAAGTCATTGCGTTTTTTACAGAAAGCATAAAAATCTTAATCGATGAATAAAAACTGGTTCCATCCTTTCCAAAATACGTTTAGAATTGGTTAACTACAGTTTAAGAAAAAACTAGTTTAATTAATAAATGTACCTATTTCAAGTGTGTAAAAGAAATTTTCACAGAGTAACAACTCATATTCTAACAAATATTTTTCTAAGAGGACTTTCCCCATCTTTCCCTTTCTTTGAATTTGCATTGAAATTTCCGAATAACGGAAATTTTGTCAAGACAATTCCTCCCCCCCTTTTTTAAAATTATTTTTACATTCATAGTTTCTCTTTTGTAGTTGAATTCAATATATAATTCTAGAATGCCACCAGGTTCGTTCACCATCAGTACTTTCAGTGCTTTGATTTTAAGCTTGATACAACTTCACAGAAATTAAATTCCGAAGATATTTGGTTGAAATCCATCTGTTTAAACTTTAAAAAGTTTGTTTTACCCTACATTTGATATCACACCATATAACATATCAAAAGAAATGACCTCTGTAAATAAAAGACATGTTTTGCATCTGATCAAAATAATTTATTGAAGACTGATAAAGGATCACTAAAGAATCATTCGAGGAACTTCGGTTGATATCCATCTGTTAGATTCTGAGAAAATGATTTTCAAAGTTGTCACTATATAATTATAGAGAAATGACCTTCGCCCATAAAATACACATTTTTCATCTAATCACAATAACTTTTTGTAGACTGGTAGAGGGTCACTCAAGAATAATTCATGTGAAGTTTGGTTGTTATCATTTAGTTAGGTTCTGAGAAATTGATTTTCAAAGTTTTCACTATATAACATATATAAAAATGACCTCTGCCCATAAAATACACATTTTTCATCTGATCACAATAATTTTTTTGTAGATTGATAGAGGGTCACTCAAAAATAATTCATGTGAAGTTTGGTTGTTATCCATTGGTTAGGTTCTGAGAAATTGATTTTCAAAGTTTCCACTATATAACATTTAGGGAAATGACCTCCGCCCATAAAATACACATTTTTCATCTGAATACAATATTTTTTTTGTAGATTGATAGAGGGTCACTCAAAAATAATTCATGTGAAGTTTGGTTGTTATCCATTGGTTAGGTTCTGAGAAATTGATTTTCAAAGTTTCCACTATATAACATTTAGGGAAATGACCTCCGCCCATAAAATACACATTTTTCATCTGATCCCAATAATTTTTTGTAGACTGATAGAGGGTCACTCAAGGATGATTCATATGAAGTTTGGTTAAAATCCATCTATTAGTTTCAGAGAAAAGCCACTTATTACCATATATGGAAATTAGCCACGCCTCCTACAGCCATGATTTTCAACCGATTAAAATTCTTTGAAGGAATTTGATAGAGGGTCACCAAAGGAACATTCCTGTGAAATTTGATTGAAATCCATCCAGTTTTATGAGAAGAAGATTTTTAAAGTAAAAGTTTACGGACGGACAGACGCATGCACGGACGACGGACACCCCGCCATGACAATAGCCCGCTGGCCTTTCGGCCAGTGGAGCTAAAAATGAGCATGGAAAGATACCTTCAAATTTTGATGACTACACAATGTTAATCTACAACATATGTGAACAAGAAACAAGAGCACCGCCTACGGGTGCCTACGCTCGGCTGTCGAGTGCTGGATGGTGGGAAAAAATCTAAGTCGAAAAAGGGGCATAATTTGCACAAAATGCATCTAGAGTTATCCCCCTTGATAGTATAGGTTGCTCTTTTGATGGTGAACATGTGTGCCAAGTTTCAAGTGAATGCCTTCAGTAGAACAAGAGATATAACAAAATGTCAAAGTTTTCGCACGACGACGACAACGACGACGACAACGACGACGACGACAACGACGACGACAACGACGACGACACGGAGGCTATAGCAATACCTCGGGTTTTCTCCGAAAACAGCCGAGCTAAAAAAATCATTGGGCGGAAAAAATGATGCCATGTGTCCATTGCTACCTTAACTATCTACAAAACGCACAGTAAAGACTCTGGTCAGACTGTGCAGATGCTTGGAAATCTCACACACAGGCTCATTTCTCTTTGGGTCCTTATAAGTTGGACTTTATGAGAAAATACCATAACAACAATGCATATTAATGTAGATATAAATGGGGCTTGAAAATAAATAACAACACAATGAAAAGTTAAAATATTTTATCTTTGTGTTTTGTGTTTGAAAAAAGAAAAGACGGAGAAAAAACCATAATGGTTTCTACAAAGCGCAACAAAACTAACAATACAAAATATGTATATAGATCTATGTAACAGAAAAAAAAGTTGAAAGAAGAATAAATGTATTTACAATTTTCTTAAGCACTGTACATATAATTAATGTTGTCATGATATAAGTTGGTCTACTGACCTATTTGATCCACTGACCAGTTTAAGACAAAACAAATTGGGTCATCTCAAAATTATTGCAAGTGCCATTATATTCATAGGACCTTACAGTAGGTTTGTGATAACCAATAAAAATACCATTAAAATTCTATGAAATGCCCATGCTTTACTATGTTCATGCAAACATAATGACCTTTTTGTAATCCTTGCAGTTTGTCTAAATTATATTGATATTTCTTTAAATATTGAAATATTGTTTAAAGCAATAAACTTTTTATATTTCATTTAATTATATTTTTGAGCTCATTGAGCTCAAAGTCCTTTATAGACATTAAAATGTGATTATTTCTTGAATTGCTTTTTGAAAATCAATTACCTTCTACTAACAAATTTATGATGGTCAACTCCTATAAAAAGTAAGAAATTTGCATGTCTTTTGTTTTGATGCCTATTTCTTTATCGATTGCTAGTGGAAGATAATTTCTATTCCTTCCTTATAGACGGTGATAATATTAATAACAAGAGGGCCGTTGGCCCTGGGTCGCTCACCTGAGAAAAAAGCTTCATTACCTAGGTATGTCCATGCAACAAAAGAAAAAGAGATTTTCACTTATTCAATAAGATAACATTTGAAATAATCCTCCCCCCCTCTGCTCCTCCCCTGGTCATTATTTATTTAAGCTTTTTTCATAAATCGTCTGTGATCAGCTAATCTATGCCAGATATACAGGCTGAGTCTGAGACTTTTAAAGTTTTCTTTAATGAGTTGATCAATCCATGTCAAATATAAAGGCTATAGGGATTCAAAATTCTCAACAAAGCACTCCCCCTCCCCCAAGATGCTCTACACCTGGTGAATCTACAGTCATGATTTTAGCTCATTCAATTAATGTCCATATGCTTATCATCCATGCCAATATTGAAGTCTGTAGGGCTCCTGGTTCATTAAAGGATGAAGGTTAAAGTTACAAAATTTTCACAAAAGTACTACCCCCTCTCCCCTGGTGCTCTGCACTTGATGGCATTACAGTCATGATTCAATATATATTTATTAAGGTCTATGAGCTGATCCTCCATGCCAATTTTCAAGTCTGTAGGGCTCTTGGTTCCGAAGAAGAAGAAGCTTAAAGATTACAAAATTTACCCAAAGTACTACCCCCTCCCCCCTGGTGCTCCGCACCTGGTTGCCCTAAAGATATGAGTTTAGCTATTTATATTAAGGTCTATGAGCTGATCATCCATGCCAATATTCAAATCTGTAGGGCTTGTGGTCCAGAAGAAGAAGAAGGTTAAAGATTACAAAATTTACCCAAAGTACTACCCCCTCCCCCCTGGTGCTCCGCACCTGGTTGCCCAAAAGATATGAGATAAGCTATTTTTATTAAGGTCCATATGCTGATCATCCTTGCCAATAATCAACTCTGTAGGGCTTGTGGTTCAGAAGAAGAAGAAGGTTAAAGATTACAAAATTTTCACAAAAGTACTACCCTCTCCCCCCTGGTGCTCCTCACCTGATGAATCTACAGTTATGATTTTAGCTATTATATTAAGGTCCATATGCTGATCATCCATGCCAATATTCAACTCTGTCAAGCTCCTGGTTCAGAAGAAGAAGAAGGTTTAAGATTACAAAATTTTCACAAAAGTACTACCCTCTCCACCCTGGTGGTCCACACCTGGTGTATCTACAGTCATGATTTTAGCTATTCATATTGAGGTCCATATGCTGATCATCCATGCCAATATTCAAATCTGACAGGCTCCTGGTTCAGAAGAAGAAGAAGGTTAAAGATTACAAAATTTTCTCAAAAGTACTACCCTCTCCCCCCTGGTGCTCCGCACCTGGCAGCCCAACAGATATGATTTCAGCTATTTATATTAAGGTCTATGAGCTGATCATCCATGCCAATATTCAAATCTGTAGGGCTTGTGGTCTAGAAGAAGAAGAAGGTTAAAGATACAAAATTTTCACAAAAGTACTACCCTCTCCCCCATGGTGCTCCGCACCTGGCAGCCCAACAGATATGATTTAAGCTATTTTTATTAAGGTCTATGAGCTGATCATCCATGCCAATTTTCAAGTCTGTAGGGTTCTTGGTTCCGAAGAAGAAGAAGCTTAAAGATTACAAAATTTACCCAAAGTACTACCCCCTCCCCCCTGGTGCTCCGCACCTGGTTGCCCAAAAGATATGAGTTTAGCTATTTTTATTTAGGTCCATATGCTGATCATCCATGCCAATAATCAACTCTGTAGGGCTTGTGGTTCATCAGAAGAAGAAGGTTAAAGATTACAAAATTTTCACAAAAGTACTACCCTCTCCCCCCTGGTGCTCCGCACCTGATGAATCTACAGTTATGATTTTAGCTTTTTAGCTCACCTGAGCACGAAGTGCTCATGTGAGCTATTGTGATCACCTTTCGTCCGGCGTCCGTCCGTCGGTCGTCGGTCGTCGGTCGTCGTCCGGCGTCCGGCGTCCGTCAACAATTTCTTTAAACGACATCTCCTCCTAAACTACTGGGCCAATTAACTCCAAATTTTACAGAAATGTTGCTTGGGTGGTCCCCTTCAAAAATAGCTAAAAGAATTGAAATCCATGAAAAACTCTGGTTGCTATGGCAACAAAAGGTGAAATTTTAAGAAAATCTTAAAAATTCTTCTCCTTCTCAACCAGTAGTCCTACAGACTTAAAACTTGGCATGGATGATCAGTTCATAGACCTGAATAAAAATAGCTAAAATTATAACTTTTGGGCCACCAGGTGCGGAGCACCAGGGGGGAGGGGGTAGTACTTTGGGTAAATTTTGTAATCTTTAAGTTTCTTCTTCTTCGGAACCAGGAGCCCTACAGACTTGAAAATTGGCATGGATGATCAGCATATGGACCTTAATATAAATAGCTAAAATCATGACTGTAGGTTCACCAGGTGCGGAGCATCAGGGGGGAGAGGGTAGTACTTTTGTGAAAATCTTGTAATCTTTAACCTTCTTCTTCTTCTGAACCACAAGCCCAACAGACTTGAAACTTGGCATGGAGGATCAGCTCATAGACCTTAATAAAAATAGCTAGAATAATATCTGTTGGGCTGCCAGGTGCGGAGCAACAGGGGGGGAGGGGGTAGTACTTTGGGTAAATTTTGTAATCTTTAAGTTTCTTCTTCTTCGGAACCAGGAGCCCTACAGACTTGAAAATTGGCATGGATGATCAGCATATGGACCTTTATATAAATAGCTAAAATCATGTCTGTAGATTCACCAGGTGCGGAGCATCAGGGGGGAGAGGGTAGTACTTTTGTGAAAATTTTGTAATCTTTAACCTTCTTCTTCTTCTGAACCACAAGCCCTACAGACTTGAAACTTGGCATGGAGGATCAGCTTATAGATCTTAATAAAAATAGCTAAAATAATATCTGTTGGGCTGCCAGGTGCGGAGCACCAGGGGGGAGGGGGGAGTACTTTTGTTAAAATTTTGTTATCTTTTACCTTCATCTTCTTCTGAACCAGAAGCCTGACAGATTTGAATATTGGCATGGATGATCAGCATATGAACGTTTACATAAATAGCTTAAATCATGTCTGTAGATTCACCAGGTGCGGAGCATTAGGGGGGAGAGGGTAGTACTTTTGTGAAAATTTTGCAATCTTTAACCTTCTTCTTCTTCTGAACCACAAGCCCTACAGACTTGAAACTTGGCATGGAGGATCAGCTCATAGACCTTAATGAAAATAACTAAAATAATATCTGTTGGGCTGCCAGGTGCGGAGCAACAGGGGAGAAGGGGTAGTACTTTGGGTAAATTTTGTAATGTTTAAGTTTCTTCTTCTTCGGAACCAGGAGCCCTACAGACTTGAAAATTGGCATGGATGATCAGCATATGGACCTTTATATAAATAGCTAAAATCATGTCTGTAGATTCACCAGGTGCGGAGCATCAGGGGGGGAGAGGGTAGTACTTTTGTGAAAATTTTGTAATCTTTAACCTTCTTCTTCTTCTGAACCACAAGCCCTACAGACTTGAAACTTGGCATGGAGGATCAGCTCATAGACCTTAATAAAAATAGCTAAAATAATATCTGTTGGGCTGTCAGGTGCGGAGCACCAGGGGGGAGGGGGGAGTACTTTTGTTAAAATTTTGTTATCTTTTACCTTCATCTTCTTCTGAACCAGGAGCCTGACAGATTTGAATATTGGCATGGATGATCAGCATATGAACCTTTATATAAATAGCTAAAATCATGTCTGTAGATTCACCAGGTGCGGAGCATCAGGGGGGAGAGGGTAGTACTTTTGTGAAAATTTTGTAATCTTTAACCTTCTTCTTCTTCTGAACCACAAGCCCTACAGACTTGAAAATTGGCATGGAGGATAAGCTCATAGACCTTGATAAAAATAGCTAAAATCATGACTGTAATGCCACCAGGTGCGGAGCACCAGGGGGGGGGGGGTAGTACTTTTGTGAAAATTTTGTAACTTTAACCTTCATCTTCTAATGAACCAGGAGCCCTATAGACTTCAATATTGGCATTGATGATCAGCATATGGACCTTTATATAAATTGCTTAAATCATGACTGTAGATTCACCAGGTGCGGAGCATTAGGGGGGAGGGGGTAGTACTTTGGATCAATTTTGAAATCTTTAACCTTATTCTTCTTCTGGATCAGGAACCCTACAGACTTGAAAATTGTTATGGGTGATCAATATATGGACATTAATAAAAATAGCTAAAATCAGAACTGTTGGGTCACCAGGTGCTGAGTGTCTTGGGGAGGGGGTAGTACTTTGGATCATTTTTGAAATCTTTAAACTTCTTCTAATTCTGATTGAATAAGTGAAAATCTCTTTTTTCTGTGGTTGCATGGACATACCTAGGTAATGAAGCTTTTTTCTCAGGTGAGCGACCCAGGGCCAACGGCCCTCTTGTTATATTAAGGTCCATATGCTGATCATCCATGCCAATATTCAACTCTGTCAGGCTCCTTGTTCAGAAGAAGAAGAAGGTTAAAGATTACAAAATCTTCACAAAAGTACTACCCTCTCCCCCCTGGTGGTCCGCACCTGGTGTATCTACAGTCATGATTTTAGCTATTTATATTGAGGTCCATATGCTGATCATCCATGCCAATATTCAAATCTGACAGGCTCCTGGTTCAGAAGAAGAAGAAGGTTAAAGATTACAAAATTTTCACAAAAGTACTACCCCCTCCCCCCTGGTGCTCCGCACCTGGCAGCCTAACAGATATGATTTTAGCTATTTATATTTAGGTCTATGAGCTGATCATCCATACCAATTTTCAAGTCTGTAGGGCTCCTAGTTCCAAAGAAGAAGAAGCTTAAAGATTACAAAATTTACCCAAAGTACTACCCCCTCCCCCCTGGTGCTCCGCACCTGGTTGCCCAAAAGATATGATTTTAGCTATTTTAATTTAGGTCCATGAACTGATCATCCATGCCAAGTTTTAAGTCTGTAGGACTACTGGTTAAGAAGAAGAAGAATTTTAAAGATTTTCTTAAAATTTCACCTTTGTTGCCATAGCAACCAGAGTTTTTCATGGATTTCAATTCTTTTAGCTATTTTTGAAGGGGACCACCTAAGCAACATTTCTGTAAAATTTGGTGTTAATTGGCCTAGTAGTTTAGGAGGAGATGTCGTTTAAAGAAATTGTTGACGGACGCCGGACGACGGACGACGACCGACGACCGACGACCGACGGACGGACGCCGGATGAAAGGTGATCACAATAGCTCACATGAGCACTTCGTGCTCAGGTGAGCTAAAAAGATGGTGATAATTTTAATAAATACCTGGGCATTTATATGAATCTTTATGGTATGTCATGTGCACCACTTTTGGATGTCTTGTGCTCGGCCATTGAATGCTAGATGTTAAACAAATAATCTAACTTGTGAAAGGAAAATAAATTTTATAACTATGATTCAGAATGAATCTTTTTATGATGTGCTTTAAGATAATCTGCTCTATTAACAATTTTTCGCACATTCCAACCCCATGGCACCCTTGTTCAAAACATTGTGGAAAATGAAGATTTTCTAAATCTAATCATCTGCAACTTCTTTGAAATTGGACTGTTCTATTATTCTGTAGCCTGGTAATGGTTTAATTGTAATGATATAAACCCTATTCTGTGTTTCAGAATAATAGCTATAATATTATTAGATACATGTATCCCAAAATGCCCAAATCTCTTAACCTTTTGCTGTTTAATCTCTGCTTTTTACGTGCCTATGATTTTATGATTGAGAAAACAGTGTGAAAAAAAAAGAAATTGCTTCTGACAAGCAATTTCTTCTTTTTCAACACTATTTTCTACCCTACTGAATGGTTATTTTTCAAATTTAATCCACTTTAAATTTTCGTCTGCACAACCTTTGAATTTGGACAGGTCCAAAATTTTGTAAAATAGGATAGTGTTAAATGCAGTAAACGATGCTAAGGCTGTAGCTATGTTGATACTTTAGGTTTTTTCCAAAAACAGTCAAGCTAAAAAACGTTAACTTAAAATAGGCAATATGATTGCAGATCTTATATAGGGCCATGGCAGAAAAAGTGAGGCTTTTTTCCTGTTTTCTTAAATTGTGATATTTCTTTCAGAAAATGATTTTTTTCAGGTTTCAATTAAATACAAATATTTTCTATCAAATTGAAAATGAATTAGAAAAGTTAGTAAAATTGAACAATTTTTTTCTCTTGTAGTAACTCAAGTCTTCTAATTTGAAATTTCATAATCTATTAGGCACATGTGGGTCCTTTATTTAATCCACCTTCCTACCACAAAATGTAAACATAATACTTAACATTGACCGATGAACTTGACATTAACATAAACAGCTTTGTTTCAAAGATAATTATATAAACCCTTGTCATGCTGAACCCGGAATATTCCTGCTTGTCAGGAGCTTTAGACAAACATCAGCCTGCACATATGTGCAGTCTGATGTTAGTCTACATCACCTGTTTCTCACTTTCAAACCAGAAATGTTAGTAGATTTAGTTTTTCAAATAAAAGTTGACCTACAGATGAAACTTTCAGTGCTTTTTGCCCTTTGATTTTAATGAAATTTTTTAGCCATGTTACATTGACTAATTGATGGATAAAGATGAGATTAATCTATCTCCACTCTCCCTTGTTTCCCTCCATGGTGGTTATGAGAATAGTTATTTGTTTCAGACAAATCTATCTTTCACTTATTGAACTAAAGCTTTATTTTGTGAAAATAAAGCTTTTGTTCAAATTTATGATATAAGTTATCATATTTCAATTTTTAGCTTATGCTTTATTCAGAAAAAAAGCAAGAATTTATACAGTTGCGTTACATCCATAACTTCACATTCATGTGTTACACACTGAGCCACCAGAATGATGTGAAATGAACAAATATTATACATGCACTTGTCAAATTACAATTTGAGTTGATGAAATCTTAAACAAAGCTCTACTATTTCTAGTGCTGGATAGTAACAACACATCAATATCGACATTGAAAATCCCATTAAATGAAAGTCAAGAGTGATGAATCTTTGTCTAGACGATGATATTATGGTCACAAAAGTATGTGCAAAGTTTCCAAGCCATAGTTTAAGTAGCAACTTAAATATTAGTGATAAACAACAGTTGCATGTAAAAGCTTAACCAAGAATTTCTAAATCTGAACAGGATTATTATTCCACGAAATATGATATCAGAGTAATGAAATTTTGTCTAGAGGCTGACATTATGATTACAGAAGTATGTGCAAAGTTTCAAAGCAATAGTAGAAACAGAGATTTGAAACACTTGCACATAAAAACTTAACCAAAGCATTAAGCCGACGCCAAAGCCAACGCCCAGATGATTGGAAAAGCCCCCTTTCTATGAATAGTCAAGCTAAAAATCTTTGCAACATACAAGTCTTACATAAACATTTTTTTCATGCCATCTGGTTGATAGTTATGCTTTAAAATGAATTGTAACCTGATAATTTCTCTACCAAACCAGTACAAAAGGAAAGTTGTTAACTCAAAATTTTAATAGATTTTATACAGCTGACTTTTTTGAGGCAATGCTTAATGTCTTCTAAGTGGGTCCATGATGATTTTATCATTTTGCCATGTTAAAGTAGTAAGCTTGCAAAATGGCTCTCTTTAAAAGATCTTTTCCTAAGGTTTAGCATAAAATTAAACATATACACTTTCTTATGATGTATGAATATAGTTTTGATGTCAAATTATACATAAATGTGCTTCATTATACAATATATAAATATACACTGTCATTCAAATCGGGACATTATATTTCAAAATGAGTGATAATCTTATAATAAAAGCCATGATGAGAAGAATCTTGGTAATAAAAGATACATTGCTTATGAAAAACAATTTCTCCCTCTAAAACAGTATTTTCTAGAGAAGTTATTCTTTAGTGTACAAAAATAAGGAATTAAAAGGTCATGGATATTTTCTAAAAGATAATTTCTTCAATTTCCTTAATGCTTTTCTTACACTTCTTTTCTTGAGGATTCTACAAAAGCAGCCTTGCTTAAGAAGAATGAAACACAGATAGCCCTGAAACAGCAATTTTTTCAAACTTTTACCTTGATAGATGACCTTGTCACATGACCTTGACCTTGGTAGATCTGTAGATAGATGCGCAACATCGAGATCTATCAATACTATCATCCTACCAATTATGAAAATAGTATCTTGAATAGCCTTGAAATAATTGGCAATGTTTAGGTTTTTGGTTAAGTATTGCAGAAAGACAGACAGACTGACAGACAGAAGAACAAAGGTAAAACAATATACCTCAAATCTTTCGATGTAGGGGCATAAAAAGTATCAAAAAGAACTAGGAAATACAAGGCTGCTTTGGACATGAGCACATGTGTAAAGCAGGGTCAATTTTTTAAATGTTTGTAAATGTTTTTGCATCCTGAGGTAGTGATATTACATAATTATGACTTGTATTCAATAGAATTGGTTAAATTGTTAATAAATTTTTGAGAAATTCCAAAGAAGAAAGTATCAATTACAACTTGTTGACTTAGCATTATTTAGTTGTAACTGCCTATACAATTACTAATTATTATATTAATGATTTTTCCCTATGAAAACAAGTTATGATTGTGAAACACAAATGTCCCCCAAACATTAATTTTTCAGAAATTTGACCTTGACCTTGGAACCAGCAGATGCGTATAACGGAGATCTATCATCATACATAATGTGTATCTTGAATAGCCCTGAAAATATTGGCAATGTTAAGTTTTTTGGTTAAGTTTTGCAGACAGACAAACAGATGGACAGACAGATGGAAAATGGTTAAAGAATCTTTTGATACAGGGGCATTAAAACCCTTAAAGCTATAAAAGAAATTATTACAAAAAATGATATGCCATTGGAATGATATTTTTTATAAGCCAACCACCAGTGCTAGACCGATCTTAAATGAAGCAACTTGCAGACAATAATACTTAGTTGATGAAACTTGAAAACAAGAGTGCTGTAATGAAAAATACCTCGACAAAGGAAAATTTTACATAAAGGCCCCTTTGCCTATGACATGACAGAATATCCCCCAACTCCATTAACACACATACAGCTGAGAGACTAGGGACATTTGTGAAAATTTCATCCAAATTAATCCATAAAAGACGGGACATTTGCATTCATATCTTCAACGGCAAATAAAAACTGTTGAATATAGAAATATTTTTTTCTTTTTTCATTAACAGTTGTATAAACATAGACCAGTCTAAAACTTTTAACAGTAATGGGCTTATCTGTCAAAGGATATGTACAAAAGAAAGGAAATAAATTCCTCCATTTAAGTAACTTTTTGACAGAAAGGAACAGTATAGGAGATAACCAATATTCTGCCCTGTTTTCACAGTAACAAAAATGGTGCAAACTGTTTGCAAATTATACCGCTTTGCACACAAGTGCACATGCAAAGCTGGTTAATTTGCCACAATGTTTTGTCATCTTGAACGCTTGGCAGGCTTGATTACAGGTCCTTATCCTTTCACATAGGTGTGAAAACAACTCCTTACAACTTAGATTTGTATCAGCTCTGCTAGATTTACATAGAATGAACATTCTGAATATCACTTGGCTATTTCCATAAACTGCAACAGACCTTGGATGTATGTAAGGCGGATGGGTATGTAAAAATATTGCCCCTTTTTTGGTGAAAACGGTGTAAGAAAAACTAGCACTGTAGATTTATATCTTTTACAGTAAAAAACGACTGAAAAAATCTTAATTTTGAGAATGACAAATCATTCTCAAAAATTAAGATTTTTTCAGCCGTTATTTTAAAAATCTAAAGATATTTATATAAGGAAACGATGGTTTTACGTCAGCGATGTAGAATGTTTTCACTCACAGTTTCAAGGGCTAATGCCATTTTAACTGACGTCATTGAGTTTTCCCGTAATTTTTTAAAAATAGTCCTCTATGTACATCCGAGGTTGAGCATGAGATTGGCCGAATGGTGTTCCAAATGATAGAATGAACCATTAAAGTAAGTGAGTAAATGGAGAGGTCAGTGAAAAACTAATTCAAGTATCTATATATTTAGAGGCACATACAATAGTTTTGATTTGGCCTTTTGAAATCAGGATACCAGCCCAGCACTCAGGATGACAAAACAAAGCAAACTGTTTGCAAATTAAACCCGCTTTGATAGCAAGTGCATAAGTGAAGCAGGGAATGATTTGCAGATAGTTTGCAGCCCTTTGCCATGCTGAACACAGGGTATGACCAATAGCTTTTTGGTAGAATTGCTTTTAGTTTTAAAATAGTTTAATACCTGAGTCATATCACAGTGGCTGGAACACCTAATCATTGATTCCTGGTATTTCTCTCCCCAGTCTTTCACTCTAACTTTTAATAGCCAGCAGCTGCTCATCAAAGAAAGGTAATCAATTATCCATCCATTGATGGGAGACAAATGTCGGAAACAATGATTGCCACTGTATGGATATTATCTTCCACCTGATGATAGGGAGTCTGACGCAATACCAATCCAATGGCTCAGTGTGAAGCAGTTGTAACTGCCTATAAACATATAGCCTATATATCTATAGGCATTTACAACTGTTTCCCACTGGTCCAACGAATTGCACTAAGATGGTGTCTTTTGGAGAATTGAACATGGAATAATTTGATAATGATGCTGATGTTTCATATCTTCAGAAAGCAAAACCCATCTCAAAAGAAACTCTAATACTAACATATCGAGGGGTCAGAGCAACACTATTGTAAGTACCAATAAACATATAGGCACTTACACTGGTGTTGCGAAGACCCATTGATATAACATTTACCATATTGACCATTCAACATGTTTGTTAACAAAAAATGTTCAGAGCTCATTTCTATTAAATTAATCATAAAATATTTCCTATTTACACTTCACTGTCAGATATAAACTTTAACATTTCTTTTAATATATATTAATATAATAATAATTACAATCATAAATAATAAAATTAAAGTCTAAATCAAGATTTGTACATTCAGACCATAGGAACATTAACTCATGTTATTAACAGATTCTAACAATTAAATAATATCAACATCTCTATTATAAATAAACACAAGGTAGTGCCATCGCAATATTTTGGGGGAAGGGATTTTTTAAAGCATATTTCGAGGGGACAGCGCAACACTATTGTAAGTGCCTATATATTTATAGGCACTTACAATAGTGTTGCGCTGACCCCTCGATTTGGTATCCATTTAAGGAAGTATTTACTTGTAGGAATTGAGAACCAAAATTGCTAGAGCTGTGACAAGTATTTGAGTACAAGGGTATCTTCCTGAATCATCACCCATTTCCCCACTATTGTATAAGCACTTTGTACCTTTGGGGATCAAACTCTGACAAGAGTTGAAAACCGTTTAAAACAGTCTTCAATTCTTGTCTGAAGTTGATTTCTAGATGATCCTATGGAATGGAACTACAGACTTACATTAGATAGTTTTGAGAATCCTTGGGCCTGTTTTACTATACATCTTACAATCATTTTTTGCGAAAGTCAAAAATTATGGTTGCTTCTACAGTAGTAACTTAATATGGATTCTGCCATGCATCATTTAAATTGCATCATTTAAATGGAATCATCTTCTAAAGACAATCCCAATGAAATATTTCATGGCAGAATCTAACAATGAATGAAAACACCAGGTAGGATTTGTGATTTTCACTTATGACTAACTTTTTTGTAAGTAGTTTAGTAAAACAGGCCACTGGTTAAGTAAACACTTACTCTCAATATCAGCACTTCTTAAAACCATGACAAAATGTTTATGTTCTAACCCCCTTAACAGAAATGTTGGATACGCCTTCGTTTAATTAAGTTCATGAAATAAATATATGGACTGTAATTATTGGATACTTGAGTACCCACAGGTAACGAGATCTTGGGTAACTGGATACCAAATTTCTAATTGTCCCAGCTCTATTGAGGTATCATCTACATCAATAGCTTTTGCACAAAGTAGTCCCAGATGAAATCTTCCTCAGAATGTCAAAAACTTTTGTTTTATGCCTAATGATATTAAATTTGAAGATATGAATACCATTTTTTTAAAGTCATCAAGATATGAACCTTAAAACCTAATCAAATTCATTCATAATGAATCACAGGATTAGCACAAAACTATTGAAAGTGCCTACAAACATAATAAACAATAACAATAGTTTAATCTTACCCCTCAAAACACGTTTTTTCATGCAGACAGTCTAAACCTGATTTTCTTTTTATTTGTTAATTAACTTAATTTATTTTTTTGCCATTTTAATAAAGGTCATGACCATACATTTTAATAAATTGCATTAACATAATAACTTAATACTATATATTTTTATAAAGCTTCAGATATGTATTAGTAGAGATAATCTTAACCCTTGTCCCACTGAAATCAAATTTTGTTTAAAAAAAAAATTACAATAATAGAATCTAGCCACTGCTACCAAATTTCACAGCTAGGTGGATTCTGGCTATGTCTGTAAAATTTCCAGCCCAAAGACAACCTGCCAACAGTGGGACTTGAACCTGTTACGGTTCAATTACGAGTCGAGCACACTAACCACTTGGCCAACAAGCCAGACATTTAAATTCAGCAAGATAAGGGTTAAATAAACGGCATAATTTAAGTACAATCAATGTACATTACATTCTGCTTAAAATTATACCAATTTATAACGAACAAGAGATGTTTGTAAAACATTTATGCCCCCCCCTCCCCCCCTTAAAGCAGGTCCGTGGCCTATTCTCTGTCAATTATTCTCACAATAACTCACGAAATATGATGAGTAGAGTTATGGTTCTTGTGCACTGCACTTCTCCTCAATGAGACCTAACCACCTGTGAAGTTCCATGATTCTAGCTTGCATACTTTTTGAGATAAACTTCAGACAAAAAAAAACGGTCTACAGACAGACCTACTGACAGACCGCAAAGCAATATACCCCCTCTTCTTTCAAAGAGGGGCATAAATATCATGGTCCCAGACATTATTTTCAAAATTTTGTTAATAATAAGATACAATATCATATTTCATTGGTCCCGTTATATATTTGATGTTTTCTTTCAAAACAATCAACTGTTGAAAAAGATCATTGAATTTACAAACAAATGAAATTTTAAGGAACTTTGAAATTTCAAACATTTCCAATCCAAGCATCATTCTGTCTACTTATCAATGCAAGCTTAAATTGGTTTATTGTAACCCTTTTAATTCTATTCAAAACATATTCCTTTTGTCCATAGCTTTGACAGACAGCATAGACAAAGATCAGCCTGTACAGGCCTGAAATCTGATCCCAGCATACAGTGACTCCCTTTTACATATGGTAATTATTAAGGGTAAAAACTATTGGAAATTATGCCCCACTTTGCATGCGTATCTGCATGCAAAGTGGGGCATAATTCCCAATAGTTTGAAATCCTTTTTACATTCTGATCGCAGGGCTTTTTTGTCAATCGAAGCTGTCAGAGTATTACAAACACAAGAAATAATCCTCAATAATTATGCTCAGCTGTTCAAGTAAAAACTATTGGAAATTATGCCCCACTTTGCATGTGTATGTGTTTGCAAAGTGGGGCATAATTCCCAATAGTTTGAAAGCGTTTTTACATCCTGAACTAAGGGCTATTTTTGTTAACCAAAGCTGACAGAGTATAGTATTACAAACACAAGAAATAATCCTCAACAATTATGCTTAGCTGTTCAAATTAAAAGCATCTTATATATTACAGCAACTTTTTATAAGCAGGCACGAAGCACTAGTTAAAATGCAGAAGGCACATTATATGTCTGACCCTCATGTTCACCCTCTTTTTTAAATTCAATTTCATAATAAAATTAAGGGACATCAGCGAAATTAAAGACAAATCTAATCAAAAGTTTGGTTACAATAAATTTGAACATTGTCCAAAGGCAATGTATTTAAACCATAAATGCTATGCAGGACAGTGAGAGTGGTTAACACACCCCTCCTTAAGAGTCATCATTATGATGACAATATAAACCTTTAGGTAGTAATCTGCTTTAAGCACTAACAAAGTCAGTAAAATTATGATATGAATGGCTCAATGGCCTAATCCTGGACAGCCCCTATCTTACAAACAAATTGTCTGTAACTGAAGCAAAGCTGAAAATAACCAACACGGACCTGTGTCAAACCCATGGGGAATGGAAATACTAGAGATATTTGATTTACAAGGCCAATGCGCTAACCACTGAGCCAAAAAAGATCTCACCTGACGCGGTTGTCAGGCATTGTAATTAAACCATAGTAGCTATGCAGGATAGTTAGAGTGGTCTCCAATCGCAATAGGTAAAAAGTGAAGATTTGGATTAGATTGTAAGGATATACCGAGGGGTCAGTGCAACACTTTTGTAAGTGCCTATGAAAATATAGGCACTTACAATAGTGTTGCACTGACCCCTCGATACAAGCTAATCTCAGCTTTTTCAAAAAAGTGATTTTGTGAAATGTCATAAATGGCTCAAACAAAGTAATTGAAGACAAACAGAGATGATATGAGTACAGTGGAAGAAACAAAACTTGAACTGGAGTTTATAAGTGGCTTTGATTTTGAACTTTCCCCATAAAAGTATGAGTATCAAATATATTGATTTTGAACATAAAGGGCCAGCTATATAATGTGTCATATAAACACCTCTGAGCAATATTCATAAAGGCTTCTCAGCTACGCCTTTTATGAACATTGTTCAGAGAAATAAAACATCAATATAGAGTATAATAGAGTGCTTTAAACATAAACATAACATTGGAATGAAACATTCTCTTTTTCCACCACAGTTTTCAAACAGTCAAGACACAATCAAGTTGATTTACTATCTGCATCAGCTTATACTTGACAAAGATCACAACTCCTTTGGCTTGTCTCAAGCAGAAACTATTCACTCCCTCATTTTTAGACTGCTACAAAATCTAGCTGCTGACTAGAAACTGCTCACTACTACATATCACTGTTTTACCATCTTTTGATTATTGTCATCTTTGTGCATGGCTAGTTTTCTCATTTGCCTTATAACAGCGGTGGCATTATAAGCCCGCTTCCATTTACTTTTAATAAAGTTCTTTTGCATTTGGGCACTGACAGAAGCGTGGATATCTTTGTCGAGAGCTGTGTTACCAGAAATCCTGAAATGACAATCATGTATAAGGGCATAAAAACTATTTTATAGAATTATGCACTTTTATGTGAAATACAAATTAATATCATATGTGAAAACACATCTTTGATGGATGATCATAACATCATGATCATGTTGAAAGTGGCTTTAAACCCAATTCAAACAAACAAATCCTCTCTCAGTCCATCACATTTATTACTTTGATATATTTACTTAAAAAGTCACAATTTCTCCTCTCTACAATTTTATACTTTTTTTTAGGAGAATAGCTTGAAAGTTTTATAAACAACTCTGTTTTTTAAAATTAGTCTAGCTCATTATGTGAAAAATAAACAACAGTGAGATATTATTTGAGCCTGTGCGTGACATTTCCATCTATTTCAAATGTGTGCCAAGCGAAGATCCTGGTCAGCCTGTGCATCTGCACAGTCTAACCAGAGTCTTCACTTTGCTATGTGTAGATAGAATAGGTCTCAAAGTGTCTTTAGACAGTCTGGTGATCTTATTAAACTCTGTGGCTGTATAGGATGGTTAATGTTGGTACTTTACACACATGTAAAATTATTGGAAATGTCACACACAGGCCCATTTAATGAATGATTTGATTGATTGATGCAAATTGATAAGTTAATTGAAAGCATCAATACGCATGTACAAACAGATGCACAGACACACAACAGACCATATCAATGGCCCCATTGGACTGGCTTTATCCAGTAGAGATAAAACACATAAATCATACATACCATGGGAATGCAATAGCTTTTTTACAATCAAATCTCTGCTTTGGGTCTTTGCACATTAAATGTTTGATAAATTCTTTTGCTGGAAGAAAATGAAAATATACGAAATTAAGGGTAGCTTTGCACAAAACAATATCAGATTCTTAGCAGCTGGGTAGTGAGCAAAAGCTTTAATCTTGTCATGCTGAACCCTGAATATTCTTGCTTTGGCAGGAGTTTTAGACAAAGATCAGCCTGCACATATGTGCAATCTGATCACGAGTCTTTACCACCTTATTTTCATGTTCAAACCAGTAAGTTTAAAAAAAAAATCTCTTTCAAATTAAAATCAGACTTAAAACAAGTGCCTCCAATGCTTTCAGTTCTTTGATTCTAAAGCATTTTGCCAAGATTTTTATTCATCATAGGGCATTTTTTGGGTCTGTCTACTCATTCTGCGCAGTCTGTCTAGGGTCAGATAGTCCCTTTTCACGTGACCAGTCAGGTTATTAGTTGTTTTACCCTTTCCTGTTTTACAAAATTTTTGACCTGTCCAAATTCAAAGGTTTGCTGACGAAAATTTAAAGTGGATTTTATTTGAAAAAATAACCATTCTGTAAGGTAGAAAATAGTGTGGAAAAAGAAGAAATTGCTTATCAGAAGCAATTTCTTCTTTATTCACAATGTTTTCTCAATTATAAAATCACTGACACGTAAAAAGCAGGGATTAAACAGGAAAGGGTTAATGTAGACTGTATTTGGGAGAAAGTGTATATGACTTTGATGTATCGTCCCGGTATGGGGAATCAAACTCAAACTCTACCCAAAAAAATTGTTGAAAAACTGTTCCTAGGGCCCCTTTTCCCATGTTATCCTATTGAAATCATTTATATGACCTGACAAATATTCTGACCAATTTCTTAGAAGATTCTGACAAAATTGTACCTTAAAGAGTATAAAGAAGAATTTAACAATTAATCTCCTTTTTCCATCTTTCCCCTTTTAACTTTTCCTGATTACAAGGGGTCAGTGCAGCACTATTGTAAGTGCCTATATATTCATAGGCACTTACAATAGTGTTGTGCTTGTGCCTCAATTAGGTTCCAAGGCTTATGACCAAGTTTCAAGATGATTGGTCCAGAATTTTGTCCACAATTAGATAATTTGATAAATGTACGTAAACTGTATTTGAGGGAGAGAGTACCCAACATCGATATATAATCCAAGTATGGAAAATCAATATGTTAAAAAACTGTTTCAAGGGCCCCTTTTCCCATATAATTTATTGGATTTTCCCATTTACAATTGAAATCAATAGAGTGGCCTATTCTATGAAGACCAAATTGTATCCCAAATAGGGTAAAGAAGAATTTGACACTTAGTCTCCTTTTTCCATATTACCCATTGAACCTTCCCTGTTTAAGTTAGGAGGGGACAGTCCATCACTAGTGTAAGTGCCTATATACTCAAAGGCACTTACAATAGTGTTGTACTGATCCCTCAATTAAGTTCCAGATTAGGTTCAAGATGATTGGTCAAGAATTCTGACCCCAATTAGATAAGTTGTTAAATGTTGATCATAGTTGAGAAAAAGCGTACCTGACTTTGATATATCGTCCCAATATGGTGAATCAAACTCAAACTCTGCCCGCAAAATTTGTTGGAACAAGGCAGCATCATTTTCATCATAGAAAGGGGGATAACCACATAATCTGGAATGAGTTTAAAGGGAGATAACAGGACATCATTCTGGTATCTTATAAACTCACTAAATCTTTTATATCAATACCTTTTCAGTAATAGAAATCCATATTAGTTTATTGGTTCAATGGCAAAAAAGTCGTATATTTTCTGTTTGATCTTTTAAATTTTCATTTTGAAAAACTTATCAGACTTATGCATTTAAATAATAAATAAGAAAAAGATATTTCTGCAAAACTAATCCCCTAAAATGGCAATGTTCAATGTTTAAGAGATGAAGAAAGTATTTGTTGATTTCAAATTTACAACCAATCAAAATACAAGAAATCTGATGGAAACAACTAACATTGAATTATTTAACCTTGAAAAATTAACTTGAACTTGTCAATGACCCTGACTTTCAAAGATGTGGATGACTCGAAGAACCTTTAAGCCTATTGCAATTGTTACTTGAATAGTGTGGAATTTATGGGGAAATGTTTCAGGTTAAGTATTGAAGACAGACAGATGGACACACAGAAAGTCAGATTTATTGTACTCACAAAATATAGGCTATGACACCAATAGACCAACAATCTACTTCTTTACCATAAGGCTGTTGAGCTAAAACTTCTGGGGCTGTGAAAGAAAGTAAAAATTATTACATATATGTGACCCGTTATACAAAAAGGGACCATCTGGGAACTCTGTTAAAGACTTATTTGAAAAAGAGATTAGGTTCAACAAAGGTCAACTAGATGTTGGTTGCATTTCTAAAATTCTTATACCGGAAGGTAGATTGATCATTCTAGATTCAGAAAATAAGCCAAGTGCAAAAAGTTTTGTCTCTAGTCAGTCTGCGCAATCCGAGCAGTCTGACGAGGATCAAAACTTTATGCACTTCCCAGATGGTCCCTTATTGCATGACAGGTCACATATTTAAATTTTGAAGCCCTGTTATGTAATATAAGGAACTCAGCTTTGTGTAAATATAACAAGAGTCAATGCTAAAACAAGAAACAAAAGCCCAGTAAACATGTGTTCCATGCTCAGCTGTTGGGTACATTGTGTATTTGTTTATCACCTCTTTCAACAATTTTTCAGTAATAAAACATTAGCTATGGCACCAACCTATGGACTCCTGTCATTTTTCATACCAGTAAAACTACAATATTCCACAAAAGTTCGATTGTGAATAAGGATCCAAGTTAAACAAGATGTGTTTGTGAAACAAATGGCCTGAAAGAAAACTGCAAATGTTTCAAAATTTTGACATCGATTCAAAACTTTACTAGTTCAGCATAGTGTTTTAATCCTTACACTGCTGAATTTGGATTTTGCTTCATAATCTATCAATTTTCACCCATCTTGCTCAAGTTTTTCCAACAATTATTCAGCGGAAAGCAGGTTATGTAGGCTAAGATCAGACTATGTTTATGCAGTGTGATCCTAGTCCATACTGTCTGCTAAAGCTTTGTGTGCAGCAAGAATATACTGTGAAGAACATCATGTTTGTTTGTTTGTTTGCTTGAAAGGGGTTGAACATTGTTACAATCTTACAGTTGTATCACAACAGCCGGAACACCTAAAAATAGATTACAGGGTTTTTTTTCTTTTTCTTTGAGCGGTACCCTAATAAGGATCCTTTCCCAATGCCAAAAAGTGACATTTCTTCCCAAAATGATGGAAAAAAATCCCAATTTATCAAAATCAAGAACCTTGCCAAACTTTAAAAGAAAAATAAAGAGTAAAACATATTGTTTCTTACTTTAGTTTTACCTTGCATGTCTTAGGAGGCAATGAAAACTTTATTCTGGTAGTAAATTGTTAAAAATACTTCAGTTTTTGTCCAAAACCTTAATATAAATATTTTCCGAATTTTTGAGAAAACAACTTATTTATCCCAATATGCCAGGTTTCGGACCTATTCCCAAAACCCTGAGAAAAAACGCTGACTGATGTCTGGTACTTCTTGCACCAGTACTACCATTACCTCCTTTCCTAGCCTCAAGCTTCTTTCCCACTGAGGATCATGATCATCAACCCTTTGGTGGGAGAGAAATGTCAGGAAGGATATTTCCCGTCACCAGGGATTGAACCCATGACATTCCACTTTAAACATCATGACAAGGATCGTAGGCTTAAGCCTGCCTTATATCTTTATTTCCCAATGAAAAATCAATGTGATATATGTGATATTTCAAATGGGTACCTACAGTATAGGGTTTAAGTAAGACATAATGAAATTTATCTTATAACTATACAAACATCCGTGTGGTAACATCCCGAGTGATATTTTTTATGATATCACATAGTTATTTTTAGAACAATAATATCATGCAGTTATTTTTAGAAACTTGCATTTCAGTTAGAAACATCAACGAAAACAAGACAAAAAAGATTATAAGATAAATATAATACATACTAAGTGTATTGTATGAAAAATATCCAACTCATTTGTGAGAATTGATTATTGTCTCGGCATAGCCTCGACAATGATCAATTCTCTCAACCTCGTTAGATATTTTTTTTCATACAAAACACTAAGTACGTATTATATATATATATATCCTCTATCTGTAGCTCTGATGGATTTAGATTTGTCATCTTGAAATTACTAAAAGATATATCAATAAGTTTCGTAAGTCAGCAGACATTCACATAAATGTCAGACGATGTCTAGCAGCATATAACTTAAACCACAAGATTACATAAATTGGATTCCATATAAAGTTCAATGCCTTACAAAATTATAATCACCCGTATTGAAGCTTCATTTCAGGTTGAGGTACAATTTGAAGACACATCAGTGAAAAACAGTTGTAACTGGATATAAAACATATAGGCAGTTTCAACTGTTGGCCACTGAGCAGTCAGTGAGAAATAGTTGTAACCGACCAGAGCTACATTTTGAGGGGGTATTTTGGACTTAAGATTGATTGGCTTGTGTCGCTCCACAGGCTTGAATTTCTTGTAATAGCAAATCTAAGTTTTGACTAGATTTTTAGATATTTTGGGTTCTACTGATGTTGAAATGATTTTCAAAGTTTCCACTATTATAGCAAATAGAGACATATTCTTTATCCAATGACAATAATTTTTGGCTGCATGATAATGGGTCACCTAAGGATCATACTTATGAAGATTGATTGATACCCATAAGTTACATTCTGAGAAAATGATTTTCAAAGTTTCGACTATATAACGTATAGGGAAATGACCTCCGCCCATAAAATACACATTTTTTCATCCAATCACAACAAATTTTGGTAGACTGATAATGGGTCACTCAAGGATTTTTCCAGTAAAATTTGGTTGATATCCATCGTTTAGATTCTGAGAAAATGATTTCCAAAGTTTCCACTATATAACATTTTGAGAAATGACCTCCGCCAATAAAATACATTTTTTTCTTCGAATCACTATAATTTTTGGTAGACTGATAAAGGGTCACTCAAGGATCATTCCAGTGAAATTTGGTTGATATCCATTACTTACATTCTGAGAAAATGATTTTTAAGTTTCCACTATATAACATTTAGATAAATGACCTCCAACCATAAAATGCATATTTTCCATCTGATCTCAATATTCTTCCTAGACTGATAAAGGGTCACACAAGGATCATTCATGTAAAATTTCATTGGTATCCATCAATTAGAATCTGAGAAAACTCACTTTTTACCATATTTGGAAATTAGCCAAGCCCATTAAATCCATGTTTTTCATAAGATCAAAATTCTTGAACAATTCAATTCTTGAAAGAGGGTCACCCAAGGATCATTTCTGTGAAGATTGGTTGAAATTCATCCAGTAGTTTCTGAGGAGAAAATTTTTAAAGAAAAGGTTTACGACTGGACGCACTGACGCACGGACGCAAGGACGGATGCACGATGGACACAATGCCATGACAATAGCCCCAGTGGCTTTCAGCCAGTAGTGCTAAAAACCTTAATTATACTGCAACAAGCGCTTTGGGGGTACTCATGGGAATCGACTGGTCAAGATGATTCAAATGAGTACCCATAACATTGGGTTTTGTTAAGAAATAATGGTTTTCAATGGGTTTTACCCCCTCTTATCCTGTACACCTGTAACAGGCTTTAAACATATAGGCAGTTACAACTGCTGGGCACTGAGCCATTGAAGAATGTTTAAAATATGACGTGCGTCCCTGGAGTGAAATAACCCCTTGAATATTTTTGATATTACACAGGCGTTATTACACTAGTGGAAAAATTATGCAAATGAGCTCAGAGAGAATAGCAATGCTATTTTGGAACTACAAAAATGATGTCATAATCTATGTTTTGTGACGTCATTTTGAAACAGCGTCATAAGTTTTGCGGAAAATTGAAACATTGAATTTCAAGAATTTTGACGATTTTTCGCTAATATTCGGGTCATATTATAAACAGAATATAAAATTTGTGCTCATAAAATACAGAATTTATTAAACTCGTCATCTAAAACAGATAAAAACTCGGCGCAGCCTCGTTTTTATCTGTTTATAGATGACTTGTTAAATAAATTCAGTATTCAATGACCACTCATTCAATATCCTCCATGTAGGACATTTCTAATAATTTCATGGGACATTTAGCACACAGACAATTGATTCATAATCTGTTTTTTTTGTCACATACAATTGTGTAAGACTTACATTATAACCTATTTAAGACAAGAGGTCCATGACGTTCCTATATCGCTCACCTTTGTATCTTTGTCTGACTTGATAATTAGCAAATTTTCCAGCAAAAGTGATAATTGTATTTTTATGATTTGTGGCCTCGAGAGTGTAAGCAAGAAAATTGCCACTCAGGCCCCTTTTCCTGTGATATCATGTGAATCCTTCCAATTTTCAAAAGGGTTCGTCTTTGAGACATGACAAAAATTCTGACCAAGTTTCATGAAGATTGGACCTTATTTGTGGCCTCTAAAGTGAGAACAAGAAAATTTCATTGAGGCTCATTTTTCTGTGATTTCATGAATCTTTCCCCCTTCAGTAGGGTTCATCCTAGTGACCTGACAAATATTCTGACCAAGTTTCATGAAAATTAAACTATATTTGTGGTCTGCAGAGAATTAACAAGAAAATTGTCATTAAGGCCCCTTTCCCTGAGATACAACACCTATCCTTCCCATTTTTAAAAGGGTTCATCAATGTGACCCTTACAAATACTCTGACCAAGTTTCATGCAGATAGGACCATATTTGTGCCTCTAGAGTGTAAACAAGGAATTTGTCATTAAGGCCCCTTTTCCTGTGATATGGCAGGGACCCTTGAAAACATTTTGACCAAAATTCATGAAGATTGACCTATATTTGTGGCCTCTAGAGTTTACACAAAAATTGTCATAAAGGCCCCTTTTCCTGTATTATGGAACAAATCCTTCCCATTTTCAATAGGGTTCATCCTTGTGACCCTGACAAACATTCTGACCAAGTTTCATGATGATAGGACTATATTTGTGGCCTCTAGAGTGAAAAAAAGAAGATTGTCATTATGACCCCTTTTCCAATGCTATGGCACGGATCCTTCCCATTTTCAATAGGGCTCATCCTTGTGGCCTGACAAATATTCTGACCAAAATTCATGAAGATTGTATCATATTTGTGGCCTCTAGGGAATAAACAAGAAAATTGTCATTGAGGCCCCTTTTCCTGAGATACAACACCGATACTTCCTATTTTTAAACGGGCTCATCATTGTGACCAAACAAACATTTTGACCAAGTTTCATGAGGATTGGACCAAATTTGTGGCCTCTAGAGTGTAAACAAGAAAATAGTTGTTAAGACCTCAATGATATGACACAGATCCTTCCCATTTTTAATAGGGTTCATCCTTGTGACCTGAAAACATTTTGACCTAAATTCATGATTCGGACCATATTTGTGGCCTCTAGAGTGTAAGGAAGAAAAAGTGTAGATAAGGCCTCTTTTCCTGTGATACAACACTGATCCTTCCCATTTTCAATAGGGTTAATCCTTGTGACCAGACAAATATTCTTAGTTTCATGATGAAAGGACCATATTTGTGGCCTATAGAGTGTAAACAAGATAATTGTCATTAAGGCCCCTTTTCCCATAATATGGCATGGATCCTACCCATTTTCAATAGGGTTCATCTTTGTGACCTGACAAACATTCTCACAAAGTTTCATGTTGATTGGTCCATATTTGTAGCCTCTAGAGTGTAAACACTTGAATTGTTGACATCTGACGGACGACGCACAGCGGATGACAGACATTCAATGATCACAAAAGCTCACCTTGAGCATGCTGTGCTCAGGTGAGCTAAAAAAAAATCAGATTGTGAAACAATAGCCTGTGTTTGAGTAGCCTGAAAAGCCACACTATGCATTTCGTTTTTTTTGCATGTTGTAAACATATTATTATTGACCATGTCATTGGATGTCGTGACAAAGATTTACAAGCCATACGACACAACAAATAGTTTTGTAACAACTGAATAACCTTGACCTTTGTTACTGACCTACATATCCTGGTGTTCCACAAGCTGTTGCCATAGTACCCTGGTCCTCTATCTTGGACAAACCAAAATCACTGATCATAATCTTTGAGTCTTCATTACTATTGTAATACAGCAGATTCTCTGGCTGAAATTAAAGGCATTTTCTCTAAAATCTAAATACAGTATATATTTCTTGAGAGAACACCTCTATTAAGCAACCACTTTTATTAAAAAGTCTCTTCACTTTAATCAAAATCTATGAAAAAGTGGACATTCTTAAATTGAAAACTGTTTCATCTGAGGGACGATTCTCATGGGTTCGAACATCATAGGATTCAATAAGAATTATGCGAAAATGCAAAAATGCTATCAAAAATACCTGTCTTAATAATCTTGAAATATTGTCTTAGCGACAATTCCCATCAGCAACTCCTCTTTTGGTGATCCCAGTTTTACTGTAATGCTTTCTGGTTGATTGGCGCAATTTCTTAGTAAAAAATCACTTGGTATTATTCGAGGCAAAACCATTGAAATTACCAAAAATATTAAAAGCTTATTTTACTCATTGTCTTGACCTTGATCTTCAAATGTACAGATTCATATTATTAAGGTAGTAGACCCATAATAGTTCTGTGAATGAACATTAACAGTATTAACCGAGGTTTCCTAATGATTTTCATTAGGAAAACTTGGTCAACATTGTGAAAATTCATGAGTTCCAAAATGTTGTGAATCTATTATAGGTCCACTACCTTAACCTCTGTAATCATGCAAAATTTAGGGTTTGTATCTTCAGTAGGTTTACAGTTATTAGTAATGTAAATAATTGTTGGGGGGGGGGGGGGGTATACTTTGCATTAGTCTGACCATATAATGACCTCAGGCTCAACAAGTGACATTGACCTTGACAAATGCCTAGTAAATGCAGATGCACCTCAATAAGATCAACAATTATTCCAAATAGAAGGCTTGCATCTTGAAAAGGCTCAACCTAACTGATAATAATGTGTTTTAGTTAAGTTTTGCATTAGTATGACAGATGACCTTGTACTCATCACATAACCTTGACCCTCAGTAACATGAATCATCTGTAACAATATTCCCCCTATTTCTTGATACAGGGGCATAGAAAGTTTTATAATCCTGGGTCCAGATCTCAATGATGAGGCAAAATATAAGTCAATTTCTTTTGCTTAGAAGCAGGACAGATTTCAAAATGAATCAAGCTAAAATGAATGTCTAACATTCCAAGCCCAGCTATATAGGCACTTCAATATGCCCGACTTGAAATCCTGGCATTATTATCGTTTCAAATAAATTGTCTTCACCTTATTAATCATTCATGTCTCATCCCGGTAAACCGTTCAGCATCGAGCTGTTGTCATTCTGTTTCTCTTAATTGGTTTTACGCTGTGTATGCTGGCAATGATTTAAGGTATTTCATCCTTAATTAATATTTCATCACATTCACGATGCTTTTTCAAAACTTTTGCTCCTAAATGTAACTTTTTATGTCGAATATTTTTTCTTATAAATTTTCTAATAATAACTGTGTTTTTGAACAAATCAATGTTGTCATTGGGAAATTCCATTAAATGCAATATCTGAGAAATAAGTCTTTTTCTAGAGCATGATATTATAGTCAGGGAAGCATGACCAAAGTCTCCAAGCAATAGTTTTAGTAGAAACAGAAGTATTAAACAGATATCAATCAGTTGCACATAAAAACTTTATCAAGAGTTTCTAGGTCTGAACAGGGTTAAAATTCCACAAAATAAGATATAAGAGTCATTTATCTTTGTCAAAAGGCTGATATTATGGTCACAGAAGCATGTGCAAAGTTCCTAAGCAATAGCTTCAGAAACAGAGATTTAGAAACAGAGATATTACAGATAAACAACAGTTGCACATAAAAACTTAACCAAGATTTTTAAGTAAGAAAAGGGTTAAAATTCCACTAAATTCTTATATCGGAGTAATGAATTATTGTCTAGAGGCTGATATTATGTTCACAGAAAGATGTGCTAAGTTTCCAAGCAATAGCTTTAGTAGAAAAGAGATTTGACATATTTGCATGTAAAACCTTAAACGAAGCATTGAGCCAACGCCAAGGCTGATGCCAAAACCCAGGTTACTGGAATAGCCCCCCTATCCTACGAATAGTCCATCTAAAAGTAGACCTTTTGCAAAGTGGACTTATACCCCGACAAACAATTTGTCCTAGTTCTGGACAGGTATTCAGATAAAGTTCAATTGTGACCTTGGCCTTTGACCTTCATGACCTCAAAACAAGAGCACTTCCTTGGATCATTGGTATAAAGCTTCATAATTCTAGATCACTTTGTTCTTGAGTTAGAGTCCCCAATTAAAAAGGTCTAATGATTGATGGAGGGATTGATGGACGGTGGTATGGATGGAAGGAGGGTGTCAGACAGACATGGTGAAACAAATGAGTATAGATCTGCTGAGATATGCTTTTATACATTGGTATTTTATATCCCAATGCTTAAGGTGTGTGACTCATTTAAGGTTATATTATTCTTAAAAGATTGCTTTAACTTTGATTCTATGTAAAAAGAGGAGCAGCCCAGACAGAAATAATATCACCCACTCCCCCCCCCCCAAAAAAAAAAAAAAAAAAAAATATATATATATATTTGTCTTAAATGTAAAATTGGGAACACCCTGGCTAAGCCCAATTAATAGCCAAAGAGCATCATTCGAAAGTCAAGGTCCACTATATGATACCTATCAAGTTTCTAAGATATCTGCCATATTCATTTCTGAGTTTTATGTTTTAGCCTGCTGAATTATAATTTGGTTTCAAACACATTGCCAATGTTTTTAACAATTCCACCACTCAGGCTCAAGTTAATCAAATAATAATGAGGAAGAAAGTAGGCAGTGTAGGCTAAGATCAGCCTGCATGTATGAGCAGGCTGATTTAAGTTGATACAGACTTCCAAAGTTTTGTGCACAGCAGCACATTAACCATAATGCCACAAACAGCAAGGGAAGAGTTAAAATGGTTAATGTGTCCTTCTTTGTTTCTATTTAAAATAGGTTGACCACGGACAAAGCTGAAACACAACTCCACGGGCATGATATTGACTTGAGTTTAGTTCTATTAGATGATGCTACATACCAAATATCTCAAGTTCTCCAGTTTCAGGAAAAAATATTTCATCATGATTTCCATCTTTATTACAGTCGAAAAAAATTGAGTGAACATGAGCAGAGCTCAATATTAAGCACACAGGATCAACAAGGTCCTTTTCTTTATGAAAAGCCTCCTTCTTTGAGAGAGTACCCTATTTTCCTAATAAATGCTCCCATGAGCTAAAGGAAACATGGAATTTGATGATTTATTTTGTAACCATTTACTTAAGCAAAATATATATCAAATTGATATCTTTTTGCTTTTTCCCCTTTAATTTGATGTAAAGTTTGTCTATTGAATCATCTAAATGATTTTTTAGAGTAAATTAAACCAATATTAGAGAAAAGCTAGGTAATTTTAATAAACTAAATAAGATTTTCTTGGTGTAGGGAGCTTATATTAGAAAAAGTGCTCTTAATTGAGCAAAAATTGGTATCTGATGGATATGACAAAAGGTTTCACAAAAATTTGAAACCTTCTCTGTCTTAACCCTTTCCTGTTTTACAAAATTTTGGACCTGTCCATATTCAAAGGTTTTGCAGACGAAAATTAAAAGTGGATTAAATTTGAAAAATAACCATTCAGTAGGGTAGAAAATATTGTGGTAAAGAAGAAATTGCTTGTCGGAAGCAATTTCTTCTTTTTTCACAATGTTTTCTCAATCATAAAATCACAGGTACGTAAAAGGCAGGGATTAAACAACAAAGGGTTGATAAAGGTCTCTTAAAATGTCAGAAACAAGATAAGGAATGAGTAACAGGGTGTCATCGTATCTTTTTCTCAATAAAACCCTAGGTTGTTGGTACCCATTTGACTTGTCTTCGTGAGACAACTCCAGTGAATACCCACAGCATTTGGTATATATTTCATGTAATTTATATATTTTAATCTTACATCGAAAAAGCCTTCATCTTTCTGTACTTCTAAGAAGCTCCCAGTCTAACACAATTAGACGCTCCCAGTCTAATACAAGAAACTCAACAAATATTCAACAGGAAATTAAACTATGTTTTTAAAAGATAGAATGTGACTAGAATCAAGGTTGTCTCCTTAATCTTCAAAAAATATGTTTTTCCCATGAAAGGCAGACAAAAACTCATTGTGATACAGTAAACAAAGGACAAATGTTGTCACAAATCTAGGGCTTGTTTTAATATAATATTTTCCAAGATACCAATTTAAATTCCGTATAAGGAATGGCAAAATCTCTCTCTTTGCCAGTCTTGGCAGAAAAGTTTTTTTTGTTATTTGAAAATATCTAAAATGCTTGACTAAAGGTAACTTGTGTCCAGCAAACAATCAGCTATATTTCAAAATTTGACCTTGGCTTTGAAGCTAAGTGATAATTCATCTCAAACAGAACACTTCCTTATGATATTTGTGACAATAATATAATGGAATCAGCCCTGAATTGTAGGAGATATGCTTTGGACAGGCTCAGTTTTAAACATATGATCTTGGGCAATGATCTTGAACTTAGAAGAGTCTGAAAATTTGTACATATCTACAGGTGCATACCATTGATATCTATCTTGAAAACTTAGATCCAAGTTTTTCTTAGCAAGCATTGGTAACAAGAGGCCATAGTGGCCCTAAATCACTCACCTGAGTGAGCTGTATAAAACTTGTTTGAAACATGCTTTGACAGAATAATGAGAAAAATGACAAAGTCAAAACAATGCTGTTGATTCTACCCAACAAGAAAATAAATATGGCCAATTTTTGGGTTGATTGGGCTAAAAATGTGGCCTCTAATGAGCTCTCTAAGGTTTGAAGACATGGCCTAGTTTTTGACCTAAGTTAATCCAGGTTGACAGTCATTCCGCAGCTCATCCAAAATTTCATCAAGACAAGCGTTGAAACATATTTTGAGGTTGATCTGGCAAAAATGAAGCGTACAAGGTTTTTCTAATCTAAAAGGACGGGTCTCCATAAGGGCCTTTAACTGGCTAGAATAGATTTCTTTTAAACTTTTGCCATACATGCTATGATATATTCTGCATCTACTGACCTAGTTTTTGACCCAATTTCAAAATTGTCTGATATTTGATCAAGACACCCAATCTGACCAATTATCAGATTGATCAGGCAAAATATGTGGCCTCTACAGTGTATACAAGGGTTTTCCAAGATTTGAACCAGTGATCTAGTTTTAACCCTAGTTGATCCAATTTCAAACTTATCCGAGATTTCATCAAGAAAATCATTCTGGCCAATTTTCGTGTTGATAAGACAGAAAATGTGGCCTCTATAGTGCATACAAAATTTTTCTAAGATTTGACCCTGTAACCCAGTTTTTAACCCTAATTGACTCAATTTTAAACTCATCTAAGCTTTCATCAAGACAATCACTCTGACCAATTTCAGGTAAATTGGGCAAAAGTTGTGGACTGTAGAGTGCATACAAGAAAAATGTTGAGGATGGACATCCACTTATTCACAAAAGCTCACCTTGAGCACTTTGTGCTCATGTGAGCAAAATATTTCATGAACAGACACCAATGAAAATATTGTTACCTTTAAATCCCTATGAACTACTCCCTGATCATGCATGTAATCTACAGCCATCAAGACTTGCTTTATCAACCGACTTGCATCTTTTTCTGTATAGCTGCCTTTAGCTACGATTCTATCAAACAACTCGCCTCCCGTCACTCTATAAAATACATATGAAATATATGTACCATATTAACCTAAGCAGAGGTCAGCACTAACTGTTTTCAATGGATTCCTGTAGGGATCCCTATTTGTTAAGGCAAGAATCCTTCCAGATAACCTGGGATTCCTTTCTTCATTACACAAAATTTTAAAATAAATAGCAAGAAAAAACATAGGTTAATCATATATTCTAATATTTTTACCAGCTAAGGTTCTACATGTATTACTCAACTTTGTTCCTTACATTTGTTAGGAACAAAGAGGAGTTATGGAACCATAGCTCTAACATGGTAGATCCTGATTGAATGTATGTCTAAATTCTATAAATATAGAAGGATGCTGAAGGAATCTTTTCTTGAGTTAATGGGATCCCTCGCATCAAATCCTGCCTAAAAGTTTCACACTTTTCAAAAGCTGAGGTTCTATTACTTTACTTTGTTCCTTACATTTGTTAGGAAAAAGTGGAGATATGGAACTTTGGCTTGGAAATGGTAGAAACTGATTGAATGTACTTCTAAATTCTATAAATATAGAAGGATGCTGAAGGAATATTTTCTTGCCGTAATGGGATCCATCTTAATATTTTGAGATCTTCAAGATCCAGGGACACTATTATTGTCAAACCCTGCCTAATAGTTTCACACTAAAATATTTTTCCAAGCTAAGGCTCTATTTCTTCACTTTGTTCCTTACATTTGTAAGGAACTATAAAGTGGAGTTATGAGACTTTGGCTTGGAAATGGTAGATCCTGACTAAATGTATGTCTAAATTCTGTAAGTATAGGATGCTGAAGGAATCCTTTCTTGAGTTAATGGGATCCATCCTAATATTTTGAGATCTTCAGAATCCAGGGACACTAGTAGTGTCAAACCCTGCCTAAAAATTTCACAATCAAATGTTTTTCCAAGCTAAGGTTTTATTAATTCACACCATTTCTTACATTTTTAAGGAAAAAAGTAATCAGGCAGATGGGTCCATGCAAACATTGTAGATCCAAATAAGGGACTGAAATGTTTCCCTTTTCATTAAGCCTCTTGTCTTAACACGTCTTTATGCTACTTTGTAACAACAATTATGATTGTCTGTTTTTGCGTGTCCGAACTTCTTCACTATGTGCACTGTAGATAGATGAGATATTAGCTTTAATAAAGTTAAACCTTATATGGATAACTCAGTATGAAAGGGTTGTAACTGCCTATATGTTTAAGGGCACTTACAACTGTTTCGTGCCAAGCCATAGATACATGATAAAACACAATTGATTTTACAAAACATTACATATTTGTCAAATTCTATTTCAAACAGTTTTCCATTTTGCTGATTTTTCAATTTGACACAATTCATTTGAGTGTGGCATTAAACCTAATGCAAACAACCAAAATGCAATCAGTAACAAGAGGGACAGAATGGCCCTAAACCGCTCACCTAAAATTTATTGGTCCAGTGGATCTCATCAAAGTAACTTTCTGGCAAAGTTTCATTCACATTTGCCAAATTTGTGAAGAGGAGATGTTTTTACAAGAATTCAAAGTGAAAATAGACCCTGCCCAACCATTCGTTTCTGAGGAGACTCAAAATAAGCCCACCATGCCATGCCCATATTTATTGGCCAATAAAAATTTCATGAACAAGTTTTGAAAAGGGTCACACACAAAATCATTCTGGTAATGTTTCATTGAAATAGGCCCAGTTGTTCAGGAGCAGATGATTTTCAAAAATTTCAAAGTGGAAAAATGCCCTGCTCTGCCACACCCATATTTATAGGCAAATCAAATTTTCGCAAAAAAGTTTTGAAAAGAATCACCCGAGGAACGATCTGGTAAAGTTTCATTGAAATTGGCCAAGTGGACAGGAGAAGAAGTTTTTAAGATTATTGACGACCGACAACCCATGATGGACAACAGACAACGCACGACCAACTCAAGGTGATTCTAAAAGCTCCCCTTGAGCATGTTGTGCTCAGGTGAGCTAAAAAGAACAAACAAAATGTTACTGGTACTCACAATTCCATCACAAGGTAGACATAATGCTTGTCTTCGAATACATCACAGAGGCGCACTATGTTGGGGTGATTCAACCTGAAAATATCAAAAGATTTAGAAAATATTTTTTTTTGTTTTCATGGATGAATTGTTTGTTTCGGGTTTTATGCCGCTTTCATCAATCTTTTAGTTATATTGTGGTGGCTGGAGCACCTAACAATCAATTACTGTTATCCTTACACCAGTACTTTCCTAGCCTCCAGCTGCTATCCCACATAGGTCTATAATTATCGACCCATTGTTCAGAGACAAATAGTCAGAAAGAATAAGTGCCGCCGTTGTGGATCTAACCCTGGACCTCTAGATTGACAGTCTGTTGCGCTACCAAATGCGCTATGACGGCATCAGTAATAGAGGAATGTAATGAAAACCTGAATCATACATTGTGAATATGCAAAGCGTATTCATAAATACCTTTGTATGACTAGTTTTTTCACTTCAATTCGTTGAAATCTGACAAATATTCCTTTCATTACTTATAACTTAATATTTTACAGTACACACAAAAGTACAAAAGAACCTTAACCCTTTACTGTTTAATCCCTGCTTTTCATATGTCTGTGATTTTATGATTGAGAAAACATTGTGAAAAAAGTAGGAATTGCTTCTGACAAGCAATTTCTTCTTTTTCCACACTGTTTTCTACCCTACTGAGTGGTTATTTTTCAAATCAAATCCTCTTTAAATTTTCGTCTGCAAAACCTTTGAATTTGGACAGGTCCAAAATTTTGTAAAACAGGAAAGGGTTAAGTAAACACAAAAGCCACATTTTCAAAGTAAAAGGAAGAACCCTCATTAGACATTAGATAACACTGATTATCTTGTTTGAAATTAAACAGAACTGTCATTATGCTAATCAATCTGTGAACAGTTAATCAATTTGTTTCTCTCAAGAATTTTTGTTCAAATAATTGTTTCTCTGGTGCTTCACAATTGTGTTCCTGATGTTGCTAAAATCTCTGGGGCTGAAAATGTTGATTTTTTTTGCATGTTTGTACCCCCTCAATGAGAGACATAAAAGGATGCTTTCAAAAAATGGGAGTACAAGCTGCAATTTTGGGGCAGATTGCCCAAATTCCCTGCTTCAATCAGACTGAGACATTAACAGAGATGTATAAAATATCATTCTGATTTAATTTTGTTTTTAGTTTTCTTGTTTCCTTGAAGTAATCTTAAAAGTTGTTTTGTTTTAATTATCTTTTTGCTGGCAAGAAGTCATATTATCATGGTTTGAATAAAAAAAAAAAGAAGAAAATTATGCAAACATAGCATTTTCATTCAGAAAATTGTTAATTGACAGTGACTAGCATATTACTTTAAAGGAAATACTTCTTTTATAGAAATATTTTATGGCAACAAACTGAACTGAGTATACATAATATCTTCCTATATTTATTTCTTTTACGAAGCGAAAAATGACTTAAGAATTAATATACCAGATATGCAAGCAAAAAGGGGACATATAAGAAATTGTAAAATAAATATTTGAACAAGAGGACAAGACCTAAAATATGCCTGACAATTGACAAAGTGGTTTGGATAGTGTATAAGAAATCAAACTAATAAAGGGAACATAATTCTTCCAGAAGTGTATAAGGTTTACCCCCTTGATTAAATATGAATTGCTCTTTGATTGAAACATAATACTCCAAGTTTAAAGTTAATGTCCAGAAGCAAACAGCCCTCTGTTCAGTATGTAAAAACGTTTTGCAAGCGCTTTTGGATGGTTTCTTTTGGATCGTTTCGAAAGCACTTCGCTTACAATTTCATCCTGAATGCAGGGCTGGATTGGAGTTATGTCTACCAGTTTCCTTTTTGTGTGTGTGTGTGAGTTGGGGGGGGGGGGGGGGGGGTGTTGTTAATCAAATCATCATTCTACAAAACTTAGTTTTCTTTATGCTTTTGGGTGGATAATTTTGGGGACTTCACTTAGTCATTTCACCGCAAAATCAGTGAAATAAACAAAACTAGACTGTTGCAAAGCAGACTTTAATAAACCTTACAAGGGCTGGTCCACTATAATGAACTAGAACTGTCGCAGAGCGGACTAATACCCCCCCACAAGCGCTTTGTCAGAATGAAAGTGCTATTAGTGCAGGATGTGTTTGTAACTAATATTGAGGTCATATGTAGCATTTGCATGAAGTTTCATGATTCTAGGTCACTTGGTTTTTGAGTAAAGAGTCCGGAAACGAAAATTGAACAAAAATTGACTGTGACCTTGACCTTTGACATATATGACCCAAAAACAATAGGGCACTTCCTTGGGTCATAAGCAACATTTGTATAAAGTTTAATGATTGTAGGCCACTTGGTTCTTGAGTTAGAGTCTGGAAACAAAAATTTAACAAAGGCTGACGGTGACCTTGACCTTTGACCTATGTAACCCAAAAACAATAGGGCACTTCCTTGGGTCATAAACAACATTTGTATAAAGTTTATTGATTGTAGGCCACTTAGTTCTTGAGTTAGAGTCTGGAAACAAAAATTGAACAAAGGCTGATTGTGACATTGACCCATATGACCGAAAACAATAGGGCACTTCCTTGGGTCATAAGGAAATTTTGTATAAAGTTTCATGATTGCAGGTCATTTAGTTCTTGAGTTAGAGTCCGGAAACAAAAAGGTCTACGGACGGACGGACAGACAGTTGGACAGATGGACGGACGGACAGATGGACAGACATGGTGAAACCAATATACCCCCCTCTACTTCGTAGGTGGGGGGTATAAAAAGCATTTTCAATCAAAGGGGCCATAACTCTTTCAAAAGTCAATGAATCATAACCGAATAGGACTTGAACATCTCTGCTTGATACTAATCATATCTGTGAAGTTTAAATGAAATTCTTCTATTAGTTGCTGAGAAATGGAGGGGACACGAAAATGCTTCTGTCAAGGACAGACCGACTGACCAATAAGCTGACACTTGTATACCCCCAAACATGCTCTGATTTGATCAATTTCACTATGCCTTTCTATTATTTCACACTACTGCATATTGTCTATGTAGGGTCCATATTATACCAATGTCATCACGTTGCCATGCAATCACATTTAAAATGATACGCATATGCTTTCAAAGAATTTATCCTGAAAAATTGACATTCTAAATAACTCATTTTTTCCTTTGAAGAAATAGAATAATGATTTGTTTTTTGCATAAATCTTTCATCTTGTCAACAACAAAAGCTATAGTTTCACGAATGAAATATGAATCCAATTTTAACTCATATTTATCCAAACAAATCAATTGCCCAGTATGAAACAGTTGTAACTGCCTTTTATATTTATAGGCAGTTACAACTGTTTCATGCTGAGCCATAGAAATACCCTTGATATGCCACCTGCCATGTTTCATGTGCAAATCCATTTTTTCTCAGAAAAAAAGGGGTCCACCAGAAAATGTAATTTACTTACAATGTTCTTCAGTGGGTAAGCAAAATGTTGAGCAAAGCTTTTGAAAACAAGATGTGTTTGTGAAACACAAATGCCCCCGACACGGCATTTTTTTTCAAAGTTTGACCTTGACAGATGACCTTGACCTTGTCACATGACCTCGACTTTGGTACCAGCGGATGCGGATCATTGAGATCTATCATCATGCCAAATATTAGCTTTGTATCTTGAATAGGCTTGAAGATATTTGCAAGGTTAAGTTTTCGGGTTAAGTTTTTTCAAAGTTTGACCTTGACAGATGACCTTGACCTTGGTACCAGCGGATGCGGGTCATTGAGATCTATCATCATGCCAAATATTAGCTTTGTATCTTGAATAGGCTTGAAGATATTGGCAAGGTTAAGTTTTCGGGTTAAGTTTTCGGACAGACGGACGGACGGACAGACGGACAGACAGACAGACGGACATGAGTAAAACAATATGCCCCCGATCTCTCGATACGGGGGCATAAAAATTCATTTTGCGTATCCCTTGTCCTGAAATAATACTTTATTTTGCAAATTTTCAGATTCAAATTCGGTTTATCTATCCCGAAATTCCAGAAGGGTCCATACACCAGGTCCCTATCCTGGATCTGTGCATGGGGTTACTTATGTCACAGAACGTGGTAGGGGGACTCTGTCAGTGACAATTAACCGGTCACTGCTGTTAACTAGAACTTAGAACTGTGGCAGAGGGGACTTATACCCCCAACCAGCACTTTGTCAAAATGCAGGTGCTATTAGTGCAGGATGTGTTTGTAACAAATATTGAGGCCATAAGCAACATTTGTATAAAGTTTAATGATTGTAGGTCGCTTGGTTCTTGAGTTAGAGTTGGTAAACGAAAACTGAACAAATATTGACTGTGATCTTGACCTTTGACCTATGTGACCCAAAAATTATAGGGCACTTCCTTGGGTCAATAGCAACATTTGCATAAAGTTTCATGATTCAAGGTTCTTGGTTCTCCAGTTAGAGTCCGAAAACAACAAGATGTGTTTGTGAAACACGAATGCCCCCGTAACGGCATTTCTTTTCAAAGTTTGACCTTGACAGTTGACCTTGACATTGTCACATGACCTTGACTTTGGTACCAGCAGATGCGGATCATTGAGATCTATCATCATGCCAAATATTAGCTTTGTATCTTGAATAGGCTTGAAGATATTGGCAAGGTTAAGTTTTCGGACAGACGGACTGACAGACGGATAGACAGACGGACAGACAGACAGACAGACTGACATGAGTAAAACAATATGCCCTCAATCTATCGATGCGGGGGCATAAAAATAGAAGAAATTTGATGTGACCTTGACCTTTGTCAACCAAAAACAATAGGGCACTTCCTTGGGTCATAAGCAACATTTGCATATAGTTTTATGATTGTAGGTCACTTTGTTGTCTAGTTAGAGTCTGGAAACATAAAGGTCTACGGACAGACAGATTGACAGACGGATGGACAGACAGACAGACCTGGTGAAACCAGTAAACCCCCCTCTTCTTCGTAGGTGGGGGTATAATAATATATTGCTACAATTCTGATAACATTGTTAAGGTGGAAATGTCAGTAATGAGCCATTTTAGGTAACTCTTGTTTCAACTGGAGATTCAAAACAGGCATTTTAACCCTCGTCATGCTGAACCCGGAATATTCCTGCTTTGTCAGGAGGTATGGACAAAGATCAGTCTGCACATATGTGCAGTCTGATCTTAGTCTTTACCCCCTGATTTTCTTTTTTAAACCAGAAAAGTTTGAAAATAAATTTCAAAAAAAAAAACTAATTCCTACTGAGAGCATCAGGTACTTTCAAGACTTTGATTTTAATGCAAACTTGCCAAAATTGAAGATTTTATTATACAGCATGACATGAGTTGACCATTTCTCATTTTATAATTTGGAACAAAGTGATAGAGGCTGATGACAATTATGAAGAGTGGGTGTACTTTTAATTCAAATCGTTCCATGTTGTAGAAAATATCATAGATGGTTTAGCTGGCTGTACTGTATGGAAAGGGTTAATGTCCCAAAGAAAACAATTTTCTTATAAATTATAGATTTGAGTAATATCTAACAAACATGCCATTTCTATCCCAGTATATAATCAGGAACTATTTTTCTGTAATATCCCATTAGCTAATTGCAGCCAGGTTATACGCCCATGGATCCAGATATAGGAAATCATTAAGATCTAAAGATGTTTCATGCTTCATATTCATACATATAATCCTATGCTGTGGGCCAATCAAATCGTTTTTCACAGATAAAATTGAAATTATTTTTCTTTAAATTCAATGAAATTAAAATCTAACTAGAACTGTCGCAGAGCGGACTAATACCCCCCACAAGCGCTTTGTCAGAATGCAAATGCTATTAGTGCAGGATGTGTTTGTAATAATATTGAGGTCATTATATGTAGCATTTGCATGAAGTTTCATGATTCAAGGTCACTTGGTTTTTGAGTTAAGAGTCCAGAAATGAAAATTAAACAAAAATTGACTGTGACCTTGACCTTTGACCTATATGACCCAAAAACAATAGGGCACTTCCTTGGATCATAAGTAACATTTGCATAAAGTTTCATGCTTGTAGGTCACTTGGTTCTTGAGTTAGAGTCGGGAAACAAAAATTAAACAAAAATTGACTGTGACCTTGACCTTTGACCTATATGACCCAAAAACAATAGGGCACTTCCTTGGGTCATGAGCAACATTTGTATAAAGTTTCATGATTGTAGGCCTCTTGGTTCTTGAGTTAGAGTCCGGAAACGAAAATTGAACAAAGGCTGACTGTGACCTTGACCTTTGATCTACATGACCCAAAAACAATAGGGTACTTCCTTGGGTGATAAGCAACATTTGTATAAAGTTTCATGATTGTAGGCCACTTGGTTCTTGAGTTAGAGTCCGGAAACGAAAAATTGAACAAAGGCTGACTGTGACCTTGACCTTTGACCTACATGACCCAAAAACAATAGGGCACTTCCTTGGGTCATAAGGAACATTTGTATAAAGTTTTATGATTGTAAGTCATTCGGTTCTTGAGTTAGAGTCCGGAAACGAAAAGGTCTACGGACGGACGGACGGACGGATGGACGGACGGATGGACGGACGGACGGACGGATGGACAGACAGACAGACATGGTGAAACCAATATACCCCCCTCTACTTCGTAGGTGAGGGGTATAATAATTGACGTTTGGCAGAGAAATAAGAGCTATGCCTTCTCTCTGCTGTTGGCGGCTAGATAGTGAAAAACTGTAACTTGAAAAGGAGAGTAACTCACACAAAATGCAGCCAGATCCAGTTATCCCCCTTGATAGAACAAGTTGAACAAGTTGAACATAATATGTCCCAAGTTTAAAGTAAATGCCTTAAGTAGAACGTAAGAGACATCACAAAATGTCAAAGTTTTCACATGACATCAAAAGTGTCATTTCTTCATCCGATTACTATTTAATAAACTTTTGCAGTCTAACAATGAATTACCTAAGGACCATACCAGTAAAATTTGGTTGGAATCTATCTATTGATTTTAGAGAAAATGATTTATAAAGTGAAAGTGACCAGTCAGCGGATTGAAAAAATAACTTTAATGCAATCCCAATATTTTTGCATACTCATAAAGGGTTACCCAAGGATCATTCCAGTGAAATGTAGTTCAAATATTATAGCATTTACATGTTAAAGAAGTCACTTTTTAGCATACATGAGACATATATGGAAACATAGCCCTGCAAAAAACAAAGCGATGTTAGCTTGAAAATCTCTCATTAGTTTCTGAGAAGAAGATCTTTAGATGAAAAATTTAAGATTGGATGTACAGACTGACAGATGGATGGTCACATAACGACTACAGCTCCATGACAATAGCCCAACTGGGCTTCATGCGATGAAACTTAAAATCCTGAAAAAAATGCAATAAAATTAAAACACTGGATGCACTTATAGTACACATTTTTAAACCTGTCTGGATTAAAAAGGAAAATCAAGTTTAATAGTCTAAGATCAGTCTGTACTTAGGTGCAGCCTGATCTTTGTTTATACCCCCAACCAAAGCAGGAATATTCCCGGTTCAGCATGACAAGGGTTAATCTTAAGAGCTCTCTGCAGGGCATGCTTAGCGTCCTTCTAGCATGATTTTGTTTGAATGGGGTTTTACGCTGCTATCAACAATCTTTCAGTATATATCGCAAAGTCTGGAGCACCTAACAATGAATTCCTAATTTTTCTCACACCAGTACTACCACTACAACCTTGTCAAGCCTCCAGCTGAAATCCAACATAGGTCTACAATTATCAACCCATTGGTGGGAGACAAATAGTCGGAAAGGATGAGTGCCGCTGTCTGGAATGGAACTTCTTCTAGAATAAAGTCTTCAACTGTTCGCTCATTTTGAGGGGTAAGTGCAATACTTTTGTAAGCGCCTATATGTTTATAGGCACTCACAATAGTGTTGCACTGATCCCTCGAAAAAATTTGCTTCCATTACTCTCCAGCTGCTACTAAACATCCCTTGTTTGGTTATAATGTACAGAATAATGTTGGTCACCAGATGAATAATTACTGAATCATTAGGAATAGCATGTTCCCTTGAGTCACAATTAATATTCTTAGTTACAATACCTTCTATAGTAATATTAGATTATTTATTGTCTTAATCTTTATCTTACTGCATTTAATCATTGTCATGCCGAAGAAGTACCTATTAGAAATTGTATTAAAGTCAAAGCATTGAAAGCAGTGCATGTATAGTGTGAAATTATTGACATGACTTGACCTTTATGCAATGAATAAATTTACCGATGAATACATTTATCACCAAGGGTAGCCGAAAGCTTTAGAAAAACATTCTAAATCCGTGTAGTGTGTGGGTTTTAAAAATATTTGTATAATGTAATAGTAGCAATACACACTGTTTGACTGTGTGGTCGAGAGGTCTAGTCTGATGACTACGGGTGCTGGAACCATGAGTTCGAATCTGATGTCATCCCACTGTTTTTATTTATTATTTTTTTCTTTTTTCTGTTAGTCCCATTTGACTAAATATCTCGTGTTTGAATAACAATAATTGTTTTGCACAGTGCGTTTCAATTATCGCATTCTATCTCCTGAACTCAAATATAAAGAAACACAAGACGCTGTCAAATGGACTAAAGGGCAAATTTGGTTGATAATCGAAGACCTATATGGGATTAGCAACTGGAGTCTCGGAAGAGTTGTCGTGGAAGTATTCTTAAGAGAAATACCGGGCATCCATGGTTAAGCGTTCCGGTCCCGCAATATGACCGAAAAAAATTAAAAGATGCGTTAAACCCCATTCAAAGAAATAAAACAAAAAGAAATTAACAGGCAATACAAATAGTTTATAACAAACAGCAAAAATCTTTGAGAATCTTCAACATTATTCATAAGAAAAAAATCTATAAATTCGATTGAAACCAAGAGGAAAAATAAATATGGTGTCATAGTGACTCGAACCACTGTCTTTCGTCTTCTGAAGCTTTACTCTTTCCACGTGCAATGACATGCGTGTTCTCATCATAATGTCATTTAATAGGTATTTATTATGATACTTGGTTCACGAAGGTAAACCAGACCTAATGGGAATACCATGTGACAATCAGTCTAGCATGTAATGTATGCTAATAGAGGTTACAGTCAGTCATGTCAATGTTTTCCCGCTATACTGATAGCAAATCCATGGCTTTTTTGAAATTTTTTTTTTTCTTTTTCAACTTTGATTTAAAAAGGAAAATCAGGCAGTATAGACTAAGATCAGCCTGCACATATGTGCAGGCTGATCTTTGTCTCTACCTCTTGCCAGCTGGACAAGGGTGAATCAAAAGATTAAATCTGCAATTAGATATCCTCAAATAGATCTCTGTAGAGTATAGTGCGGTTTTATTGACTTGAATCTGACCCCTGCTATTTAGGTGAATAAAAATCTGATAATTCTTTTACGTCATACCACTTCCGTTCTCATATGAGATGCGCGCCACACATGCGATAATCCTCAGTGCGCCTTTGATTTTCGAAGTGAACGGACGTGGTTTGTTCACTTACTCGGGTGCGTCCACGTGGTGGACATTATTGGTTCTTTACCATTGTTGCATAGAAACTTCTTGTAGTTTCTTATTGATAGAACTGAGAATTTATTAACAAGTGGGCGAAGCCTGCTTAACGATATTTTACTGCCATATCGATAAAAATAGAACTCACGTGGTGAGTTTAAGATATCACGTGGTGTGTTTTTCCAAGTCACGTGATACACAATTTACACAAAAACTAGTGACGTTTTGCGTATCATCCCGTGGAAAAATGGCTGATGCACAACTCCAACAGCGTGGTAAAACCACCGAAAAACGGCCATTGGTCGAAGAAAGTGGCTCGACAGACATGTCGGATGACAAATCTAGAAAGCAGACGCAGTCTGCTATTCAGGGCAAGGCAAAACTACCGCCAAAACCGACGCAACTCGCTCAAGAACTAGCGAAAACAGTTTGCTCGTCGAAAGCTGGCCCGTCCAAAACTCCGGACGTCGTGAGTTTCAATAAGGAAGCATTGCTAATATTGCGTGAAATGAATAACAATATTACTCAAACAAATGCAGATGTCAAGGAGCTTGCGTCCAGAGTAGACTCGCTGTATGAATACGATGAAACATACGACGAGGGCGAGCAATATGACGATGAATATTTTTCACAGTCAAATGAAGGTAGTGAGGCTAATTTTGAGACTTTTTCTGCAACTAAAAGACCTCTTGAAGATGAAAGTAATGTTTTTAGCTCATTTGCTAAAAAATTCAAAAAGTCTGATGTTACAGATGGTCCAGTGAATGAAGGGCTTGCTGAATTGGTAAACTCTGCTTTTAAAGAAGGGATGCCTGATGATAACTATAATGACATTGTAAAAAACATTCAAAGACCTGAAAATTGTGAAGCTCTTAAAGAGACAAGAGTCAATCTTGGAGTATGGTCCGTACTAAGACCCCAAACACAAACTGAAGACTCTAAACTGAGGGGCATACAGAACTGTATAGTAAAAGCAGCATGCAATTTAACCAAGCTTATGGATGCCCAGGGTGAAAATTTGGAAGAAACGAATCTTGAAAGGGGCATGAATGCCTTGGGACTCTTAGGTCAGGCAAATAAGTGGCTAAACATTAGACGCAGGGAGTCACATAAAAAAGATATGGACCCAAAGCTTCATCACTTATGCTCTGCTTCAGTCCCATTTACTGATCTCTTGTATGGAGATTCCATGGTGAAAGACATAAGAGACATTCAGGAGATTAATAAAATCAGTAAAAATGTTGGCTCTACAAGAAACACAAGTTTTCGGGGCAGGGGAACACGTGGCGCTAGATTTCCTCGTTATAGAGGTAGGGGCACCAGAAGAGGTGGATACCGTTTCTCTGCCACAAATCAGATCCAGCCGTCAAAAAACGGGAAACTGGACCAAATGAGACCAAAGAGCCAGTAATAGAAGAAGTATGTTTTTATGCAGGTAGGCTTTCTAATTTTTCTGAAAATTGGAGAAAATTGACCTCTGATGCTAATATTTTGGACATTGCATTACATTGTCACATAGAGTTTATTGACAATGTCCCCTTGCAGACACATTATATAGATTCATTCTATCTAATGAACAAATTTGAGAAAAGTATTATAGATAATGAAATTCAGAGATTGTCTGAACTTGGGGTTATTGAAGAAGTATCTCATGTAGAGGGACAGTTCATTTCTCCAATTTTCACTCGACCTAAAAAAGATGGAGAACATAGAATGATTTTGAACCTAAAAAAGCTGAATGAATTTGTTCAGTACCATCATTTCAAAATGGACTCTTTCGAGAGTGCTTTAAAATTAGTCAAGCCTGACTGTTTTATGGCGTCTATAGATATAAGACATGCATATTACTCTGTTCCTATAGCTCAAGAACATCGGAAATACCTACGTTTCATGTGGAATAACACTACCTTTGAGTACACTTCGATGCCTAATGGGATTGGCTGCGCTCCCCGCCAATTCACAAAATTGATGAAGCCTGTATATGCAAACCTTCGACAAAAGGGACACACAAATTCAGGTTACATTGATGATTCACTACTTTTGAGTGATAATTTCAAAGAATGTCTCGAAAACATTTCAGATACTGTCAGTATCATGCAGAATGTAGGTTTTATGATACACAAAAAGAAATCCATTTTGATACCTGTTCAAAATATTATTTTCCTTGGAAACCATATAGATTCCATTAGAATGATAGTGTATCTTACTGATGAAAGGAAAGAGACCATCTTTTTAGCATGTGTGTCCTTGAGAAATAGAGAACAGAGTAGTATAAGGCAGGTTGCAAAAGTAATTGGCCTGCTTGTAGCTTCTTTTTCTGCAGTAGAATTTGGTCCTTTATTTTACAGAGAGTTAGAAAAAGAGAAAAGTGATGCATTAAGACAACATAAAGGAGATTTCAATGCTCATATGCACATTACAAAGTCTATGAAAATTGACTTAGACTGGTGGATTTCTAATGTTAAGTCTGCAACAAGAAAAATCTCGCACGGCTCTCCAGACTTGATACTTGTAACAGATGCTAGTGAATCAGGATGGGGAGCTGTGTGTGAATGCAAGGAAATAGGAGGCCGTTGGTCTCTCACTGAAAAACAGAACCATATCAATTTCTTAGAATTGTTTGCCATACAGTTAGCTTTAAAAGCATTTTGCGTAAACAAAGAGAGATTACATATTTTGGTTCGAACAGATAATGTAACAGCTTTGACATACATAAATAAGATGGGTGGCATGAAATCTCCTTTATGCAATGAACTTGCAAAAGAGATATGGATGTGGGCTATGAATAAGCAAATATGGCTTACAGCTGGTCATGTGCCAGGAGAATCAAACTTGGCTGATTTTAGCTCACGGAATTTCAATGATAATATAGAATGGAAGTTAGACAGTCATATTGTTAATGAGGTGTTTAACATTTGGGGTACACCAGTACTAGATATGTTTGCTTCCAGACTTAACAGACAATTGGACAGGTATGTGTCTTGGGGACCAGATCCATAAGCAGAAAACATAAATGCATTTTCATTATGTTGGAAAAATATGTATTTCTATGCTTTTCCTCCTTTCAGTTTGATTTCGAGAATACTCAGAAAATTGAGGGAGGACGCATGCGAATGCATTCTTGTGGTTCCACTATGGACAACACAGAACTGGTACCCAACTGTGATGGAGATGATCGTGGACAGTCCTTACATACTTCCAAAACACATACTGTCACTACCAGGAACGAACAAGACACATCCATTGGACAACAAACTTGTGCTAATGGCTTGTCGGTTGTCAGGACTTTTCTCCAAGAGCGAAAAGTTTCGTGCAGAGCTACCAATATCATCATGGCCTCATGGCGACCAGGAACTCAAAAACAGTACAATATGTACATTAAAAAGTGGTTTTACTTCTGTAATAAAAGGAAAACTAGTAAATTTCAAACATCTATAGATGAAGTGCTCGAGTTTCTAACAGAATTATTTGAACAGGGGTTATCATACAGTGCCATAAATACTGCGAGTTCATCTTTATCAGCAGTTGGATTAGTTATAGAAAGTTTCACAGCAGGGTCACATCCGTTAGTCATTCGGTTTTTGAAAGGTGTATATAATATGAGACCACCGAAATCAAGATATTGTCAAACCTGGGATGTTTCAATTGTGTTACGTTACCTTAAACAGCTTAGTCCTTTAAAAGAATTAACTCTGAAGCAACTTACTTACAAACTGATCATGCTCATAGCATTAACAAGGGCTTGTCGTGCTCAATCCCTGAATTTACTGAGTATTCAAAATTTAAGGCAGGAAGCCTCCAAGTTTGTTTTGTATTATAGTGGGACTCTTAAGCAAAATAGGGTAGGTGTAAGTACACCATATGTTGAACTTTTTAAGTATCCAGAAGATACTGAACTTTGTGTATATAGTGTGTTGCAAGAATATCTTGCCAGAACTGAATCTTTGAGGGATAATAATAGGTGTTTATTAATCAGTTATATTAAACCATTTCAACCTGTATCAAATAGTACAGTTAGCAGATGGATAAAATGTGTTATGTCAGCTGCAGGTATTAACTGTGACATTTTTAAAGCTCATAGTGTGCGCTCTGCGTCCACATCTACAGCATTTCGTAATGATGTAGGAATTCAAGACATTCTTAAAGTGGCAGGTTGGAAAAATGCAAAGACTTTTGGGCAATACTATAATAAAACAGTCTCCACAGAAGGCAGGTTTAGCACTGCTGTCTTACAGAATATATAACTTCAGTGTTGAAAGAGACCTCAAGGTAAATACTTCTTCCTTATTTCTTATTGGGAAAATCAATTTCATACAAGTAATTTCAAAGCTTTGAAGTCTCATATGAGAACGGAAGTGGTATGACGTAAAAGAATCCAAAAAATAAACGAGACTTACCTTGGTTAAAGTCGATGTTTGTTTGGGATTCTTTGTAGTCATATAACACTGAAGTGATCAGATGCCCATCCCTATAGTTGTGACAATTCCCCCAACCCAATTGCTATTCATGAAAATAACGTTACAGCAGAAAACATTTCCGCGGCAGTACAGGAAAATTACTTGTATGATATGGCGTTGAAACCTGAGGATTATCGCATGTGTGGCGCGCATCTCATCTGATCACTTCAGTGTTATATGACTACAAAGAATCCCAAACAAACATCGACTTTAACCAAGGTAAGTCTCGTTTATTTTTTGGATTCCTACTCAGACTTGCACGTGCTTTCATAGGAATGAATAACAAACGATATTGAATGTATTATACATTTTGTTAATTGATAGAATATGTCGGTAATTGTTATTTAAGCATTTTTTCCACAGAGGTCAAAGTCGGGTCAAAATAATCAGACTATAGCATCCTTTTAGGCAAGAAGTCAGTCTGAACCTGTTTGCTCATTTTGCTTCCATTACTCTCCAGCTGCTACTAAACATCCCTTGTTCGGTAATAACTTACGGAACAATGTTGGTCACTAGATGAATAATTACTGAATAATTAGGAATAGCATGTTCCCTTGAGTCACAATTAATCTTGTTAGATACAATACCCTTCTACAGCAATATTAGATTATTTATTGTCTTAATCTATATCTTACTGCATTTAACCATTGTCATGCCGAAGAAGTACCTATGAGAAATAGTATTAAAGTCAAAGCATTGAAAGCACTGCATGTACTGATAGCAAGTCCATGGCTTTTTTGAAAATACATTTTTTTTCTTTTTAAACTTTGATCTAAAAAGGAAAATCGGGTAGTAAAGACTAAGATCAGCCTGCACATATGTGCAGGCTGATCTTTGTCTCTACCTCTTGCCAGCTGGACAAGGGTGAATCAAAACATTATATCTGCAATTAGAGATCCTCAAATAGATTGCTGTAGTGTAGCATCCTTTTTGGCAAGAAGTCAGTCTGAACCTGTTTGCTCATTTTGCTTCCATTACTCTCCAGCTGCTACTAAACATCCCTTGTTCTGTAATAACTTTTGGAATAATGTTGGTCACCAGATGAATAATTACTGAATCATTAGGAATAGCACAACCCCTTGAGTCACAATTACTCTTGTTATTTACAATACCTTCTACAGCAATATTAGATTATTTATTGTCTTAATCTTTATCTTACTGCATTTAATCATTGTCATGCCGAAGAAGTACCTACGAGAAATTGCATTAAAATCAAAGCCTTGAAAGTACTGAAATTTAATAAAGTAATTTTAATTATTCAATATTAAAACAAGAGGACCATGATGGTCCTATATCACCTACCTGTGTATCTTTGTCTAAATTAACTTTTATCAAATTTTCCAGCAAAAGTCCTAATTGTACTTTTAAGACCTGTGGTGTCTATAGTGTAAACAAGAAAATTGTCATTAAGGCCCCTTTTCCTGTTATAAACACAGCTCCTTCTTATTTTCAATAAGGTTCATCCTTGTTACCTTACACAAATTCTGACCAAGTTTCATGAAGATTGGACCATATTTGTAGCCTCTAGAATGTAAACAAGAAAATTGTCATTTAGGCCCCTTTTCCTGTGATATGTAGGCTATGACACGGATCCTTCCCATTTTCCATTGGGCTCATCCTTGTGACCTGACAATTTTTCATGAAGATTGGACTAAATTTGTGGCCTTTTAGAGTGTATACAAGAAAATTGTCATTTACGCCCCTTTTCCCCTGATATGGCACGGATCCTTCCAATTTTCAATTGGGTTCAACCTTGTGACCTGACAATCATTCTGACCACGTTTCATGATGATTGGTTTGTATTTATGGCCTCTAGAGTGTAAACACTTAAATTGTTGACGCCTGACAAAGCTCAACGCAAGACAGATGACGGATGACAGACGAGACATTCAAGACAATGATCACAAAAGCTCACCTTGAGCATGATGTGATCAGGTGAGCAAATAAAAAAAAAAATGAAAAATCAGCAATGCAGTATAGACTAAGATCAGTTGCACATATGTGCAAGCTGATCTTTGACTTTACCTCCTGACAAATCAGGAATATACCTAGCTCAGCATGACAAGGTTTAAAATTTGTTTCAAACAAAATGCCTTTTTCCGTAACACTCTAACCAATATGGCTCAAGTTTTCCTTAAAAAATAAAGTAGAAAGTACATTGTTCAAGGTTGGGTCAGCCTGAAGATAGCTAGAAGAATGATTTTTATACCTTTAATTATATTCACAACAAATGTAAATTTAAATTCCTTTAATCAGAGGCAAATTTTAATGTTATTGAAATAACTTTGGGATCCGTTGGCCAAAGGCTAGTCTGGCCGCCAGACTCTTATTTTTTTGAAAGGGAATTAAATGTGTCAGTCATTACATAAACATATTACATAAATTCCAATTAAGTCCCCTGTCTCTTTTGTACAGCACTTCTTAATATGAACTTGGATTAAAGAGGCTTGTAAAAGAACAACATTTGTCCTTGGATAAGTGGCCTTGAAACATGTAAGTGGAAAAGCCCATGTTGGAGAAGTCGGGCATGGGAATTCTACACCCCTGCGCAGATCTTTACTTTAAGTGTATTTGGCTTAGCAGCCCTGAGAGTACTTATTATGATAAATTCCATATTCCCAAAAACTACCATCTTTTTATTCAAGGAAGTCTCTAGTCTAATACCTAATTAGATGTCTGGAGTCATCCAAACACATCTAATGAACAATTTAGGGCCAATTTAGGGCCAGCTTTTCCTGTCATTGAGAAGTAACAAGCAATTTTGTCCAAACTTAGTATGTGTTGGGTATAATTACTTTTGTTAAGATGGCATAATATTTCCCTTTCATGATTTATGACTTGGATAGATGGTGAAGCAAAAACTTTCCTAATCATGTACAGATTCAACATTCTTTCTCAGAGGGGGGCCAAACATAGATGTTCTCAATCTATATCATAATTAGGATGATTTTTTTTCAGTGTAAATTAAATCATCTTAAATTGAGCAAACAACAAAAGAGTGGCATTATAGCCATGAGTGAAAAAATGCAGGGTTTTTTTTGTTCAAGAATTTAAGATCCATCAATCTCATTACATGGAAAAATGGAGACTTATGGTTCTTTAGGATAAACTGAATCCATTCTTTTTGGCTCAAAGCAAAAGTTGAAATCAAAAGGTAAAATAAATGTTGTTTGTGACGGGAGTACTATCAATTCTACCTCTTTTGTGAAATACCTTGGTGCAATTCTTGACCAAAGTTTATCTGGTGAAAATATGGCAAGTTCTTTATTGCAGAAGGCAACTGCTTGGCTGAAGTTTCTTTGAATTTGATTTGAATTGGGGTTTTACGTCGCTTTCAACGATCTTTCAGTTATATCGCGACGACTGGAGCACCTAACGATGGATTCCTGGTATTTCTCACACCAGTACTACCACCACATCCCTTTCCTAGCCTCCAGTTGCTATTCCACATAGGTTTACAATTATCTATCCATTGGTGGAAGACAAATGTCGGAAAGGATAAGTGCCGCGGCCGGGATCGGACCCGTGCGAATAAAGACCCCTGGATTAGAAGTCTGGCGCACTACCAACTGCGCTATTGCCGCGGCTCTGAAGTTTCTTTATCGAAAGAACAAATTTCTCACACTTCATACTAGAAAATTATTAGTTTCTTCCTTAATTCAGTGTTGTTTTGACTATACTTGTGTCTTTTGGTATTTCAGTTTAAACAAAAAATGGAATGACAAACTTCAGGTACTACAAAACAAACTTACAAGATTTGTTTTAGATTTAAACCACCGTTCACGTATCCTAGATACACATTATAAAACTTTAAATTGGCTTCCAGTTAGTAAAAGAGTAGAAGAAATTGCTCTACTGCATGTTTTCAAGATAAAAACCGGAGCAGCTCCTAAATATTTGTCGGAACAGTTTATAGAAGCAGCCACGTCCCATTCATATTGCACTAGATTTAGCAGGAACTGTTCAAAGGGCTGGGACCCATGGAAGGTAATCATTTTCTTACATGGGCTGCTGCCTTTGGAACCGCTTACCAACGCCAATTAAAAATGCAAATTCTATTGCTATGTTTAAAAAAAGTGTCCACAAACATCTTCTTGAGTCCTTGTGATAACAATTTGTACAACCTGTGATATATTGCAATTTTCAAGTAACGCTCAGTTAAACTGTGATAATTTTGTCATGTTCAGCATTATGCCTCTCTATGTCAGCCACATCCAAGCAGGGGTCCGCAATGGAAATAAGAGTTCAAGATCTCTTTTTTGCGTTAACCCAGGTTTGGTCGTGGCAGACATGATTTATGTAACATACTGTGATATATTTTTTTATCGATATGTATTATTACATTTTATCATGTATTGTCAACATCTTTTACCGAATAAAATCTATCTATCTCTATCTTGAACTGCACTCCTTAATCATGAGAGGAACATAACTGCCAGGTTTCAAGTCAATCACAAATAGTTTTTTCTTTGTTTGAATCGGGTTTTACTCTACTTCAGTTATATGGCGGAGACTGGAGCACCTAACAATGGATTCCATCCAGTACTACCAATATATATTTTTTCCTAGCCTCCAGATGCTATCCGGCATGGGTCTACAATTGTCAACCCATTGGCGAAAATAGATATGCTCTAGAAAAAGAAGTGCACACCTGCCCTGACTGGACATGGGACCCACACACACCATGGGTGATCACATGATACATGCCATCTTTCGACTGGGGTATATATATGTGACCCGTCAATCGAAAAGGGACCATCTCAGAATTCCGTAAAATGAATATTTGAAAAGGAGATTGGGTCTAGCATAGGTCAATCAGAGGTCGCATTTCAAAAATTCTTTCACTGGAAGGTTGATTGATCATTCTAAGATTCAGAAAAAAACCAAAGTGCGAAAAGTTTTGGCCTTAGTCAGTCTGCGCAATCTGTGCAGTCTGACAAGGGTCGACACTTTATGGACTTCCCAGATGGTCCCTTTTTGCATGACGGGTCACATATATATTTTACTCATGGATGGAGGGAGGCATACACATGCCACACCACAAAAACTGTTGTTTTCTTCTGCAAGTGGAACTACATGAATGTCCAGTTGGAGTTTTTTTCAACTTCAAATAAAATTCAATAAATTTTCATAATACTTGTACACAACCTATATTGTGGGTACTCATTGGAATTGTATTGCTGAGACATAGGGTTTAAATGAGAAATAAAGACTGCAGACTGGAAATACCCCCTCTCATCTATACAGTGTACAGCTTAAATGTCCTTTTTCTTTAATGGAAGTTAGGATGAATTAACCCTTGTCATGATGATCCAAGAATATTCCTGCTTTGGCAGGAGGTATGGACAAACATCAGCCTGCACATATGTGCAGTCTGATCTTAGTCCATACAACCTGATTTTCATTGATAAACCAAAAAGTTTCAGAAATTATATTTTCATAATCAAATGCTGACTCACAAGTAGGAAATATAGAGCTTTCAGCACTTTGATTTGTATAAAATTTTGCCAATGGTTTTTATTCAGCATGACAAGGGTTAACTCTCGACAACTAAAGGGAAAGTTTGAAGTGACAGAACCCAACAGAGATAAAACCCCAGGATAATATCCTGCATCGCAGCGTGTAATTGCTGAGAAAGGCAATCTCTTTTTTGATTGGTCAGTGTATCGGAAAATTGTTTTTCACAGACACTGCCATCATCTTGATTGTTTATGATCGCTTTTTTTCACCTGCTCAAGTTTCATTTACATGCCACATCATTCTCTCTTGGAAAAAAATATTCCTTGAATAATAACTAAACTCTACTTCAAAGAAACACAAGGACTAATGTGTTTAAAGTGACACATATAACACACTCAATATGGGATACAAATGCCTAATTATTTGATTTGTTTGTTTGTTTGTTTGCATGGGTTTTAATGTGGGTCTCTACCGTTATGTACTTATATTTTGAGCTCAGGTGCACTAACTACGGTTTTCTGTTGTTTCTATTTTCCAGGACAACCAAAACATTTCATCCAAACCAGCAGAGTTGACCATCCCTCCTAAACTAGAGCTGTCGTCACCAAGGGCTGACGAGAATACCACCCCACACCGCCACAAAGGCTTTTCTATGAAGGAGTGGAATTTGAAGGGGCATTTTATGACATGTTTTACTGACCAAAACTTCTATTTGGAACTGGAAAACTTGTGATATCCTAAAAGTTTTTCAAATTGTTTTTACATAAAAGAAACTGACTAAAAACACCGAGAGGAATTCCATGTACACAGAGCGGAAAACTGTGTGAGGAGATGATGACACAAAATTATATCCACGGAAAGTCAATATGAGCGTATGTTCAATTTTTGACCCCCAGGGGGCGGGGTCAAATTTGACCTCAGAGAATAAACTGTTCGATATTTTGTCAACAAGATGATGTTACTTACCAAATTTGGTAAATCCCCTTATGGTTAGTGAGTTTTGCAATTTTAAATTTTGACTACCCCCCCCCCTTAAAAAGTTCAAAGTGGCATAACTCTCAAACTAATGACTGGATCAGGATGAAAATTGCAGGTGCACAACTTCATATGATGAGAAACAATCTGACAAAATTTCAGCAAAATTGGTCCCAAACTGTGGGAGGAGAAGAGGACACAAAATTATGTCCCCCTTCCTTAAAAAGTTCAAAGTGACATAACTCTCAAACTAATGACTGGATCAGGACAAAAATTGCAGGTGCACAACTTCATATGATAGGAAACAACCTGATAAAATTTCAGCAAAATTGGTCCAAAACTGTGGGAGGAGAAGAGGACACAAAATTATGTCTAAGGACGGACGGACAGACAACCTGATTCCAGTATACAACCCCCCCCCCATAACGAAGTGGTATAATTATATGCATCATTTACCAATTGGCTTAAGACAAATTATGCATATCACAATGAGTTTCTGTCGACTGCCTGATGAAATTTGGCTGAGCATGGAATCAAATGCCCAACCCCACTTTAGGACTTTGATGGCTCAGGTGGAACAGTTGTAATTCCTTATATGTTTATAGGGAGTCACAGCTGTTTTGTGCTGAGCCATTGAGATGATAATTATAACTTTTGACTGACCTAGGCTTAGCCCTACTTATTTGAAATCATGTGCATTGATAAGAAAATTCCTCATAACCTACTCAAATCATATTATTGGCACTTACATGATGTGACTATGACATTTCTGTCATTGAAAATTTAGAAAGCCAATCTATTTTCCGTCAAAAAACAACAGACTAAATCTAGCTTGCTCAGCATGGAACAGTTGTAATTGCCTACAAACATATAGGTACAACTGCTTTGAATTTAGCAATCTATAACTGTGTAGAATAATCTTCAAATCAATCCATTTAATTAGAGGCAATGAAAAATGATATAAAGTTTTGGGCAATCTAAATATTGTTTACAGTTGGTAAATCTATAGGTTAACCATGATATTTGAATGTTTATAAACAGACTTTAGATGAGTTTAATATAGATAAATTTGGATCAATTAACGTTTTGTAGTCAAGTCTTTTGACTGGAAGAGCAAGGAAACACAAAACTACAGTCATTTTTACCATCCCATGACTTTACACAGGTAAGTGTCATGTGACATCTCTTAAAGTAATATGCTTTCTAAACCGACTCCATCATGAAGAACCTTAAATTATAACTGCAAAAAGCAATGAAAATCGATTGGGAGAACTTGGTTTTTGTGATGAGTTTCTTAACTCTTTTCAGTATACAGGTGATTAATTACATTTGTAATTAAGTACCGTAATCTCACTCTTTTTAAATTTCAGTTCATCCCTTAAATTATGGCTATATCACATTTTCCCGCCTCTAATAAATACCAAGGTTTGACTATACATGTGTAGAAGAACAATATCATGTTACATTAAAATGGCTCTGCGCTAAACAGTTGTCACTGCCTATATGTTTATAGGCAGTTACAACTGTTTCGCACTGAGCCATTGATATGTGCTCTCGACATGCTTAATTTTCTAATTTTTAACCCTGGTCCATGAACATTGATCTACTAAATTTTCATGCACAACAAGTGACACATCTGCATCAAATAAAGAATGTTTTGGTAAGTTATTTTGAAAATCATTCATAAACATAGGAGTTCAGCTCCAAATAAGCAAAAATTAAACATTTGACCTTGACTTAATTGTGACCTTGATCATAAATCTCAAGCTAATTAGGAAGAGTTCCTTCATCTAGCATATTGACTCAAGATTGAAAACAATTGTTCCAGGTTTATTTTTTAAATCAGTACTAAGATATAGGAATTATGCTCTGGACAAGCTCCTTATTAACATTTGACCTTGACCTTTGACCTTGAACAAAATATCTATTTAATGGCATATTGACTCAAAATAGAGAACAACAATCTTGCCATTAGTAACATGCTTTGAAGAATCAAGACAGACAAAAGGACTAAGAGATGGACAGAGCTAGGTACCACGCCAAGAAAGTATCCATGCCTTAGTGTTGGGTACTAATTATAACCAGTTCTAGAACTAGTTTTTCAATTCAAATTCAAGAACCTTATATAAGAGTTCAAGAACTTTAGTTTCAGACCTGGTACTAGGATAAGTTCAGAAAGTTCAAGAACTAGTTCTTGAACCAGTTCTAGAACTGAGCATTCTTGAACTGCCATTTAAAATTCTAAAACATTCTTGAACTGAAGTTCTAGCACATTCAAAAAACCAGTTCCTGAGCTTGGGTAGAGGATTTTAATGTTTTTTTTCAGACAGTATAATATTACCAACAATAAAGCACTTATTGATGACAGTAACAGTATATAGCTCAATGATACAGATGAATAATTGCGGAATTATGCCCACTTTGTCGGCTTGAAATATTGATGGAATAATTCTCTCCGACATCAATGATTTAGTCATCCTTCAAGTTCCTCTTATCTTCCAGTTGTTTTGACGGGCTTTCATAGAGCTTACCTGGGAAGGTGTTGGGGTAAAATTTAAAGGTATTTTGAATATCTGATGCCTAATTGTGGCTCTCCTTTTTTATCTTTTTATTTCAGAAATGAGAGAATATTTAATCTTTTTTAAATTATGGTATTTTGAAACTATGACACTAAAAGCATAATCACCTTGTATGAATAATACTGTGAAGCAGATTCATACATGAGTGTTCTAATTTTTTTAATTTCATGCTTAAAAATACTATCTGCATAATTCTTTCAGAAACACGAATTCCTCTGCCTTGATTTTGGTATAAACTTAAAAGGTCTTATCACAAGCAATACACTTTTGAAGTATGAAATCTGTACCACTTACCATTGCAAAGAAATGGCAAATATTAAAGGTTAAGATTTCAACAATTTTGACCTTTAAAATGACCTTGACCTCTAATGATAACCTTGAAGTTGGTACCCACAGAAAGGTCTTGTCACAAGCAATGCACATAATTATCAAATATCAAAGCTGTATCCCTTACCATACTTAAATGATGGCCAATGTTTAAGTTTTTAGGTTGAAATTAAGTGACCATGAAAATATGACCTTGACCTTGACCAATAAACTTGACTTTGGTATCAATTGAATGGTCTTGTCATAAGCAATACACACAAATGAACAAAGCTGTATCACTTACCATTGCAAAGTAATGGCAAATGGTTTGGTTTTAATTTTACACTTACTTGACCTTTAAAAAAAAACTCGACCTTGACCAATGACCTTGAAGTTAGTACCAGTTGTAAGGTCTTGTTACAAGCAAAGCACATGTGAAATAAGAAACTTACCAATCACTTACAAATGAAAAATATCGCCAATGTTAAAGTTTCTAGGGAAAACAGACAAACAGATAAACAGACAAACACACAGTGCAAAAGCCACTATGCATAATAATAATAATAAAGAGCAAATACTTAACTACATCTGACATGTCTTTAAGGCTTACTAAGTGTGCCAGCTTTAGAATAAAGTAGAAGACTTTGATGGTCCTTAACATTTTAATAACACATTTTTATCTTTTTCAGCCGCCGTCATAGCGCAGTAGGTAGCACTTCGGACTGTCAATCTAGAGGTCCCTGGTTTGATCCCAACGGAGGCACTCATTTTTCCCAATTTGTCTCTCACCAATTGGTTGATAATCGTAGACCTATGTGAGATAGCAGCTGAAGGCTAGGAAAAGATGTGATGGTTGTACTGGTGAGAGAAATACCAGGAATCCAAAGTAAGGTGCTCTAAACGCAGTCATATAACTGCCAAAATGTTGAAAGGAGCATTAAACTTCATTCAATCAATCAATCAATTATCTTTTTCATTAAGATAAAGGGATTTCTAGAGCAGGGCTCGTGATTGACCCTTAAACCAGGGTTTTGACCCTCAAAAATCTGATAATACTGTACTCTATTTTGACCCCTTAAAAAAAGATAAGAGAGAAACAATTAAAGAGACAATCAGCATAACCATTATATATTTACTCATTATCCACTAATTTTATTGTTTTGACCCCTTCAACAGGAGTTTTGACCCCTAAGAATTCACTAAGAAGGAGTCAATGACTCTTAAATTTGAAAAGCAAGCACAACCCCAATAGAGGTGCAGTTCAAGGTGCCATTCTGTTCAACCCTTGTTATAGTTGATTGATTGATTGATTGAATGGGGCTTTCAAAATTATTTCAGTCATATCGCTGCGGCTGGAGCACCTAACAATGGATTCCTAGTATTTCTCACACCAGCACTACCATCACATCTTTTCCTAGCCTCCAGCTGCTATCTCACATAGGTCTACGATTATCAACCCATTGGTGGTAGACAAATAGTCGGAAAGGATTAGTGTCACCATCAGGGCCTTGTAATAGTACTTGCAGACTCTATGTTGTGAATACTTATCTAATACATATACAGTTCATCTTGCTCGAGTGACAACATCTATTAAGCTTTTTGGAGGTCCCATAAATTGTGGCTTAATACAAGTTCTACTGTAGTTTCACATTTTAAGTTAATAAGAAAATAATATGTTTGTGTCTGGTCGAGGTTGGGGGAATTTATCATGACAAGGCTTTGCAGAGTCATACTAATTTCACACAGCCAAGACCGAAAATCATTGATATTTTAAGACACTAATAATATATATCATTCTTTTCAAGTTTCACGAAACCTTTCAAATCAAAGAATTTAAGGTGAAAGTGGTTCAAGAATAACCAAACTGTTTCTAAAAATAACCTGCCTGATATCATTTTATGTTAACAGTCATGTGATATCAGGTCAATACAGGCTTCTTTGCCTGATAAATTCATCTCCAAGGTCAGTATGCTGCTTCTGTCTAGGGATCTTTCATTTGAAAGCAAACAGTGTTTTGAATGTTTTAAGATCTTTTTTTTCCTTTAAATTCAGGAGAAAAAAAATATTCTATAAGCTTTTTGATTATGTCAAAAGGGTGTAAACAAACAGTGTCTGACAATGCTTCAAAAAGTCTTCTGTAAGTAATATACCCAGGGTTCACAATTCAAAGTCCCAAGTTCTGAAATTTTTCAAGAGCTATGATTACTAAGCTAGTGGGATTTTTAAATTCACCCATATATTGCTGACTCAGCGCAAAACAGTTGTAACTGCATATATGTTCATAGGCAGTTACAACTATTTTGCACTGAGTCATATATATATGTATATTTTTAGGATCTAAACCCAGGCAAACACAAGTCTTATACCAATCCAGTTGATGGTTACAGAATTTTTAACATGCCCGCGGGAATACGAGACTTGTTGTTGATTGGAATGAGGGCCCTGTATTGTATTGTAAGTAAGATTCAATAATCGGCAGTCTGTGACAGAGAACGACCGAATGCGCAGTCACTTGTAAGTGAATTATTGGACTCATAATTGTATCACAGTCAAATTATCCCTGTCAATTTATCCTTAGATTTCAGAAGAAAACATGTTCCAATGAGAGGAACATTTTTATTCCCTTTGAGTAAATGAGTATAAGCAGAACAGACAAGATATTTGAGGCAAACATTTCATTTGTGAAATTTAGTTTGGTATAGTCCAACCGGGGTATTCGAAAATGCGGGAAAATGGGGTATAGCCAGGAGTAGGGGTGGTCTGAACTGAAAGTTAACAAGCGAGAGATAACAGGTACTTAATTACAAATTAAATTGAAACCCCCTATATACTGAAAGAGTAAAAAAAACTCAACAAGAAAAACACTATTTCTTCCCTATCGATATTCCATGTTTTTTGCCATTTCAATTTTAGTTTTTTCTTGATGAAACCTGTTTTTTTAAAGCACTTTACTTTTACGCTATAACACATAACATTTACAGATGAATTTCAAAGGACTGTGAAAATGCCAGTAGTTTTGCGTTTCTGTGATCAGCCAGTATAGTTAGAGACCGTGACAGCAAAAAATTTGTTGGTCCCAATTTATCTATATTAACTCGTGGAAAGTCTGTTTATTAACATTCGAATAGCATGGTTTACCTATAAAAGGTTTTAAATAATCTTTCCTTTCAAAAATTTTGAAGTATGGATTCTGTTGTAAGTGCAACACAAGTGTAAGTGCCTATAAATATATAGGCACTTACACTTGTTTTGCACTAATCCCTCAGTTTACGCAGACAACCATAAGCATGCACAACAGACATATCCTCATGAGAATTAATTTTTTTGTTTGCATGGGGTTTAATGCCACTTTCAACATTATTGCAGTTATGTTGTGGGGGCTTGTGCACCTACCCATGGTTTCATGTCGTTTCTTACATCATCACCATTTCATCCAAACCACCAGCTGCTCATCCAACTAAGGAGTATTATTTATCAAACACCTTTTGATAGGGGACAAATTGATGGCTTAGCGTGAAACAGTTTTAACTCCCTTTATGTTTATAGGGAGTTATAACTGTTTGGCACTGAGCCATCGAAATTACTTATGACGAATTGACTTTTGTAATATTCCGAATTAAAATTAGATAATCTGGGGCTCAAACTCATGACAGCCCAATAGTTTACCACTGAGCTAGCTGAGCTTTGCTTCCATGACAACTAAAGCATTGCCTTTTTAAAGCTTTATTTTCCATATTCAGTCAAAAGCTTAAAATTATCAGTTGAAGAAATATAGGAATCTATGAAAGCTTTATAGGTTATTTCTCTCATCAATAGCACATTTCATAATGTGATCTGCAAAGAAACTATTTACAAGATTACAGTAATTTCACACCTGGTTCGAATGCTGTCTCCTGACCTTTAGAAAAATAATTTCAGTTTCAGACATTTTTAACTTTCACACTTTAACCCTTTCCTCTTTTACAAAATTTTGGACCTGTCCAAATTCAAAGGTTTTGCAGACGAAAATTTAAAGTGGATTTAATTTGAAAAATAACCATTCAGTAGGGTAGAAAATAGTGTGGAAAAAGAAGAAATTGCTTGTCAGAAGCAATTTCTTCTTTTTTCACAATGTTTTCTCATTCATAAAATCACAGGCAAGTAAAAAGCAGGGATTAAACAGCAAAGGGTTAAATATCAGTTCTGCGTTCTGGATGACAAAACAGTGCAAACTGTTTGCTAATTATACCTCATATAGGAAGTTACAACTGTTTCCCGCTGTGCCATCGATTTGCACTTGTGTACAAATTGGATTATAATTTAAAAACAGTTCGCACTGTTTTGTCATCAAGATCACCTGGCAGATTTAACTTAAGGAGGGCCGTTGCAGTTTCGGGGGATTTTCAGATATCCGCGAAACAGATGTATGTCTTAGAGCATTCATATGCACAGATATATTGAAAATATCAACATAGCTTTCCACGCATATTTTGAAAATATTTACATTTTTCTTAGGGTGGCCATGTTTTCGAAAATATCAAAGAAAACTGTTTATTACACCGACCAATCACAATGCTGGTTGCTAAATTAACATATATTTATAGCCATAGATATGGAAAACATAAAAATATAATAAACTTTCTAGTAAGGGCATAAATAAGTGATAAGTGGACATTTTGCTTTAAATGCTCCTCAAATATAAAAAGTGAATATTTTTTTTGAAGGCAAAAAAAGCAAACACTTATATTAAATAAACTCGAAATATGCCAATAGAAAATTAGCCCAACTATTGTTCAACTGAAATTAATTAAGAAAAGTATATGTATCCAGGCACTTTTAGTCAATTTCATAAGTTTGAAGTACAGTACCCCCTTAATTTACTACTCTAATTTGATCTTGTCCAGGCATTGTTACGTCCCGTGATTTCCCAATCCCAATCCCAATCAACAATAAAAGTCATTTGTAATTTTGATACACTTGGTAACGCCTAGGATTTCTGTAATGGGGTTTAAACTCCAATAAAAGGGGGGTGGGGGGGGGGGGGGTAGTCATTTCACATCATTACCAAAGTTTTGCCGAATTACCCAGTGAAAGACTGAACACCCCTTTCCCTCTGGATCCGCCACATGCACAGCCATTATCCCGATCAAAACAAGAGGTTTTCCTCCATGAACTCATTTTCTATATGAGGCAATTACATATTGAAATAATATGCCATTTCAGTTGCCACGGAAGATAAGATGGTTTATTACCCGATTGAAACAAAAACGAAAGAAAACATGACTTTCGATTGATTTTAAAGATTTAAGAATTTGTTGATTATGCTGACAATTTTAACCTAATTTATTTTACAATGGTTTGGAAACAATTTCTCAAATTTTACATTGATTGCTCTTGATTCTGTGGATTACAGAAGAGTTCAACAGTCTCAGGGCCAAATAGAGGAAAAAGTACAATCGCCGGTATTCATACCCGATCTCGGGACTTCTTGGTCAAAGAGCAGACGCAGTAACTCTCGAATACATACGCATTTCGAATAATACGAAAGCTTTTTGAAAACATTGCTTATTGAAAAGCTATTGATGGAATATAAATAATTGTTAGCAAATTATCGTTTCACTCTTACAAACACACATAAACGGAATCAAATAAAGATGGAAATTTAGAGAGAAGAAATGAATTTTTAAAAGGTTGAAATTGTCCCTTTTCTACGTTGTCTCCTTTCCGTTTTTACGACGTGTAACATTCGTAATGAATGGGATCTTTATAGGCAAAAGTAACATATCATTTTGAAGATTTATAAAAAGAATAGTGAAAAACATACAGACAGTTAACAGTGCAGAAAAGTAAACTGAAAAGGAGAGAATCGCATCCAAGTGGCAAAATCTTATTATTTTGGGATATGATTCATCATCCCGTATCAGTAACCAAAGTCGTAAACAAAAAAAGCATATTTTTTCTCCTTTTCGAGTAATGTTCAAATAACTGAAAGATGGCTACCTTTTATAAGCATCCATTATATGATAGTTTTATACTTACAACGATATGACCCAAACTCAAACATTCCCTTTTGGTGATGAAGAGAAAGTGACAGCCCTGCGTTCAGGACAACAAAGCGAAGTAAACGATTAGCTCATGCACATGCGAGCAATGCAGGGTATAAATAGCAAAAATATTTTTCTCCGTTTTGTCATCCTGAATGCATGGCTTGTGATAGGTCTATCAACGTCGCCCGTACTTCGTTGGAATAACGAAGCACAAGTGTGAAACACTTATTAGATATACTTTACACGGTAATGCAGACTACCATTTTTCGGATGAACGTTTGTAATTCGTTATTCTGAACGCATGACCGGATTTCATTTTGTCCCTCGTAGTAATTGCCAAACCCTGCAGTTCAGGATGCAAAAACATTTGAAAACGTTTAGAAAGTAAACCTTTCTTAGCAGTCGTATGTTTCTGAGATGTTTCGCGGACATTTTTATTTCGAATTCAGGACAATCCTGGGTGTAGGTTGACAAAATTACGATTGTTTGAAAAAAAAAGCCTTCCACTGTGCATGCGCAACTTCATATGAAGATGATTTTAACAAGGCTCCCTCACAATTTTTTTTTCTAGGCGAGTTGTCTCCCCAAAACTGTAACGTCCCACCTTAAACTAAACAATCTTAACCCTTTGCTGTTATTTTTCAAATTAAATCCACTTTAAATTTTCGTCTGCAAAACCTTTGAATTTGGACAGGTCTAAAATTTTGTAAAACAGGAAAGGGTTAACCTAAAATTGTCATGCTGAACCCGGAATATTCCTGCTTTGGCAGGAGCTATAGACAAACATCAGTCTGCACATTTGTGCAGTCTGATGTTAGTCTACACCACCTGTTTCTCACTTTCAACCAGAATTGTCAATAGATTTAGTTTTTCAAATAAAAATTGAATACAGTTGGTACTTTCAGTGCTTTTGCCCTTTGATTCTGATGAAAATTTCTAGCCAAAATTTAATCAGCATGACAAGGTTTAAATATGAAGACATTACTTTAAAAGCAAAGTTTGATAATACAAAGAGAAACAGGTTTTTTACAAACCTTGTTTTAATGTGTAAGATCTATCTTTCACCATTAAACAGTATTTTCTTGGGATATGACAATGTGTTGATTTAAACTAAACTTACTGTTTTTGAAAAAAAAAGCTTAAAAAATAATTTTGCACTGTCCCTGGTTTTTTTTTAAAGACTAGCTGGATAACATTGTCCAATTTAGAAAATTTGTTTTTAGCTAACCAGGCCAAAGCTTGCTCCATTTCCAATATGCTGAATTTTAAGATATCTTGTTTTTTATTTAATAATTAACTTATTATACATGTTAATATAACACACATCTAAGATGAATAAATGAGATTCCCTTACATTCACTGTCCTGCCTGAAGTATGTTGTCTCCCTTTGACCTTAATCATTTTTATATTCTATAACAATTAGATGTGTATGAAACAAGAGGAAATAACCTCAAAGGTTATGATACCTTAATTTATTTTTTTTATTCATATTTGTTGTTGTTGTTATTGATATTGTTAACAAATAACATTAATCATGACCTTTGGTAGAGCTTGGCCCAAGCTATGAAATGTATCTGCTTTCGAGTTTGAAGAGCTTTTCTACCTCAGTTAACAATCACATCATCGGAGTTGAAATCCTTTGTGGAACACAATTTTTAAGAAAACCTCAATCCGATAGGGATTTAGTCAAGATCTGATGACCATGCATTTATTCAAGTCAAGATGAACTTAAAAGAAAAAGTGTATAGGCTTACCAACGGTCTCTAAAAGAAAGAAAAAAATTCAGCCAAGCTGAAGATTTAACAGCCCTGCATTCAGAATGACAAAATGGTGTAAAATGTCTGCAAATGTATACCCTCCCTGGCTAGTACAAAGTCTGGTATAATTTAAACATGGTTTGCACCATTTTATCATCCCAAACACAGCCATAATGTTTGCCTGATACATTTGGCTATCAATCCTGAAATCGAGGGTTCAAAATATCACCTCAGCCAACTTTCATTAGACATTTGACAATAGCCAATGTGACATGAGTCATTTGTCTTGCACAAATGGGCACATGATAAGTAGTATGTGCCAGTGGGATTAGCAGATGGTGGCTCAGATGAAATGTTATGGTTGCACTGGAGTGAAAATAGGTAAGAACCCATGAGTAGGTGCATTAGCTTCCATGAAATAACTGCATCAATATTGGAAGTGGTGTTAAATCTCATACGCACTAATCCACAGCTTTGTATATGGAAGCAATAACAGAGGTACAGAAAACAGGGGGTAAAGCCAGTCTAAAATCTTTGTCAATTAATCCCTATGTTGTGGGTACTCATTTGAATGGTCTCAACAAGACAAATCCAATGAGTATCCACAATATAGGATTTGTGCTATAATTTCTGAAATAAATTGATGAGAGCTTAAGATAGAGGGGTATTTTGGTTTTCAAATTTAAATATTTCATTAGTCCTTACTTAAACCCTATGTTGTTGGTACTCATTTGAAACGTCTCATTGAGACGATTCAAATGAGTACCAACAACATAGTGTTTTGTTGAGAGATAAAGATTTTAGACTGGCTTTACCCCCTCTTTATCAGGACCTCTGTTGATCTAAAAAAGAAATAGCCCCACTATCTGTAGCTCTGGATATGCCAAGAACAACATGGGAAGGGTTAACAGCCCACTAAGAGGTAGATGTACACATATAAAAGCTAAGAAACAAGGTGTTATAGAGACTGGTTCAATAATTTCTAATCATCATTAACATCCCCTAGTTAGAAGTGACAAGTAACACCTCGCAGAAAGAAACTGAAACCCACTGTCATGGTAACCAAAACATCCATGTTATTCTTTTTAATTCCTTTTGTAGAATATATAATATAAGTCTTGTCCAAATGAAACAATGTTAACCTTTTTCCAAATGACAAAATAAAAAGCCTGGTTCAATAATCATCCCCTTCAGTTAGAAGTGACAAGTAACACCTCGCAGAAAGAAACTGAAACCCACTGTCATGGTAACCAAAACATCCATGTTATCTTTTTAATTCCTGTTGTAGAATATATGATATAAGTCTTGTCCAAACAAAATAAAAGGTTGATTTGAATTGGGGTTTTACGTCACTTTCAACAATCTCTCAGTTATATTGCGACGACTGGAGCACCTAACGATGGATTCCTGGTACTTCTCACACCAGTACTACCACCACATCCCTTTCCTAGCCTCCAGTTGCTATTCCACATAGGTTTACGATTATCTACCCATTGGTGGAAGACAAATGTCGGAAAGGATAAGTGCTGCGGCCGGGGATCGAACCCGTGCGAATATAGACCCCTGGATCTGGATTAGAAGTCCGGCGCGCTACCAACTGCGCTATTGCCGCCGCTACAAAATAAAAGGACAACTAGAGCTGTGGCAAAGGGTACTTATACCCCTCCCCCCCTCCCCCCAGCGCTTTGTCCAAACATAGGCGCTATTGAACTTTCATGATTCTAGGTCGCTTCGCTCTCAAGTTATAGTCAGGAAACAAAGGCTGACTGTGACCTTGAACTTTGACCTATGTGAACCAAAAACAATAGGGCACTTCATCTGGTCATAAGCAGCATTTGTATGAAGTTTCATGATTCTATGTCACTTTGTTCTTAAGTTGGAGTCCAGAAACGAAAAGGTCTACAGACAGACAAACTGATAGATGGATGGATGAATGGAATGAAGACATGGTGAAACCAATACACCCCTTCTAGTTTTGTTAATTTTTTTTAATTTCTTGAGATGACAAAAATATGTGATCAAACCCTAGACCCTATGATTGTAGACTGGGGAGTATTGTGCGCTTGTTACACAGCACCATGGTCGAAATAGATGTTGACAGTCTGCCATCAGTTTCTCATTGATTGATTAATAAGTAGATTGGTTGATTGATTAATTCATTAATTATTTGATTGATTGATTGGTTGATTGATTGAACGGGGTTTAACACAGCTTTCAACATCATTGCAGTTATATTGGTGTGGCTGGTGCAGCTACCGATAGATTCCCATCATTTCTCACAAGAGTACAACCACAAAATTTCATCCACGTCACCAGCAGCCCATCCCACTTTGGTGAACTACTTTTCATTTGCCAACCATGATCAGTTACTCAACTACCAGTAGTGAGCTTGACTTGATTACATGGGGAAATTCAATAAAGCAATAATAATGTTATATCATACTCCTACAAGGAACTTCATAGCTATTGTTATATCATACTCTTAGGAGGAGCTTCCTTGTTACTATAATTAATATGCAATAACTCTATTAACCCTTGTCTTGTAAAGTATCTAACAATGGTGGCACTCATTCTCTCTAACTATTAGTCTCTCATCAATTGGTTGATAATCATAGACCTATGTGAGATAGCAGCTAGGAAGTGGTGGTTGTACTGGTGAGAGAAATACCAGGAATCCATTGTAAGGTGCTCCAGTTGCCCCATTATAACTGAAAAATGTTGAAAGTGGCATTAAACTCAAATCGATCAATCAATTAATAAATGTAAAATATCTAAGCACAGTTGCATCCAAATCAAAGTGCTGCAAACACTGGATACCCAAGTAGTGAGTCAGTATCAATTCCATAAAATTTACTTTCTGGTATTAAAAGGAAGTCAGATGGTTTAGAATAAGATAAGGCAGCATTTTTGTGCAGACTGGTCTTTGTCTATTCCCCCTGTCAAAGAATGAATGTTCTGGGCTCTGAAGGACAAAGGTTATGTTTTACTCATAGGAGGGACTTCAATTTGTTTCAGCAATTAACATGCTGTAAAATAAGTAACTAGTCCTTATCAGCTTTCATCAGTTCATTCAATATATCCATTTGCATTTTTACTGTATTTTAGTGATTGATTAAATGGAGTTAAACGCCACTTTCAACATTTTTTCAGTTAAATCACGGTGACTGGAGCACCTAACAACGGATTCCTGGTATTTCTGTCACCAGTACAACCACCACATCCTTTCCTAGTCTCTAGCTGTTCTCTCACATAGGTCTACGATTATTAACCCATTGGTGAGAGACAAATAGTTGGAAAGATTGAGTGCCACTGTTGGGGATCGAACTTGGGACCTATAGATTGACAGTCTTACGAGCTACCAACTGCGCTTTGAGGGCGGCTCTAAAGTAGCTTAATAGTGACACACAAACATTGGTATTTATGTTTGATCCACGACAAATCTTTAATCTTAGACAGAATACATACAGGGGCCTAGCTTTGTTAAACAAGAGTGGGATCATTTAAGGTGCAATGTGCAAAAAGAGATGGTGGCAAGTCGGTGAAGCCTAGTTGCTGACTAGAAACCCTCTCTCTGATAAGTTGACGGAGAGGCTCCCTATAAGCTTTTATTCTGCATTATTAATGAACTGGCAGGGCGGGGAGTAGCCGTGACGTATTCTGGCAAGTTAACTTTTAAATATTTTGGGTTCATTGAAAAGTTAGTCGGTTATAGTAGTGAACGCATGCAAATAACTGTATTCTAAAACCAAAGGGATTCACGTGCTTAGGGAAAAAGAACACATTTCATCGTTGGGTAACCAAAGCCTCGTAACTTCAGCTTAGACAAGCTGAAGATATGAGGGTTTGGTTACTTACATTTGCCCTACGGTCTCAAGTTAATTATGTCGACTATCTTTAGAAGTAAATAATAATGAATAATGGCTGATTTACCTTAACCTTAAGTGCATCGACCCGTTACTTAGGCTTCGCCTGCCAGGGGAAAATCATGGATTATATCATGCAATGAAGCCTGTATTGACCTGATATCACCTGTCTGATAATATAACACATATGTAACATATCAGAGAGTCTATTTTTAGAAATAATTTGCAAACACTTCTACCTGAATTTCTTTAATTTCTAAGGGTTTATCTTAATTAAGGGCTGAAAAATGTTTGCATGATAAATATAATTACATAACACCGGTAGGTATCTTAAAATATCAATGTTATCTGGTTTTGGCTGTGAAAAATTATCATGACTTGGAAAAGCCTAGTCATGATAAATTCTCCCAACCTTGACCAGATAACATTTATATTTAAAGACACTAAAATGTTATTCTCTTTATCAAAGAGAAAGCTTTGTAAGTATTACAGCTAATGTTTATGCTTCCTGCATGTGGGAAGTGGGCCTAAAGATCTGAAACTTCTATATTTCTATGTGCCTGTCGAAAGATAGGGAGTATTATGTGATCAACAATGGCATTCAGCGTCTAGTGGGTGGGCAGCATCCACTTCTATTTCCAGAGCAAACCATATTTCCTCTACCAATAGAGCCCTCCCTAATAGTAACCCCCCCCCCCCCCCCCCCCCCCCCCCTATGTTTGTTTACAACAAAGACCCACTTCAATAACCTAAATTTCAGGGAGTTTTGAGACTTCTTCTCAAATTTGAGATGAATTTCCTCTAAACAATCATTTATACTTCTGACTTACAAAATGGAAGAGTCCCACCTGAAAAATAAAGAGTCTCAGACTTCCGGACTCCCCTTAGTGTGGAATCTTGGACTTGCAGATCAAAGGTTGAAGGGTTTACCTTCAAACCTTTGGTATTATTATACAGAAATAATGTGCATCAGCTTTAGCTACATGATGTGATTTATACCATTACTTTTTTTTATTCAAAGAATTGCATTTATATGAGTATATCACCAGTCACATCCACTGTAAACCATCCAAAAGCATCTTTATTTCCAAGTGACATGAACTACCAATGAAAACAACTTGTTCTAGGTACAAATTTACTAGTAAATATGTTAATTCTGCTCTTAACCCTTGTAACACTGAATAAATTTTGGCTAAAAATTTTCATCAAAATCAAAGGGCAAAAAGCACTGAAAGTACCAACTGTAGGTCAATTCTTATTTGAAAAACTAAATCCATCGACATTCTTGTTTGAAAGTGAGAAACAGGTGGTGTAGACTAACATCAGACTGCACATAGGTGCAGGCTGATGTTTGTCTATAGCTCCTGCCAATGCAAGAATATTCCGGGTTAAGCATGAAAAGGGTTAATGTACTAATTGCTAAGTACATAGTAATGTAGGAACGACAGTTAGTTGATTGATTGAATGGAGTTTAACCCCGCTTTCAACATTATTTCAGTTATATCGCGGCGGCTGGAGCACCTAACAATGGATTCCTGGTATTTCTATCACCATTACAACCACCACATTCTTTCCTAGCCTCCAGCCACTATCTCACATAGGTCTACGATTTTCAACCCATTGGTGAGAGACAAATAGTCGGAAAGAATGAGTGCCGCCGTCGGGGATCAAACCCGCGAACTCTAGAATGACAGTTATTACATAGTAACAAGTACCAGTAGAGTTTACTAGTTACTAGTAATTAAACTTTCATATCTAATAAATTTGACTTAAATTAGGTCAATTAAAGACAATTTACCAGGTTTACCTCGTGTGAACTTTAACCAGTAATCCCATTTCTGGAGTATTGCCATTGACCATGTTAATTTACTAAATACAAAACTGACATACCTCCGTAAAACCTGGATTTCATTATTTAGAGATTCTTCCTTTCCAACTAAACCAACTCTGTCTATACATTTAACCGCAAAAAACTTTCCCGGTTCTCCTTTATCCTCCGCCAGCAATACTTCTGAAAAGGCCCCCCTGTAAGACAAAAATAGAAACAAATTTATATATCAATCCATAACATAATCAACCAATAACCCAACAAGAGCACCGCATACAGGTGCTGGATAATACAAAAAATCTAAGTCAAAAAAGGGGCATAACTGTTCCAAAAATAATCCCAGTTATACCCCTAGGTAATCTAAGAAAGCTCTTGTGATAGTGAACACACATGCCATGTTTCATGAAAATATCTTCAACAACAACAGATATATGACCAAGGTTAAAGTTTGTCATGCTTTACCAGCACTAACACCAACACCAACAGGAATGACACCAAGGTGATCATAATACCTTGGGTTTTGATTTTTCATTAAAAACCTTGTTTGGAATATGAAGGCCTTATCACTTACCATTCAAAGTTATAGCCAGTATTAAAGTTTTATTTTTTTAATAAATTTGACTTTGAAAAATGACCTTGACTGATGACCTTGAACTTGGCACCTAGAGAAAAGTCTTGCCAAAGGCAATCTTCATGTGAAATATGAAGGCCCTATCACTTACTATTCTAAGGCAATAGTCAACAATAAAAGTTTTATTTTCATAAATTTGACCTTGAATAATGACCTTGAACTTGGTTCCAACAGAAAGGTCTTGCCCAAGGCAATCATCATGAGAAATATGAAGGTCTTATCACTTTCATTCAAAGGTTATGTTAAAGTTTTATTCTTTTTAACGAATTGACCTTGAAAAATGACCTAGACCTTGACTGATGACAATGAACTTTGTACCAAGAGAAAGGTCTTGTCCCAAACAATCACAAGAAATTGAAGGCCCCATCAATAACCATTCAAAGGTTATAACCAATGTTAAAGTTTCATTTTTTTAATAAATTTGACCTTGACTGATGACCTTGAACTTAGTACTTACAGAAAGGTCTTGTTCCAAGCAATTATCATGTGAAATATGAAGGCCCTATCACTTACCATTCAGAAGTTATGACCAAGGTTAAAGTTTGTTACGCCAACAGCGCCAAGGTGATCATAAAACCTGGTGATTTTTTGAAATCAGCCTTGCTAAGAAAGATCTTGGGAAAATGCATTGAAGTCAGTGTTGAAAGCATTGGATGCTCTTACTGTATGTCAGTGATTGTTTTGACAGAATTACTTTTTTGAACTTTTCTTGTTTAAAGAAGAGTCTCAGGTGGTGTAGACAAAGATATATGTGCAGACTGATCTTTGTCTTTTTCTGCTGATTAGGCGGGACTATGGGTCAAGCATGACAAGGGTTAAACAAGAGCACTGTCCACAGGTACAACACTCAGCTGCAGGTGCTGGATATATACAATACATACTTAGTGTATTATATGAAAAAAAATATCTAACAAGGTTGGAAGAATTGAAAAAGTCATTAAAAACAGACAATTTTGATGTCTGAAGAAGGGGATGGGGTTACATGTATATGAGAACAAAGGGCTCTTTCAGAACTTTTCAGGGTAACTGAAACTTGAGCTGTTGGAAAGTGGACTGATACCAACTATAAGCTCTCTGTCAACGTTAAGTGACTGTGCCATCAGTGCAAAATGTGCTTATAACTAAAATTTAAAAAAAGAATCCATATACAAATTCTGGACAAAGCTATAATTGTAACCTTGACCTTTGACCTTTGTTACTCCAAAAACAATAGAGCACTTTTTTTAACCCTTTGCTGTTTAATCCCTGCTTTTAACATGCCTGTGATTTTATGATTGAGAAAAATTTGTGAAAAAAGAAGAAATTGCTTCTAACAAGCAATTTCTTCTTTTTCCACACTATTTTCTACCCTACTGAATGGTTATTTTTCAAATTAAATCCACTTTAAATTTTTCGTCTGCAAAACCTTTGAATTTGGACAGGTCCAAAATTTTGTAAAACAGGAAAGTGTTAATTAAATAAAGAATCCATATACAAATTCTGGACAAAGCTCTATTGTAACCTTGACCTTTGCTACTCATAAATCAAAAGAGCACTTTTTTAAACCATGGGCAACCATTGTATAAAGTTTAATGATTCTAGGTCACTTTGTTCTTTAAACTTGAGTCCTAAAAATAGTTTTCAACTGGCAACATACATAAAGACATATGTGCAAATAGATTGATGGATGGACAGACGTACAGACATGGTGAAACCAATATATACTCTCCTTTAATTCCGTAGGTGGGGGGTATTATTACGTTGGAAGAGGTGCTTATATCTGAATTAAGTAGGTCTGACAATGATCTTTTTAATAATAAAGCCCAACAATATTTTCTGTATTCTGACACAAGTAAAAGTTCATATTCAAAGTCTGTAATCTGTAAAAGTTATACAATGTATAATGAAATTTATTTAAGTCTAATCAGACTCTAAATGCCAAAGTTTCCAAGAACTAAAATGTCAAATGATGACAGTTTTTCTTCCACAGAAAAAGTTAATATCTTTTTAACAACATCATTTACAAGATCAACAACCTGGTCATATATCAATTTCCATTCTAATGCTGGGTTCACAATGTTTGTAATTATTTCCTTGTCATTCTTATGCTGGGTTCACACTTACTGTATTCTTTATTGAATTCCTAGATAAAAAGTTCAACCACAATAAAATCACAGGGGAATGTCCTGCTGATTTTTTAACTAGAAAGCCATGAATGTCTTGAGTCGCTCCACAGGCTTGAAATTCTTGAAAAATCAAATAAATGTTTTGACTAGATTTTTAGATATTTGGGGTTCTACTGATGTTGAAAATGATTTTCAAAGATTCAACTATATAACAGATAGAGAAATGACCTCTGCTATTAAAAGACACATTTTTCATCAAATCAAAATAAATTTTGGCTGCATGATAATGGGTCACCCAAAGATCATACCAAAAATGTTCGATTGATATCCATCAGTTAAATTCTGAGAAAATGTTTTTCATTGTTTCCACTACAGTGTGTATTTAACATATTGAGAATTGACCTCCACCCATAAAATGTATATTTTTCATCCAATCAAAATTATTTTTGGTACACTGATAAAAGGTCACTCAAGGATCATTCCAGTGAAATTTAGTTGATATCCAAAAATCGGATTCTGAGAAAATGATTTTCAAAGTTTCCACTATATAACATATAGAGAAATGACCTCCGCCCATAAAATGCATATTTTCCATCCAATCAAAATTATTTTTGGTACACTGATAAAGGGTCACTCAAGGATCATCCCAGCAAAATTTGGTTGATTTCCATCAGTTACATTCTGAGAAAATGATTTTCAAAGTTTCCACTAAATAATATATAGAGAAATGACCTCCACCCATAAAATGCATATTTTCCATCCGATCAAAATGATTTTTGGTAGACTAATAAAGGTTCACCAAAGGATCATTAAGTAAAATTTAATTGGTATCCATTGATTAGAATCTGAGAAAACTCACTTTTTACCATATTTGGAAATTAGCCACGCCCATAAAATCCATGTTTTTCATTGGATCAAAATTTCTTGAACAACTTTGAAAGAGGGTCACCCAAGGATCATTCCTGTGAAGTTTGGTTGAAATCCATCCAGTAGTTTCTGAGGAGAAGATTTTTAAAGAAAAGTTTACAACCGGACGCACGCACGGACGGACAGACGGACGCACGACAGACACAACGCCATGACAATAGCCCCAGTGGCTTTCAGCCAGTGGAGCTAAAAATATATATTATCATATATATTTTAAAAAAAAATCAGTGGGACATTCCCCTGTGAATAAAATAAACCTGCTTATATTGAAATTCCCTGCCATTTTTATGCTGGGTTTACACTGACTTAAATCTGCAGTCCTTTTAACTCCAAGTGACAGTTGAACGACATTGACACAAAATATGCTGCCAAAAGGTTAATCATTAAAATGAAAATCCCCTTTACTGTAATGGTGCATCATAAGAATGAAAGATGGAATTATGCTCCTGTTCACAAGATAAAGAATCACCTTTGAAAGTATCAACCAATTAGATCCTTAAATGGCAGTTGTTTCCTTTCATCTCAAATCCCATATGAAAGCAATATACTCATGGCCATATGAAAAGTGACAGTAGGTGAGTTTCATGGAAATCAATGATCCAGTTAAAAGAGGAATTGATTACAGCCTTTTTCTGTGACACAAGAGGTTATAGACAAATCCTGACTATATATACCATGTCAGGTGAATATTGTGAAGATGTGGATGTACAGACATAGGGAAAAATTGACATGAAAGCCCCCATTTTCTCTGACAGGGAAAAAGTTCATAAAACCGAGACAATATGCAAAAGATCAGATGAATAGGATCATTTTTTGAAAGTTTTAATCAAATTGGTCCATAAATGGAGAAGTTGCGTTAACAAGAAATTTAAAATGAAAGCCCCTTTTTCCGTGACGCGGCTGATAATCATTAAACCCGTCAATATGCACAAGGTCAGGTGAAAAGATATATTTTGCGAAAGTTTCATCCAAACCAGTTCAGGAGTTGTGTTCAAACGAATTTTGACATGAAGGCCCTTTTTTTCCATGATGCGATTGATATTCACCAAACTGCCAAATTATGCACAGCGTTAGGTCACTAGGAAATTTTTGTGAAAGTTTCATCAAAATAGATCCATAAATAGTGGAGGAGTTGTGTTCACAATAATTTTAACATGAAGGCCCCTTTTTCCATGACACAAAATCACAATTGCAACTTTAAGCAAAGTGTCAGGACACTAGGAAACTTTTGTGAGTTTCATCCAATTCAGTCCATAAATGAAGGAGGAGTTGTTTTCACAAGATTGTAACGGATGTACAGACAGGGGGAGTATTACCCATGATGTACCGCTTTGTTTTTAAAAGTGTGCTCCATACACATTTTTATGCTTTCGCATTGCATCATTCAAAAGATTGGTCTAATTAAAATACATTGTATATATCGCCATTTCAGCATTTGTGCACATGTATAAAATAAGCCAAGAAATTTTCCTAACTAAAAAGATCAATGTAAGAATTTAGCGTTACATACATCTAATATCAACATGTTTGCATTATGCATGGTATCATTTTCTTTTTATTAGATATATTTTCTTGACTGTTTGCTATTTTTCTACTTAGAGAACAATAGTGCTTGTAGCAAGAGATGATAAGAAAACCAAAGCCATACAGTTCACAAATCTCTGAAGATACATCAGAAAGAAAAAATACATAACTATATTGTGTAATTTTATATCACAATTTTTACGAAAAATCAGATTTCAATTTGTGAAATGATGAATCAGGAAAATAACTTCTTTAGGAAACAAGATATTGTTTATACATGTACCATAAAATTTTCATTTTCAACTCATCACTGCAATGAGCTATTTTACCATATATGGCTTCTCATTGTGTTTGTCATTACTAAAACTTTTTGTGCATGTCAGCCATACTGAATGTGGATATAAGCTGTAGTATACCAGCTAAATCAAACTTCCTACATTTCATTACTTTCAGTCCTTTGATTATAGCAAAGAACTATCAAAGTCTAATCTGTAAAATGAATATTAGAAAAGATATTGATTGCAAAAGAGGTCAATAGGAGGTTGCATTTCATATGTTATTTAGTAAGGTAGGATGGTCATGCTAGGTTCAGAAATTCAACAAACTGCTAAAGTCTGACCACGGTCAAGTTCACCATTGTGGAAATATATGATCAAGCATTTTTCTTATTCATCTGGGTTTTTTCATTGTTTTTTTTTTTCATAAAAGATGTTTTCTACCCTTCAATGTATTCATTTGATAATTCATCTCTTAAATATATCATGTAAGTTTGCTCTGGTATAAACATGTCCAGGGATATTATAAGTGGCCTTAAAAAATGCATTTTGAGGGGTCAGCACAACACTATTGTAAGTGCCTATATAATTATAGGCACTTACAATAGTGTTGCACTGATCCCTCAATTTGACCACAAGTAGAGAAGCCTGTGTCAGAAAAGTTGTCATGTGATTATCACACTTCTGGATAAGGAATTCCAGTCAAAAAGGGACATTATTCTTACACAATGTATTTTGAATTATCCTCCTTGATATTATAATTTGCTCTTTCAGCAATGAAAATAATTACTCTAAGTTTCAAGCAAATAGATTCTGAAATATGAGAGATATGTTAAAATTTTTGCACAAACACAATCACAAAGGCATAACAAGAACACCGCCTACGGGTGCAACCCTCAGCTGCAGGCGCTGGATAATACAAACAAAAAATGATTGATTGATTGATTGAATGGAGTTTAACACCGCTTTCAACATTATTTCAGTTATATCGCGGTGGCCGGAGCACCTAACAATGGATTCCTGGTATTTCTCTCACCTGTACTACCGTTACATCCTTTCCTAGCCTCTGACTGCTATCTCACATAGGTTTACGATTATCTACCCATTGGTGAGAGACAAACGTCGGAAAGGATAATTGCCGCCACAAACCCACAACTTCCAGATTGGAAGTCTTATGGCTAACCAACTGCGCTATGGTGGCAGCTCAAACAATAAATGAAAAGGGCTATAATAACTCTTACAAAAATCCTTCTAGAGCTATCCCCCTTGATAGTCTGGATAAATCTTTGGATGGTGAACACACATGCTAAGTTAAGATAGCTCCAATAAAAACAGAGATAAGACCAAGGTTTAAGTCTGTCACACCAATACCAACAACTTCGCAAATACCAACAATGACACCAATGTCAAGGCAAATGTCGCCAAGGTCACTCTGATCGCAATACCTCAGGTTTTCTCTGAAAACAGCCGAGCTAAAAATTGCAACAACAAGATGTGTTTGTGAAACACTAATGCCCCCGGAAAGGCATTTGTTTTCAAAGTTTGACCTTGACAGATGACCTTGATCTTGTCAATCTATCATCATGCCAAATATTAGCTTTGTAGCTTGAATAGGCTTGAAGATATTGGCAAGGTTAAGTTTTCGGACAGACGGACGGACAGACAGACGTCAGACAGATGGACAGACAGACAGAAGGACATGAGTGAAACAATATGCCCCCGATCTCTCGATATGGGGGCATAAAAATGACAACATGCAAGGCTTTGTCAAGTCCTTATGTTTTGTGCTAAACAGTTGCAAGTGCCAGTATGATTTATAGGATCTTATGACATTCTAGTTCTGGGATGTTGAAAAAGAACTGTCAGTGTAAATCTATTGTAAGTGCCTATATATCTATAGGCACTTACAATAGTTATGATCTGACCCCTCAAAAATGACCTTTACATTTGACTCAAATGAACATTTTCTTTCAAACCAAAGCTGGTATCCAGGCTAGCATAAGCTTAACTTTAAAATCTTTCTCATGTCATCAACATGAAATTAAATGCCTTGAAATAGGCAATTTAAACTCTCCGCAGAAAGAATGCAATAAAGCGTCGTTACAAACAAAAGGGAGATCCAGACTGATCCAGGCGGGAAATAAGATTACAATAGATGATTACGGCTCTTTATTCGAAGAAGTGATCATGATTCAGTGTTGCCTAGCAACAGGTCCCTTGACAACCAGGAGTGGTGTAGGTGCACTGCCTTATCAGAAATTTTAAACTTTTTCAATAGCTTTTTAAATGCTTCCTTTAATCCTCTCTGTCGAGCACAAATGACAATATATTATACCCTTTTTCCTCTCATATAGCACCCTCCCTAATAGCACCCCTACATTTTTTTCTAAGAAAACCCACTTCAGAAGCCTAAAGTTTAGGAACTTTTTGAGACTTCTTGTTTAAATTGGGATGAATTTCCTCTGAACAATCATTGATAAGATGAAATTCACCTAAAATTAAAGGGAAACCCGGGGCATGAAAGACATCAATGTTAATGATTTTTTTGAAATCAGAAAATGCACACTAAATAAAAGCTTCCTGACCATGTCATATATAGCTCCCGGGAGCATTTATTAGGAGAATATGGTACTAGGAGTCTGTAAAGATAATTTATTAGGAGAATATGGTACTAGGAGTCTGTAAAGATAGAGGAGGGAGGAATAAATTCAGTTTGTTTGTATTGATGGGGTATAACAGCGCTTACAACAGATTTGAAGGCCAATGTTGGTGGCCAAAACACCTGACTATGAATTACTTGTATTTCTTGCACCAGTACTACCATTATGGTCAAACCTATCTTAAGCAAGCACCAAAGGGACATTCAAAGAGTGCTTTCTAAAGACAGGTGCTTGCTTAATACAAGTCAATTTCAGTGCAACTGATTAATTTGGGAACTCAGTGGCCACTTGCTTAAGACAGGTTGCTTGCTGAATACAGGTGGCCACTAAGACAGGTTTGACTGTACATATTTTTTTTGCCTCCAGCTGCTTCCACTCTTAGGTTAAGGTGTAAATGAATTCTAGAAAATCTCTGACCAGGGACTATGGGAATCCAAAATTATAAGTTGAATGCTCTAAACATTGCATGGAAGTATGCATTATAGCCTTCAGTCAATAAGAACACTAATTTTGATGGTTTAATCTAAAGATTTTACCATAGAGTAATAATGACAGTATTTTACTTCTTGTATTGTTCCTCTTTAGTCTTCAAATTTTGTAGTACAGTTCAGAGTTACAGTTGTGCAATTCAAAGTTGGACCAAAAATGGCTTGTTTATTTGGTTGTTTGAATGGGGCTTCTTCACCGCTTTCAACATTCTTTCAGTTAAATCTCAAAGACTGGAGCACCTAACAACAAATTCCTGGTATTTCTCACACTACTACAACCATAACATTCTTTCCTTTTCTCCAGCTGCTATCGGCACATAGGTTACAATTAGCAACCCTTTGGTGGAAGACAAATAGTCGGAAAGATTAGGTGCCGTCATTGGGGATCAAACCTGGGATCTCTAGAATATGCAGGCAGAATAAACCTTTGAGTATCAGTATAAGTTGACACTGCTTTCTGAAATTTGATTGTCATTTTAATGAGATATGTTTTGTTTTTGTGAATCATTTATAGCAATGTTGCCCTTGATGTTTATCTTTTCTCTTAAATACAAGTTTGACATTGCATTTTTTTATTATTTTTCCATTATACATCCTGTTCTTCACTCCTTTTTTCCACTTTCTTTAGTACTTGAGTTATGAAAATAAGACAAAGTGTAAGCAAAAAGACAGAAAGTGTGGCATTTTACAATGAGATAAGTCTTCTTTACCTTAAAATGCCATTTGAAACTAGCCTTAAGTTTTCCATTGAGTTTATGTGTACAGCTCAATATCAACTTTTACCATGATCCCTGGTCTTGACCTATTGATAGCTGCAAAATAAAGCACAAAATTCCACACATAGACCTTTCTATACATAAAAAACTTTCAGGAAGACAATTTCATGAAGTTCTTTTGAAGTGTAAGTTACCAAACTATTAAAATAAGAATTAATTGAGCCTGTGCGTGACATTTCCAACATTTTGAAATGTACATAAGGCGCAAAATTGAGCAGCATAGGCAGCCATCTACTGTAAAGGTAATGTAACCTGATGGTGTACAAGTACTTTGAGACCTTAATAACATCTATCGACTAAATGCATAGCAAAGGCTCTGGTCAGACTGTGCGGATGCACAGGCTGTTCAGAGTCTTTGCTACGTACATATATGAAATTGTTGGAAATCTCACGCACAGGCTCAATTGTAAGTAAGATCACTTATGTTGTTTGACCATGAACTGTGACCTTGACCTTGCAATTCACAGTTGTCATAGTCCACCATTAAAAAAATAAGGTAACAACTTTTTGTCAATTTGTATCACATTACTTCTTTGTCATGCAAAAAAAAAATTGTTTTGAATTCGACCCTTCAGCACGATTTTCGTTACATAATTGAATTTTCATACTTTTACATGGAGTAGATTCAAAATCATAGGTTATTATACACCTGTGATCTCCTTTCATTATAAAGACTTGTTGATGGTCATTCAAGAATCATTCCGAGGAAATTTGGTTGATATCCATTGGTTAGAATCTGAGAAAATTATTTTTAAAGTTTTCACTATATAACATATAGAGAAATGACCTCCGCCCACGAAATACATATTTTTCGTCTGATCACAATGATTTTTTGTAGGCTGATAGAGGGCCACTCAAGGATAATTCATGTGAAGTTTGGCTTATATCAATCGATTAGTTTCTAAGAAAAGCCACCTATTACCATATATGGAAATTAGCCACGCCCACTACAGCAATGATTTTCAACTGATTAAAAATCTTTGAAGGAATCTGATAGAGAGTCACCCAAGGAACATTCCTGTGAAATTTAATTGGAATCCATCCAGTACTTTATGAGGTGAAGATTTTTAAAGTAAAAGTTTACAGCGGATGGACGGACGGACGACGGACACCCTGCCATGACAATAGCCCGCTGGCCTTTCGGCCAGTGGAGCTAAAATTAAGGTACCAACTTTTTGTCAATTTGAATCACATTACTTCTTTGTCATGCAAAAAATAATTTGTTTTGAATTAGACCCTTCAGCATGATTTTTGTTACATAATTGAATTTTCATACTTTTACATGGAGTGGATTCTATAATCATAGGTTATTATACACCTGTGATCTCTTTTCATTATTTCTGGAAGGAATAAATTCTAAGAAAAACTCTGTGTTTCAACAACCATACCCTCAACTAAAGGCTAGTGGACCTGTAATAGTTCTGCAACATTTCGGAACTTGTGATCTTTTTCAACCTTAAATGAGGTTTCCTCATGAAATCATTAGGAAACTTGGTTAACACTGTTGAAATTTATGACTTTTCGAAACATGCAAAACTATTACGGGTCCACTACCTTAAATTACTTGCAGGGGTCAATACTAACTGTTCTTCACTTGGAGCCCTCAGGAATCCATGTTTGATGTTGTTCAGTGATCCATTTCTTCATTAGCATGTACATATTATAAACAAGAATCAAAGGACAGGAAGGCCTTAAATGTAGCCAGGACTAAATAATATATTGGTCATTGAAATACTTTAAATCTTAAGCATATGCTCTAGAAATTAACTAAGGAAATGTAAATTTTACTTTGACCACGACCTTTGGAGTAGATGCCTGGTTCATTCTAAAAGCACTTACTGATTTTTTCAAATAACAAGTGTCTATAAGATTTTGAAAACCTGCTTCTAGGTTTCAAGAGACCAGTAAGAAATTGCACAATCTGCAATGACATTAGACTTTTAAATCAAACAAAGTGCACTTGCTCTCATCTAGAGGGTAAATTTATGTACAGGGTGTTATCATTTTCCTGTAGTTAATTGCTGGCAAGTACTATAAGCAAGTCTGGCCTTGTCTGAGTGCTTAGAAAATACTCCTATGTCAGGTTGTATGTGCTCCACCATGCAGTCTGTGTGAAAAAATTTGCCAAATAGTGCCACAATAAAGCATGCACACAGCAAAAAACTTTAAGGCAAGTTTTTTGCTAAATACATATGGGATTAATAGGATGCCTAGATGTAGCTCACTTGTTAAATGCAAGACATAAGCACTGAGCTCGTGCAATAGGCTAACAAGTCATGAAGAAATCTTCAAAAGAAGAGTTTGCAAACCTATATTTGTTTCTACTCAGGGGGGCTTTCTAAGCTGCTTTTATTAGAGGAAATAAGGTACATGAATTTCGTTGCCCAGCCATTGCAAAGCACAAAGTTTAAACTGCCTAAGAATGTAGACAAAATTACAAAGCTATATCCAAAAAATTTCTCAGCATTATCACAGATTTAACTGTCTCTTGGGACAAAAATGACAAATAATATGGGAAGTTACTAGTAACAGGAATAAGATTTATAAATCCTACATTATTGTTTCAGAAACACCTACTAATTTGAAGTAATAGAAAATCATTCATTTATTGCAAAGGTAAGTCCTATGGGAAAAAAGATGTTTTTGCACTAATTTCCAGTAACTATTGATAGGAAACTTAAGCCATTATTTTCCGTAAAGCCTTCGGCTTCGCATGTATGAGATAGCATATCGTTCCAACAACATTAATCGAACGCCCTTTAAAGAGAACTTTAAAATACCAATCAAGTGCGCCTATTGTAAACCGGAAATGCTCTCTACTACAAAGTCATAATTGTTCCGGCGCCCGATGAATGAACACATGTGTTTGCAAAACACAATATTTTTCGCGTGTTTGTCAATAATAAAACTGGGGACAATGTCTCAGAGTATTTGGGTGTCATTAACAATTAGTGCGTTTGTATTTTCTTCTCAGAACAAGGTCCGAGAACGTAATATTCATTGAAATAATGAGTGGAAACGAGGACGATGTTCTCAGCGTTTCGGCAGAAACAGACTCTGAATTTTCGGGTTTCGAGCCCGCTGACATTGTTCAACCGCCCGAGGTGGCGAAAACTGTAGAGGTGAGAGCGGAGGAGGTAGTTTCCCCGAAAAAGAAAAAGGGAAAAAGTCCCGTCAAAGGAAAAAAGGTGGTCAAATCCTCAACTAAAACAAAAAAGAAACACAAAACACAAAGTGCAAAGCCAGGCTTAGACTTGAACAGACTCTCAGAAAAGGACATAGGTATTCTTTAAAAGAAATTGGGTTTGTCTGACAAAGAAAATAGACCCCCAGACTTTGAGTATTACTCTGATGAAGAATTTTTTGATCACCACAGTGACTTTTCAGAGCCTGAGATTCCAGGGCCCTCTAGCAATAAAACTTTGATATCTACCCTAGAGAAGGAGTTATTTGGGGGTTCTTCAGAGAATGAGGATGATTGGTGCCCTCCACGTTTAAAGACTAGTGAAAGAGACAAGCCTATTTCTGGTTCTCTTGCCAATCTGGTGAATGTGGCATGTACATCACAGTGTGACCTGGATGAGATTATAGCTAGACACAAAATTCCGGAAAATGCATGGGCGTAGACACGGGTGCGGCAGTATTGTAGCGGCATGCCGCATCTACGGCAACTATTGGTGCGGCGAATGGATTATGTTGACCGCTAAATGACTGAAAATGTATGTGAGCATATAACGGATGAATAAAATGTTTATAAAACATGATGTCTTATAGTTCTTTTAATCCACCATACACAACGAAATGCCAGCATCCTGGGATGACTCATCAATAATCTAAACTTCCAAGCGTCAGTAGAATGGTAATTCTGTTTACTTCCGTTTTCTGTTGATGTCAAACATGCGATTCCCTGTGAGTACATGGTGAGTTGTTAATGTCATTATCGATTAGTCCTCGTACTAGGGTTAACCCTTTCCTGTTTAATCCCTGTTTTTTACATGCCTGGAAATTGCTCTAAAATGACTCAAAAATTGTGATCAAGTATAGTCTAGAATGTACCAAATCGCACCATTTTTTCAAAAATTTTCCGGGGGGGGGGGGGGGGGGGGGGGGGGGGGCATGCCCCCGAACCCCCCTATAAGGGCTTCGCGCCTTCGGCGCTCGCATTCGCTCCTTCGGAGCTCAGTTTTGCCGCACCAATGTAAATAACATGGCTACGCCACTGAAATGTTGATAAAGCCGGACCACCATTAGTCAACAGTGAAATTTGAAAAATTCTAGATAGAAAAGTACATTCACAGGATAAGTATATGTCTGATGTACAGAATATTGTGGCTGCAGCAATGGTCCCAGTCATTAAACTAGCAGGAACTTTCAGAAAGTCATTAAACAAAGAAGCAAAAACTTTGGTTTCAGACATTTTGACCCTTATTGGACAGGTCCAGTATAATTTATCTGTCAGAAGAAGGTATAATATCCGACCCCATCTTAAGAAGAAGTACCAAAGTTTGCGTAGCATTTCAATGCCAATTACGACTCAATTATTTGGCGATGATATTTCCAAAGAAATTAAATCTTGTGACTCATTATCTAATGTTGGGAAAGATGTTTATGGTTCTCAATATCGATCAAGTTGGAGGGGTCGTTACGGAAGGGGACAGTAGTCCTTTAAGAGAGGCTATTCTGGAAATTCCTACAATCAAACTAACAGTGCCTATGGAAATCGGTACCAGCCTTACAGAGGGGCATCTAGGCCATTCAGGGGGAAGTATCCCCGTCGTGGTAGTCAATCCAATGAATCCCCAAACGAAAAGTAGACTCTGTGGTAGGTAAAGTTAGAAAATGTTTAAATGCATGGAAATTGTTGACCAATGATGATTGGGTACTGAATACTGTGTCAGGTTATGAGATTCAATTTGATAAACAACCTTGTCAGTCTCGTATACCAAATGAAATTCCCTTCAATGAGGAACAGCATAAGATTGTTGATAATGAGGTTCAAAATCTTCCTAGTATTGGGGCTATAGAACCTTGTGATCATGAAGATGGAGAGTATATTTCAACATTATTTATTGTGCCTAAACCAAATGGGAAATTTAGACCGGTAATCAATTTGCGTTATTTGAATCAATATGTACACTATGACCATTTCAAACAAGAAACATTTAAAGTTGTTTTACAACTTTTGCAAAAAGATGACTATATGACTTCAGTCGATATGGAGCAAGCATATTTCTCCATTCCCATTCATGATAGCTATCAGAAATATCTCAAGTTTTCATAGAATGGTGTTTTGTATAAATTCAAATGTCTTTGTTTTGGTCTTAAATCAGCCCCATTTGTCTTTACTAAGGTTTTAAAGCCAGTTTTTCAAAGAATAGTGTTTTTTGGGTTTGTCATTGATTCTGTTCAATTTATGATTTTTTTGACAGAGGAAAAAATACAAAAAATCATTTCGAAAGCTTATTCACTTTTGTCTTTGACTTTTGTGGTAGTAAGAGATCTGGCTTCTTTTATTGGTTTGCTAGTTAGTACATTTCATGCTATTTTGGATGCACCATTGTATTATAGAACATTAGAAAGGGATAAAATACTTGGTCTAGGTTCAGAGATGAATTTTGATAATAAGATAAATTTGTCAGAAGAAAGTCGTAAAGAACTAAAGTGGAGGCAACCAAATGTTAGACTAAACTAGAAAGCCATGAATGGCTTGAGTCGCTCCACAGGCTTGAAATTCTTGTAATAGAAAATCTAAGTTTTGACTAGATTTTCAGATATTTTGGGTTCTACAGATGTTCAAATGATTTTCAAAGTTTACACAATTAAACATATAGAGAAATGACCTATGCCAATAAAAAACATATTTTTCATCCAATGACAATAATTTTTGGCTGCATGATAATGGATCACCCAAGGATTATACTATTGAAGTTTGCTTGATATCCATCCATTTCCAAAGTTTCCACTATATAACATATAGCGAAATGACCTCTGCCCATAAAATACATATTTTTCATCCAATCACAATAATTTTTGGTAGATTGATGAAGGGTCAATTAAGGATCATTCCAGTGAAATTTGATTGATATCCATCAATTCCACTGTGAGAAAATAATTTTCAAAGTTTCCACTATATAACATATAGAGAAATGACCTCCGCCCATAATATACATATTTTTCATCCGATCACAATAATTTTTGGTAGACTGATAAAGGGTCACCCAAGGATCATTCATGTAAAATATGGTTGATATCTATCAGTAAGATTCTGAGAAAATGATTTTCAAAGTTTCCACTATATAACATATAGAGAAATGACCTCCACCAATAATATATATATTTTTCATCCAATCACAATATCTTTTTGTAGACTGATTAAGGGTCACCAAAGGATCATTCATGTAAAATTTGGTTGATATCTATCAATTAGATTCTGAGAAAATGCTTTTTTTTGTTTCCGATATATAACATATAGAGAAATGACCTCCGCCCATAAAATCCATATTTTTCATCCGATCACAATAATTTTTGGTAGACTGATAAAGAGTCACCCAAGGATTATTCATGTAAAATCTAATTGGTATCCATCAATTAGAACCTGATAAAAGTCACTTTTTACCATATTTGGAAATAAGCCACGCCCATTAAATCCATGTTTTTCATTGGATCAAAATTTCTTGAACAACTTTGAAAGAGGGTCACCCAAGGATCATTCCTGTGAAGTTTGGTTGAAATTCATCCAGTAGTTTCTGAGGAGAAGATTTTTAAAGAAAAAGTTTACGACCGGACGCACGGACGCACGTACGGGCGGACACACGACGGACACAACGCCATGACAATAGCCCAAGTGGCTTTCAGCCAGTGGAGCTAAAAATGGAAAAGTGATCAGGCCAGGGGCAGTTGAATTTCAACGTAGGTCAGATGCCTCCAAAGAGGGCTGGGGTGCTATAGATTTATCATCAAATAGGCATGCTAGTGGTAGATGGAAGATAGAAGAAAGCTTTCTGTCAATTAACGTGCTTGTGTTATTGGCAATATTTTATTCATTACAGTCTTTTTATGGTGATTGTACAAATGTGCACATACAGGTTGAATCAGATAATGTTTCTGCAGTCACTTATGTAAATGATATGGGAGGAATGGCTTCCAAAGAAATGGATTCAATAGCTAAAACACTTTGGGAATGGTGCATTCGACGCAAGATAATGGTTTCAGCTGTACATGTGCCTGGTGATCAAAACGATATTGCAGATTTTTATAGTAGAAACTTCTCTGATTTGACTGAATGGCATTTGAATAAAAGCATATTTGACAGGCTATGTGCATATTTTTTCAGTCCTGATGTTGATTTATTCGCCTCGAGATTGAATTCGCAGTTAGAGAAATTTGTTTCCTGGTTTGCTGAACCAGGTGCCACTTACGTGAATGCATTCAGTTTAAAATGGTCCAATTTTGCACCATACATATTCCCACCGTTCAGCTTAATAGGTCAGATATTGAATAAGCTTAGAAGAGACAAAGTGGAAAAGGCAATTTTGGTTTTTCCACTTTGGAGATCTCAAGTTTGGTTTCCAATGGTAATGGAGATGTTATATACTTTTCCGGTCAGATTACCACTTCACAGAAATCTGATGACTCTACCACACAACGGTCAACTTCATCCACTTTCGAAAACGATAAACATGGTTGCTGCTGGTGTATCAGGGAATACCTCCAGTGTAAGGGACTTTCAAAACAAACTGTTGATGTTATCCTCAACTCGTGGAGACCAGGGACTAGGAAGCAGTATGAGTTCGCATGGAGGAAATGGTTCTTTTGGTGTTTACGCAGGAATAGTGATCCCCTTATTACAACTGAAGTGACAGTTTTGAAATATTTAAGTGATTTACATAGACAGAATAAGTCCTTTTCAGTTCTTAACACTCATAAATCAGCATTATTGCAAACTCTTCAATTTTTTGGAAATACATGGTGTGAAAAAGTTCATTTAATTAAGAGATTTATGAAAGGTATTTCTCAAATAAAACCTTCGGTTCCCCGTTATAAGTTTACATGGGATGTGTCACTAGTCATTAGGTATTTAAAGACTTTGTATCCATTGAGTACTTTATCTTTGAAGAGCTTAACCCTGAAAACTGTGGCCCTTGTTGCTCTTGCGACTGCTCCTAGGGCTCAGACTCTAGTCTCTATGAATGTAAATAATTTTGTGGAGGATCGTCATAGACTCATTTTCACTTTTTCTAATTTGTTGAAAACATCGAAGACTGGTCATTCTTATGCATTAAATATTGATCACTTCAAGGAAGAAGTTTTATGTCCTATGCATACTTTGTTATATTATTTGGAGAAAACAGAGCACTTAAGGAAGTCGTCTCAAGTTTTTGTGTCATATGTAACGTTTAAGGCTGTTAGTTCAGGGACTATTGCTCGTTGGTTGAAAAACATGTTAGAGTGCTCTGGTATTAGTACTGAACATTTCAAAGCACATTCTTATAGGGGAGCAGCCGCTTCAGCAGCTTCGTTGAAGGGCTGTTCTTTGAAAGGTATTTTGGAGAAAGCTGATTGGTCATCCGAGAAGAATTTTAGGAAATTTTATTTAAGACAGTCTTTTGACTCCAATGTGTCATTTGTTGATGCAGTATTTAGTAACCAGTAATTTTTATATCAACAATTCGTGGAACATTTCTGAGACAAATGTCTTCCTATAAAGACTATGATTATTTATAAGCAATGTTATATGTGGGTTTTACTTTATATGGGTATGTATAGTTCCGCAAGAAAGAGTGAGGTCCGAGAAACCGTTATCTCCTATCATTTTCAATGTAAAATTGATCTTTGATCACTCACTTGAGATTGCAGGTCTATAATTGATGGAATGTATATACATGAGGGAGTGTTTATGTAGTTGTTAGTATTTTGTTGCCTTTAAAGATGCTATCTCATACATGCGAAGCCGAAGGCTTTACGGAAAAAATAGACCCCTCATCCAAGCTTTAGTGAAGGATGAGAGGCATTATTTGAGTAAAGCCGGAGGCCGAGCATGTATGAACCCTCCCACTGACTGTTTGTTATACTGTTCACAGTTGTTTATCCCTACCCATGACTTAGTTAGCAACAAAATACTGTTTCTTTAAAGGTATGACTTTGTAGTAGAAAGCATTTCCGGTTTACAATAGGCGCACTTGATTGGTATTTTAAAGTTCTCTTTAAAGGGCGTTCGATTAAGGTCGTCCGAACGATATGCTATCTCATACATGCTCGGCCTCCGGCTTTACTCAAATAATGCCTCTCATCCTTCACTAAAGCTTGGATGAGGGGTCCATTTTCCCAATCTCAGACAATCCAGCCCTGTGTTCAGGATGACAAAACAGTTTAAACAGTTAGCCAATTATATCACACACACAAGATCATGTGCAAAGCTGGATATAGTTGGAAAACTGTTTGCACCATTTTGTGACCCTGAACACAGGGCTGTAAATTTAGAGCTCAAGCTCAGATTTCTTTAAAATTCAAAACAAAAATTGTTGTCCAGAGGCAACTTAGAAGTTCAAATTGTGTCAAGCTCATAGAATCTGAATTTAATATTTGACCTTGACCGAGTGACCCTGACAAACAAGTAATTTATCTGACAAGAGGCCATACAGGGCCTGTATCGCTCCACTGGCTTGGATAAACCCAGACTTTCATTTAACAAATCTTACTTTAACTCAAAACAACACTTTAAAGTCTCTTAAGAACTATTTTGAAATGATTTACGGGATCTTACGGGCCCAATGGTTTTGGAGGAGAAGATTTTGAAGGATTTTAACATGAAAAAATGCCCTATATTTGGAGGTCAATAAAAAACTTGATCAATTTGAAATCGGCCAAAAGGTTTGGGAGGATAAGATTTTAAAGCAAAAAATACCCGGCCCTGCCAAGCCCATATTTGGGGGTCAATCAAAATTTCTCTAACAATTTAAGAAGACGGTCATCCAAGGATCATGTCTGCCAAGTTTCGTTAAATACCGCCCATTGGTTTGGAAGAAGAAGATGTTTAAAGAAAAAGTTTACGCACAGACACACAACAGATACTCTGTCTTGACAACAGCTTGTTGGCCTTCAACCAGTGGAGCTAATAATTGTTTCAAAAGCTCAAAAATAGAAACATAAGAGAATAATTTTTAGTGTTAAGCATTATCTGTCAATAGATTTAGCAGCTCATAAAAATGCTCTAGATAAGCTTGAAATGAGTACCCACAACATAGGATTTAATTGAGGATGAATACTTTTTTGAAGCAAAATCTCTTTCTCTATCTTGAATTCTGCCATTAACACTTTCCTGTTTAACAAAATTTTGACCTGTCCAAATTCAAAGGTTATGCAGACGAAAATTTAAAGTGGATCTAATTTGAAAAATAACCTTTCTGTAGGGTAGAAAATAGTGAGGAAAAAGAAGAAATTGCTTGTAAGAAGCAATTTCTTCTTTTTTCACAATGTTTTCCCAATCATAAAATCAAAGGCATGTAAAAAGCAGGGATTAAACAGCAAAGGGTAAATAAAGTGCAAGAGATGGATCATATCAAGGCTCAAACTCATGGTTTCATAGTTTAAAGGAATCGATGTTCTACTGACAATTTTGTCTTTTGGGCAATATTTGGTTGAACCCTGGCCTTTTCTAGAATCGAATTTCAAGAACTTTAGTTCAAGAACTTGTTCAAGAAAAACTAAGTCTTAAAACCAGTTCTAGAACAAAGAGATCTTGAACTGCCATTTTAGTTCTTGAACTGAGGTTTCATAACATTCAAGAACCAGTTCTTGATTTTTTTTTCAGGGACTCCTCCTTAATCCAATAAAGACCGTCTTTTTTCCACAGGACAAAAAAATTACTGCTTATGATAACATGTGTAAATCAAATGATACAGAAACTGATCGACAACAACTTTATTGTTTGAGACTAAAATGTCCTTTCTACACCTTAACCCTTTCCTGTTTTACAAAATTTTGAACCTGTCCAAATTCAAAGGTTTTGCAGACGAAAATTTAAAGTGCATTTATTTGAAAAATAACCATTCAGTAAGGTAGAAAATAGTGTAGAAAAAGAAGAAATTGCTTGTCAGAAGCAATTTCTTCATTTTTCACAATGTTTTCTCAATCATAAAATCACAGGCACGTAAAAAGCAGGGATTAAACAGCAAAGGGTTAAATAGAGCTGTAGATACAACAATTTGGTATCGAAAAAGACAATTTTCTTGACTTATACTTCATCAAGTGAGCAACAACAGCCCTAAATTGAATTTTCCCTCTGCAGTGTAAATAATAAATGAGGACATTTCTACACAAGTAACTCCTTCAGTGCCCCTCAAAATTGGACTTTTCTTAATTGCGCTGGCTTCTGCCATCAAGATCCCGGTAGGAGTTATTTACCCTTTTCTTGCGGTAGAAGTTATTTACCCTTTCCTAAGCAAAAATCTGTAAATTAAAATCAGTCATGAGACTGAAGACTTTTAAAAGCAAACTGATAAAAAGAAGCTAAGGGGCGCTTGAGTGCCAGAATTGCTCTACGGGCCTGTTCTACTAACAAGAGGACCAAGATGGTCCTAGATCGCTCACCTGAGTCTCTTTGACCCCTGAGACATCACATCAATTTAATAGGCAGATGTCATAAAGGAGATAGTTTCTACACAAATCAAGTTTCTTGAAGTTTGGGCCAAAATTGTGGCCTCTAGAGTTATAACAAAAAATTATCACTAAGACCCCTTTTGCTATGATATTGAATGATTTTTCCCATTTTCAATAGGGTTCATCCTTGTGACCTGACCAACATTCTGACCAAGTTTCATGAAGATTGGGCCATATTTGTGGTCTCTAGAGTCACAGTAAACAAGACTAGAAAGCCATGAATGGCTTGAGTCGCTCCACAGGCTTGAAATTCTTCAAAAAGCAAATCTAAGATTTGACTAGATTTTAAGATATTTTGGGTTCTACTGATGTTGAAATGATTTTCAAAAATGCCACTATATAACATATAGAAAAATGACCTCCGCCAATAAAATACATATTTTTCATCCGATCACAATAATTTTAGCTAGACTGATAAAACTTCACTCAAGGATCATTCCAGTGAAATTTGGTTGATATCCATCAATTACATTCTGAGAAAATGATTTTCAAAGTTTCCACTATATAACATATAGAGAAATGACCTCTGCCCATAAAATGCATATTTATCATCCAATCACAACAATTTTTGGTACACTGATAAAGGGTCACCCAAGGATAATTCCAGTGAAATTTGGTTGATATCCATCAATAACGTTCTGAGAAAATGATTTTCAAAGTTTCCACTATATAACATATAGAGAAATGACCTCTGCTCATAAAATGCATATTTATCATCCGATCACAATAATTTTTGGTAGACAGATAAAGGGTCACCCAAGGATTATTCATGTAAAATTTAAGTGGTATCCATCCATTAGAATCTGAGAAAAGTCACTTTTTACCATATTTGGAAATTAGCCACGCCCATTAAATACATGTTTTTCATTGGATCAAAATTTCTTGAACAACTTTGAAAGAGGGTCACCCAAGGATCATTCCTGTGAAGTTTTGTTGAAATCCATCCTGTAGTTTCTGAGGAGAAGATTTTTAAAGAAAAAGTTTACGACCGCACGCACGGACGCACAACGGACACAACGCCATGACAATAGCCCCAGTGGCTTTCAGCCAGTGGAGCTAAAAATTGTCATTAAGGCCCCTTTTCCTGTGATTTGGCATGGATCCTTCCCATTTTTGATTGGGTTCATCCTTGTGACCTTACCAATATTTGACCAAGTTTTATGAAGATTGGATCATATTTGTGGCCTCCAGAGTGTTAACACTTAATTTGTTGATGCCGGAGGACAGACAACACACGACGCAGGACGCACGACAGACATTCAATGATCACAAAAGTTCGGTGAGCTAAAAATTGGATAAATTTGGTGTCATTTTTGCTCATTTCAGGTCAGACAGACATATTGGTATATTTCAGCTAGAGTTTTATGTTCCGACATCCCAGGGCATTACATTTAGGTCCTTAGTGCCTGTAAGGCACATCGACCCTCAATCATTTTCAATTTCTTTCTCATACAAAAAATGAAGCAACAAACTGAATATTTGAAATAAAAAATGAAGCGTCATTTTTTATTTCAAATATTCAGTTGGTCGCAAATATTAGAGAAAAATAAAACTCTTGCTAATTAAACCTGCCGCCGCAGACATAGTGCAGTTTGTAGTGCATGGGACTGTCAATCTAGGGGTCCATGGTTCAATCCTCGACAGCAGCACTCATTCTTTCTGACTATTTGTCTCTCACCAATGGGTTGATAATAGTAGACCTATGTGAAATAGCAGCTTGAGGCTAGGAAAGGATGTTATGGTAGTACTGGTGAGAAAAATACCAGGAGTCCCTTGTTAGGTGCTGCAGCCCCCATGCAATATAACTGAAAAAATGTTGAAAAACTGTAAAACTTGTAAAACTCCATCCATTCAATCAATTAAATCTTCCCAGTGTTCAGGATGACAAATCAATGCAACCTAACCTGCGAGTCAAAATTTATTTTGAAAGTATGATTTCTTAACTTTTCTGGTCTAAAAAGGGGAAACAAATGGTAATAATTAAGATGGTAAATTCGATTTTCCAAAATTGAGCCTGTGCATGATATATCCAACAGTTTGACATCTGCATTAGGTGCAAACATTTAGCAGCCTAGATAGCCATGTGTAGAACTTAAAAAATTGCTAAACAGATACTTTTAGACCAATCGCATACTGTATTTCCTCTAATAATAGCACCCTCCCTATTAGTAGCACCCCTACATTTTTTACTTAGAAAACCCACTTCAAATGCCTAAATGTTAGGAAATTTTTTTAACTTCCTCTTTAATTTGAGATGAATTTCCTCTAAACAATCATGATTAGGGGAATTTCACCTAAAATTTAAGGGAAAAGGGTATAAAAGACATCAATTTAAAGATTTTTATTTTAATCAGAAAATGCATGCTAAACAAGAGCTCCCAGAACATGTTATATATAGCTCTCGGGAACATTTTACCCTTTCCTGTCCAATCCCTGGTTTTTTCATCCCTAAGATTTTGTAATTCAGAAAATATTGTAGAAAAAGAGTAAATTGGGTGTGACAAACAATTTCTTCTTTTTCTACAAAATTTTCTACCCTACTGAATGGTTATTTTTCAAATTAAATCCACTTTAAATTTTCGTCTGCAAAACCTTTGAATTTGGACAGGTCCAAAATTTTGTAAAACAGGAAAGGGTTAATAGGTAAAAAAAGGTAGTGAAGACTGGTCAGACTGCAAAAGCAGAGAATGGCCAAAGTCTTAGCTTTGCCCACATTTGATATTGTTGAAATTGACACGCACATGCTTAATTTAATTTCAGAGTTTTCAATGATCCCCTGTTTCTTTGAATTTGGACCCCCCTTTTTTTGAAATGACCCCCAAAATTGTCAAAGAAACATTCTTTATCTGGTTTAAAGGGGGTCATAATGTGGCAAAATGACCCCCAGTTTTGAACATAGAGGGAAAACCCTGAATTTGTGTATTAAAGTTCAAGTAGCAGGATTTGACGAGGTTGAACTTGCACATAGTTGAAGTTTATAGTGAGATTTGGTCATTGAGATTAGTATCACGGTTAGTGACCCTAAACTGAAATCAAAATATTGTGACATATACCGAAAGAGAAAAATAATCTCATTTAGTTTGTTTTGGCTAAACGAAAGTAAAATAACACTCGAACATTTACAAATTTCACCATTTATATATTAAAAACCTGTTTGCATACTTAATCAAATTAATCTTTTATTTTGTTACCTGTTTAATTAATATACTTAATTATTAATGTCAATTAACTCTTAAACTTGCAAAATTCTTCTCATTAATTGCTCTTTCTATTGTTTTGACCTCTAGAATTTCAATGTAAAGGAGTCAATGATTACTAAAATTTGAACACTAGCAGGATCTCTGCTGAAGCTCTTTGAAAGTGAGCAAATTTATCTTTTGTTTAAATCCTGCAATTTGCTGCTTATCCTAGTTCACAGTTATTCAGTTTCATACCTCTTTGAAAACAAGAACAATCATTTACAATTTTCTAATTGTATTTGGAGAAGCTGGTGCCTCAGATGAGCTATTCTGGTTGTACTGGTGTGAAAAATGATAGGAAATTATGGATAGGTTCATAAGCCGCCACATTCCGTGCAAAAAGGTTCACAAACTGGTTCTTGAAGGTTGTTGAACATTATGGCAGGTCAATAACATTGTCAAATTGTAAATCTTGAACTTATAAAACTAGGTCATGAACCAGTTCTTGAAATCAAATTCTTGAACTCCCATTCAAGGTTTTCAACTTGACTTCAAGGACTAGTTATAAGAGTTCAAGGACAAGTTCTTGAACCAGTTCTAGAATTAAGAATTCTTGAACTACCATTTAACAAACTAGAAACAGTTCATGAACTTTTTCCAAGGGGTATACAACTGCAATAATTTTGAAATAGGTGTTAAACCACAAACAAATAAACAAACAAACAAACTATTTGTATTTCAGCTAACCATTCATGAACGTAAAGCAAACTTTAATGCTTCTTAAAGAAGAACCTAGAATTTTGACAAAAATATTGTATTAGCAAATAGGAAAGTCTGGAATCATTTTGATAGTCAGAGTGCAAGCACAATATCATAACTACAGCTTTAACACTTTCCTATTTTACAAAATTGTTGACCTGTCCAAATTCAAAGGTTTTGCAGACGAAAATTTAAAGTGGATTTAATTTGAAAAATAACCATTCAGTAGGGTAGAAAATAGTGTGGAAAAAGAAGAAATTGCTTGTCAGAATGACCAAGTAATGATATAAGAAAATCATACTTTTGATTAAAAAACTTGCCCCAATCCCACCCCCTTGATAAAAAATACCGGATCCACATTTGAATTTTGATGATGTGTCTCATCTGACAGAACTTAGGGGTTACTATCAGACATTAACCCTTGTCATGCTGAATAAAATTTGGCTAAAAGATTTCTCTAAAATCAAAGGGCTAAAAGCACTAAAAGCACCAACAGTAGGTCAATTTTTGTTTGTGAAAAACTAAATGTATTGACAATTCTGGTTTGAAAATGAGAAACAGGTGGTGTAGACTAACATCAGACTGCACATAGGTGCAGACTGACGTTTGTCTATAGCTCCTGCCAAAGCAGGAATATTCCGGGTTCAGCATGACAAGGGTTAAATTTTGATGATGTGTCTCATCTGACAGAACTCAGGGGTTACATTATCAGACAATAACAACTTTTTCCAATATTCAGAAAATATTTTCATTTAAGTATGTATAAAATGATTTTAAAAGCCCTCAAGGTAATTTTGATTCATTGAAACGGCTATCTGAATCAATGATTTCTAATGATATACAAATAATCGTCATTAAATATCTAAATCTTCAGTGGACTGGCAAATTGTAGTAAATACAGCTAATTTCAAGCTGTGTTTACAACTTTTTTGTCACCCATAGGCAATATAACCTTTTGACTCATTTCACTTTTAAGTTTGTTTTCTTTCATAACAGTTCAATCAACAATTGCACTTCATACTAAGGTTTACTAGAAACAGCCCATTGTAGGCCGGGTATTTCAATAGGTCAGTGCAAAACCGTTGTAACTTCTTGAAACAAGAGCTTGCCTAGGGTACAATGCTTGGCTGCTGGTACTCAAGAATGCAAAAAACCCTAAGTTGGAAAAGGGAATTACTCTCACAAGCAAAGCACTGAAAATGCTGATGGTGAACGTTCCTGTTCACTTAGTAAGGTGACAGAGATAGTCAAACTAGAAAGCCATGAATGGCTTGAGTCGCTCCACAGGCTTGAAATTCTTGTAATAGAAAATCTAAGTTTTGACTAGATTTTTAGATATTTTGGGTTCTACGAATGTTTAATTGATTTTCAAAGTTTCCAAAATTTAACATATAGAGAAATGACCTGTGCCAATAAAAAACATATTTTTTCATCCAATGACAATAATTTTTGGCTGCATGATAATGGGTCACCTAAGGATCATACTATTGAAGTTTGATTGATATCCATCCATTTTCAAAGTTTCCACTATATAACATATAGCGAAATGACCTCTGCCCATAAAATACAAATTTTTCATCTGATCACAATAATTTTTGGTAGACTGATAAAGGGTTAATCAAGGATCATTCCAGTGAAATTTGATTGATATCCATCAATTCCATCCGAGAAAATGCTTTTCAAAGTTTCCACTATATAACATATAGAGAAATGACCTTCGCCCATAATATACATATTTTTCATCCAATGACAATAATTTTTGGTAGACTGATAAGGGGTCACCCAAGGATCATTCATTAAAAATTTGGTTGATATCTATCGGTTACATTCTGAGAAAATGTTTTTTAAAGTTTCCACTATATAACATATAGAGACATGACCTCCGCCAATAACATATATATTTTTCATCTAATCACAAACCAAGGATCATTCATGTAAACTTTAATTGGTATCCATCAATTAGAACCTATAAAAAGTCACTTTTTACCATATTTGGAAATTAGCCACGCCCATTAAATCCATGTTTTTCATTGGATCAAAATTTCTTGAACAACTTTGAAAGAGGGTCACCCAAGGATCATTCCTGGGAAGTTTGGTTGAAATTCATCTAATAGTTTCCGAGGAGAAGATTTTTAAAGAAAAAGTTTACGACCAGACACACGGACGCACGTACGGACGGACGCACGACGGACACAACACCATGACAATAGCCCCAGTGGCTTTCAGCCACTGGAGCTAAAAACTACTCAATATAGGCTATTTACGGAAATATGTTCAATCGATAATACCAAGGTATTCCGACCTATCAAATTTTTCTTTCCATGCAAGTTAACTTGCCACCAAAATATCAATTCTTTTAAATGTTGATTGAATATATTTCAAATATGGAAACAAACTCTCTTCATGAATTTTCATTGGAATAATATATATTCCTTCTGTTAAAGTGTTACCCGAAATAATTCTTGTAATATTTGGTTAACATCCATGCATGCTTTGGCTTCTAAGAAAAGGATCTCACCAAATGAAATATATGAAATTGACATCTGCTCATAAAAAGCATGATTTGCATGTAATCAGACTAATATTTTGCAGACTGATGCAGCATTGCCCAGGAATCTATTTTGTAAATACAATGTAGATTCAAACTATAGATGAAATTAAGTATTTTTTTATTAGATAGTTTTATTGCTAACATTTTTAACTTATATGATTTTAATTTAAAATTTGAAATTTAAGCAGCCACTCGGAACTTTCGAAGATTGACCCTCATTTAATCATGATGCAATTGCATTCTGTTTTTAATAAATGTCAAATTATGCGTTTTATTATTTGCAAATTATCTTCAGTGAAAATTGTAATCCATTTGTTGTTATATTGTTTGCAAATCATCTTTTGTTGTTCGTGGTTGTCACTAGACTGGTTACTGTTTCTAATGTTACTGTGTGTATAGATATATATGTAAAAAACAAAGTTCAGGAGGTCACGACCTAAAAACACATGTTTCCAGCAAATAACTATATGTTGCAATACCGAGGGCTTAGATCAAAAACATAGTATGTGTCTATACAGTTGTAGACACAAACTTTGTTTTTCCTCTAAACCCTCGATATGCTAATGCGGATCATCCATACACCGGATTAAAATTTTCTACTTAATTTTGTATTTTTTAAGCAAATTTTTCATTATCTTTACATGATAAAGAATTCAAATATCCCTCCATTAACGAAATAAAAAGTGATTTTGGGGATAGAAGTCTTAAGAAATACTAAATTGAATCTTAATGGGCACTACTTTATTTCAAAGCTTATAAGAACCTTCTGTGTGTTCCTTACATAGTTACACTGCTAAACAAAAACATTAACCAACAAGAGCACCGCCTACGGGTGCCTACGCTCAGCTGTAAGTGCTGGATGGTAAAAAAACTAATGGATGGTGAAAAAAACTAAGTAGACAAAGGGGCGTAATTTGCAGAAAATGTTTCAAAAGTTATCCCCCTTAAAAAAAAAGGTTGCCCTTTTGATGGCGAATAAGTGTGCCAAGTTTCATGTGAATGCCTTCAGTAGAACCAGAGATATCACAAAAATGTCAAAGATTTTTGCATTTTTTTCACAAATTTGACCTTGAAAAATGACCTTGACCTTTACTGGTGACCTTGAATTTGGGACCAACAGAAAGTGCTTGTCCAAGGCAATCATCATGTGAAATATGAAGACCCTATCACTTTCCATTCAAAGTAATTGCAATATGTCAAAGATTTTGCATTTTTTTCACAAGTCTGACCTAAAAAAAATGACCTTGAACTTGACAGATGACCTTGATCTTGGTACCAACAGAAAGGTCTTGTCCCAGGCGACCATCATGTGAAATATAAAGGCCCTATCACTAACCATTCAAAAGTTATTGTAAAATGTCAAAGTTTTTGCATTTTTGTACAAATTTGACCTTGAAAAATGACCTTGACCTTGACCTTGACTGATGACCTTGAATTTGGAACCAACAGAAAGTGCTTGTCCCAGGCAATCATCATGTGAAATATGAAGACCCTATCACTAAACATTCAAAAGTTATGGCAATTTGTCAAAATTTTTGCATTTTTTTTCAAAAGTTTGACCTTGAAAAGTGACCTTGAACTTGACTGATGACCTTGAACTTGGTACCAACAGGAAGGTCTTGTCCCAGGCAATCATCATGTGGAATATGAAAGCCCTATCACTTACCATTCAAAAGTTATCACAAAATGTCAAAGTTTTCGCACGACGACGACGACGACAACGACGACGACACCAAGGCTATAGCAATACCTCGGGTTTTCTCCGTAAACAGCCGAGCTAAAAATGCTTCCAGAGTGGTCTCCTTGATAGTCAGGATAACTCCTGTGACAGTGAACATGCATGCCAAGTTTCATAAGGTTACACAACAGAGTTATGCTCAAGGTAAGAGTTTGTCACACCAATGCCTACACAAACGATGCCAAGGTGATGACAATACCAAGGGGTTTTTTTTCCAGAAGAAAGTAAAACTCAGGACTTTTTTTGTTCTTTATTAGGGGCCTAAAATTGGCAACTTCCCAATTCAAAAAAGGTTCATTTTTCCCATATGTGGCAGAAAAATTCCCCAAGTTACTGGTTATTTTTGAATTTCATTTGTTTATTTTCATAAAAATTTCTTTTCTTCAATATTCTACTATATACATCACTGATAAGACCATTAAATATAGCGGGTTTTTTTCATTAAATCTTGAAAATAATGCATGAATCCTACTTTCTTTGATTTAACTTATGTTTTCCAATTCTTCCGATATCCACACTAAAATTTCCCAAAATGAACAAGCTAAGGCCCCTTCCCAATTTCTGGGAAAAAAAAAACCTAACAAGCTATTATATGTACAGGCACTGACGGTGACACTTGAATAAGAAATGTATAACATGTAACATATACATGTAATATTATATACAGTAAAACTTGCGTTAAGTGACTGCTAAGGGGACCAACAAAAAGTGGTTGTTTATGGGTATAGTCGCTTAAACCAAAATATCATGATAAATGTGAGTGTTAATTTTGATAGCATTTATAGATTGTCGGTCGAGTAGTCCTGAATCCTATGATGTTCGAACCCATTAGAATCGTCTTATAGAGACGATTCTAATTGGCTCTAACATCATAAGATTCAATAATAAACAAAAAATCGATACGAATGTCCTCTTTTTCAGGGATTTTGCTTACACTGAAGTGACTTTTTACGGTGGTTGCTTAATAGAATTTGTCCCTTAATAGATGTGGTCGCTCGAGCAATATCGACTGTATATACAAATATACATGTACTTATATAGATATATATATCAGAATTTTGACCAAAAATATTATTGACCTTGACAGATGATCTTAACCTTGAATTTGAATGACGAATATTGACGAGAGGAATCTTCATGCCATATATAAGCATTGTCATTTGAATAGTGTTGAAGTTACAAGAAAATGTTGAGTAAACAGGTTATATATAAGTTTTTGTAGACAGACAAGAAACAAGTGGACAGACAAATAGAGAAAGACCAACACATAGAACAATATTTCTGAACCCCTTGACCAATGAAGTAGGGGAATAAAAAAAGTGCAAAAATAAAAAATCTATTGAGCTTTTCAAAATTGTGTTGTCTTAATAAAACATTATTTTGAAAAAGAAAGGGTAGAAGTACTCGACACAATTAAATTTGAGTCAAGTATTCTTACATATTGGTCACAATTTTAGATTCAAATTCCTAATTGATATGTCAATAATTCGATAATAGGAATAGTGACATTTTTCAAATACAGAATAATGATCCATAATCATTAAATGGCGAATTGATCAGTCTCATTATATATCAATACCATTCTAAATGTTGGTAATGAAAATTAAGGGGTCAGTGCAAAAATAGTGTGAGTGCCTATAAATGTATAAGCACTTACAATATCTCTACACTACCCCTTTGATTTTCACTGTTCCTTAATTGGATTAAACAATTATTATTTCAATTTCTCAAATAATTGTCCAATGGCTACTAGAATATGCGCTTTTCTGTGTGTTATGGGCCAATAATCAGATACCGTATTTCTCCTAATAAACACTCCCGGGAGCTACACATAACATGGTCAGGGAGCTTTTATTTAGTTTGTACTTTCTGATTCAAAAAAATCATTAAAATTGATGTCTATCATGCCCTTTCCCTTTAATTTTTGGTGAATTTCCTCTAAACAATCATTTTATGATTGTTTAGAGGAAATTCATCTCAAATTAAAAAAGAAGTCTCAAAAAGTTCCTAAAATTTAGCCATTTGAAGTGGGTTTTCTAAGTAAAAAATGTGGGGATTACAGCTACTATATATTAGGGAGGTCGCTACTGTTAAAGGAAATACAGCAGTAAGATATTCTTAACCCTTGTCATGTTGAATAAAAACATTGGTGAAATTACTGTAAAATCAAAGTACTGAAAAAACTTGATATACTTATTGTGATAGGTTTTTTTTTTAAACTTCATGGTAAGTAAGGTGGATAGTTTTAGATCAGACTGCACAATGTGCAGGCTGAGCTTTGTCTAGATACCTCCTACTAAAGCAGGAACATTATTTTTCAGAATGACAAGGGTTCATATTTTCATGAATTGAACCTGGGACCTTTTGATTTACAGTTTTAAATGCGCTACCAACTGCATATGACAGTGGTGTTATTTTTCCAGGTGGATGTGTCTCTATTGTGTAATCAAAAAGCGTCAGTTTTTTGCAAGTAAAAAATTGTGTTTAACAAATTATTACCCACCATCTCCCTCAAGTGGTGGATTTAGATAGGGACTCACTTCAAATAGAAAGAAAACGATGACTGACTGCATGTTTTTTGACTAGGCTGAGACTTTCTTCAAATAGCTCCAGCCAGTTGTTTCAGTTTTTATGCCCCCGATAGGGAGGCATCATAAATTTGACTTGTCCGTCCGTCCGTCTGTCCGTCCGTCCGTCATTCCGTCCAAAAACTTTAACATTGGCCATAACTTCTAAATCAAAGCGGTGTCGGGGGCATTGTCATCTTACAGTGACAGCTCTTGTTTATTTTTTTTTTTAGAAATACAATTGTTTTTTATACAAAAAAATCAGACGCCTATTAATGATTTGTAGAGTTCGAATACCCCCCTTTTACAGAAATTCAGGATCTACTTCAGACCTCCCACATTCATTTTAATTCAGGATAAAATTATCAAAAACTTGGTCTTATTTTCTAGACATGGTATTCAATTAGACAGTTCTGCTCATCATGAGTCCGGAATTAACTCATTACCAATTGACATACATTAAGAAGGGCAACATAAAATGAAAACAGTTTTCTGACAATCTGGTTACTATAATACCACCCAGCTAAAATCAGAAATTGATTGTTTGGGTAAATCAGTGGATGAAGATGATAATTATTTTCATAGATATCAATTATCTTTTTTTCATAAAGAAATAATTCATTGCCTTTGCAAAAATTTACCTAATTAAACCATTACTGAGTTACAGGTAACTTTTTCTTTTATTCGAAAATTTTCAGTGTGACATCATTGAACCACTGGATTCAGAGAGAACATTTTTTTCTATTTTTTACCCCATATTTTTCTTCTTGAAATAAACCCACAATTATGATAAAACATTACGGTAACATTTATGTTGAGGGTTCAACGCAAAACTATTGCGAGCCAGCAAAAAATCCAGGATTTCTGTTAATCCTTTCATATGTTTTACAAAATTTTTGACTTGTCCAAATTCAAACGTTTTGCAGACGAAAATTAAAAGTGGATTTAATTCGAAAAATAACTATTCTGTAGGGTAGAAAATAGTGGGGAAAAAGAAGAAATTGCTTGTCAGAAGCAATTTCTTCTTTTTTTCACAATGTTTTCTCAATCATAAAATCACAGGCACGTAAAAAGCAGGGATTAAACAGCAAAGGGTTAAGGGGGTTCAAACATACGAAAAAGGGTGTTCGTTTCCCTAGTATAACACAATTTTTACCCTTGTCCTGTTTAATCTAAATTTTGGACCTGTCCAAATTCAAAGGATTTGCAGAAAGGAAATTTAAAGTGGATTTAATTTGAAAAATAACCATTCAGTAGGATAGAAAATAGTGTGGAAAAAGAAGAAATTGCTTGCCAGAAGTTGGTGAAATATCATAACATCATAACTACAGCTCGAGTAAGCTGTAGTTTCGATGTTATGATTATTGATTCATTTACAATATTTTTCAACATATGATAATTTCTCTTACGCACTTGCGTAAATTGCGTATTGGGAGTTACGCCCTTGGACAGGAGGAATATGTAGAAACAAACAAATAGGAAAACGGAAAATAGTAGATCTCTCTAAGATGAATCCTATTCAAAACCCAAAACCATTTAAACATTAATATGACAGAATATTTTATTACCTTCAACTGCTTACTATCTTTTTTTGGCTTAAATTCATTTCATTGTTAAAGTAAGAATGTGGCTGAAGCAAATAAGCAGTGTTCATTGGTTTTGATGCAGTCTCTGGGGGCCCTAGATGTCATTCATTATTCATTCATCATAACATTCCTTGGTTGTTGTTGTTGATCTAGTCATTTTTATTTTGGAGCTAACCTCAAAGTTCTTCATATTTTTGTTAATTGTTTAGTTACTCTGTAGCATTTAGACCTATACCCCAGCTAGGGGTCTAGGTCATTGAATTATAGCTTCAAACCAAACCTTCAGACATTACTTATTATAAACTATTTCTCCTTTTCCACACAATGTCATTGGCACAAATATCTTTCAAAGTTGACTAATTTTGACATATATCACATGTCGTCTGCAAACTATTTGAAATTGGACCAGTCTAAAATTTTGTCGTCTGGAAATGAATTCAACCTGACCAAAAAGTACATGTAGATTTAGAAAGCCTTTACTCCCACGCTGTGGTTGAAATTTCCGTGATGACAGTGTTATAATTCAATTTGTCCCACTTACGAGGCTCATCCACTCGGTTCTCAGCAATCGATTTTTCATTAACAACACCATGGAATCAACTGTCAAACCGAAATCGAAACCAAATCCGGGGATAGACACTTTTGACAAACAAACCCGACAAATATACATGGTGATAATACTCACGTTCCAAGCGTCTCCTTCAAATCATATTTCTTCCTTATGTCCGTTTCTTTACCTTTGTCCCTTTTCTCAACGTCCGATTTTTTACTTCCAAATAAAGGCATAATTACTTAATATACCGATCTAGATAAATGTACTACATTCAATACACATGCACAAAAATATTATGAGTCGCGATCAGTTATTTCCGTCAACTAGTAATCGATTTTATGTGACGTCATAAACCGGGCGCGCACCTGTCTTTGAATAATTAGAGGCATCACTTCGGTAGATGGAATGTGATGGACTTTTAATGCCTTATCTTTTTGAAAATAAAATTCGGCTTAACAAGACATTTTTTAATGATCTTTGTTCGTCACCTTAAGTTACACAATGTCATTATTTATGTAGCTTAGTTTAAAAAAGCCCCACAATGATGATAGCAGACGACACACCAGGGATAGCAACTTTGGTATCCATGGCAACAAAGACGGCCTAAAAGAGGGATAGTTCTAAACTTTAATTTATTGTCGATGAATTTAAGAAAAGCATAAATTGAAACTAACCCGGGACACTTGGTGGCGGATCCAGAGGGAGCGGTTAGTTTGTGTGTGTGTGCGGGGTGGGAGTATCGCAAATAACTCCTCCTCCATCAGACTTACCCATGGACACATCAACTCGAAATTATTCGGAAATTATTTCATAAACCAAAACGTGTTAGCTACGTGAAATGCAGCATTACGTCGGACATTGCATTGAGCAAAAAAGTACATTTTTAAATGATTTTCTAACGCCTTCGAATGGTTTGTAGCCTTGTTTTGAGCAGACGTTTTCATAGCCAGGAAATTTTTCGAAATTATCATTCAATCGGAGACTGACCACAGTGCTGGGGACTTGTAAACAATAAGGAATATGTGATCGACGGAAAAGGGAAGGTGGGGGAGGGGTGGGTGGAAAATTTTCTCCTTTTCGGAAAAAATGCCTCTGACGGTGACATTCTAGTGTTACAAAGGCAGACTGAATGGGAATTAGGATTGAGAAACTCGACTGATGAAACAAGCTTCCAATATGCCACATGGTTTTCACTGTTAAAAATCAATTTCCACCTTTTCTGAATTAGTCGGTGGCGAATCCAGGGGATGCGGGGCGGGGTCTGGACGCCTATCTATTTTTATCCAAATCACCTAAGTAGGAAAACCGTGACCCCCGTGTTTTTGTTCGACGCCAACAAAGGGGATTTCAAGCCTCGGACTCAGAACCAAGGCTCATTATGGTACTCTCTTAAGGTTCTGGCGTCCCTGCTTTTAATGTAGACTATTTCGTTTTAGCTACCCTCCTGTTTATCAATGCCGTGCAAGTATTGAAATATTCTCTAGATTATCAACACAGTCTGTTAGATATATGTGTTCCTTCGGTAATCAACTTTAAAGAATTGAAGATTGTTAGAAAGCACTCAAATCTTTTCTGGAGTTGATTTCCAGAGGACCTCATAGACTTTTATCAAATAATTTTGAGAGTCCTATCTACTAATGTGTGAGACACAGACCCGCAAAACCCCGTCCCTTAAAGTTCTGTCGAGATTTGTCCCAACTCCCTTTACAGAAATCTTGGATCCGTCATGGTGAATAGAAAACTCTACGAATTATGAACTTCAGTGTAGTCCATTTCCTACCCATAGGCCCACGGTAACAAGGATTTGGAAATTTATACGCACTCAATCGGAGAGCGACCTACATGGAATATATGGAATAAAGGCGATATTTGGACTGTGACAAAAGATAAATGTCATCCGTCCGCTCCCCTTTTCATGATTTGAGCTTTGGTGAATGATCAAAATATCGGAACTACAGCTTGGATAAGCTGTAGTTTCGATGTAATGATCATTCATCAACGACATTTTTCGAAAGAGGATTTATTTCTATTACGCAGTTGCGTAATATTCGTAATGGGAGCTACGCCCTTGCTACCAAACATAAATGTTGTATATAGGATCAATGTTTGCATTAGTATACAAACGGTTTATAATTCATGAGTGAACAACAGAAACCGCCTAGACAATTTCACGACGGACGCCACCGGACTGAAAACAGATTTTGTGTTCCTCGAAATGAAAGATAAATTTATCTTTCAATCATTTCAATTTACCTGCAAATCTTACCTAATGCGGTAAAACTGAACGTGTGAATATACGTTTTCATATGTGGGTCATAAAAAGGGATTTCATAACGTAGAGTTTGCGTCATGACGTCATCAAGGGGGCCAACCCATTTTTAGGGACCAAATTAAGTAATTGTCCATTTGTTTCGGAAATAATTAACTGTTTGCTTAATAGAAGCTTGAGATTGTATTTTGGTTAATATGAAGATATAAGTTTAAGAAATACAATAAAAGGTAACGTATTGAATGTTAATGCTTTCTGCGTTACTGCTTTCGAGTACAGTAACTGAAAATATTAACTTTTTTTCTGGAAAATTTGTCTAGTGACATATGCTGAAATTTAAATGGTTTCAGCCAAACCATTCGACTGAAGATTTTTGAAATAAAAACCATGTGTCTTCGGGGTAGATTTTCTTAAAATCCTTTCAGATTTAATACTTCTGAAGCCTATATTTTACAATAAACCTTAATTTCAAATATTACAGAATAGCGTGAAGATTGGTATCAAATAAGCATAGTAACGATGGTTTTGGTGCAACGTCGAAATCGGCGGAAAAAGTTGCAAACCGAATTTAATGAAAAATCTAACCCGAAGATATATAGAGGATAATCGTTTGTTTTAGTGTAAGATCGATTTGTATTTCATTGAGTGAACAACAAAAGCTATATTTTCACGAGTGGCAGAGCCACGAGTGAAAATATAGCTTTTGTTTTTCACGAAATGAAATATTAATCGATCTTACTCGAAAAACAAACGATTATTCTATTTCTTTAATGCAAAAATGAGACAAAATGTGAAATTTCTAGGACATATTTTCGTAAAGCGCGTCATTTTGCGCGTGATTGCTATGCAACGTTCATTGTGACGTCACTTATTTCGCCCCGCATAGATGACGTCAGATAGGATGAAATGCACCAAAGCAGGGTATAAGTTTTTGATAATTTCACTGCTTTTTCGGTGAGATTATCAAGTGATAATCTACCGTTATTTCTGGATAAACCACCGATAAGCATTAAAGAAATCATTTATATTTGATGAATGTAAAGTAGGGGAAAACCGGGTAAATTCTGACGTTTTTTACCAACCTTATTTCAGGCTTGATTCTGAAGCTATAGGTGGAAACCCGGACACTAGCCGTATTCTCATCACTCGAGCGGTCATTAAACTTGCATTTTATCCCAAAAATGTAAAGCAAATGCTGGCTAAAACGTGAAAACGAGAAGTTTGAGGGTACAGTGAAACGGGTAAATTCGGACGGGATTGGAAAAATTCGGACATGCAAGCGGTAAAACTCGGACATGTTTATCGCTAAAGGGTGAAATTCGGACAATTAAGGAATTTCAATAATTAGGAGTATAAAGTCACGGATTTTGTTAGTTTAAACGAAGAATGTTAATACGAAGCTTTAAAACTTCAATTCAGAAATGCTTTGACTATAGATACTTTATTTATTCAACAACTTTGATGTTGAAAATTGGCATATATTTCGAATAAAATACAGACAAATGAGTATATTAACAGACGTCGACATGAAATGTCTAAACGTGTATTAAATTCGCATGTATTAAAAAAAAAAAAAAAAAAAAAAATTAGATATAAGGAGATAAATTGATATTAGTTGGTTTTCAAAGCATACAATTTATATAATCCGAATGTTTACTTCTGCTGAAAATTGAAAGTGGAAATTCGGACGCTTCGAAAAAAGCTATATATTACGATTCTGGGCAAATAATTGTTGATTATTTTATTAAAACTGTTTACCTCTTTGACATTTAAATCGAATAATAACCGTTTTACAATTATTTTCGCCAATCCGTACCTATTTCTTAACCGTTGACCGAGCCTATATTCGTCAGCAATTTATGAATGTCAGTTCAATTCGCAGGGTAGCCCGGGGTTTGTGACTTCCAATAGTTTTATTGGCACCCACATATCCATCATTTTATCAGAACTTATGCGAGATATATCTTAGAATATATAGAAATATTTGATAAAAACGCTGTTGTCATTGCTTTTCCAAAAAATTATCTTAAAAAGTATGTCTGAATTTATACGTCTGTCCGACCTTCTACGGTTTTCCCCTATATTCATTTCGCTACAGACCAACAAAAAATCAGCATAGGTCACCTAATTAGTATTTATTTACAAAAAAAACCCAAAAAAAACAAGAGCTGTCAGAGGACAGCGAAGCTCGACTATTCCTAGTGCTGAGGTGCGTTCGTTAGAGCGAGATTCTTATTGAGATTTTTAAGATAAAGCGTTCGGTAGAGCAAGATTTTTTAAGCCGCTCAATAAGAATCTTAAGATATCTCAATGAGGAAACGAAGATGGTTTTGCATTGGCTCAAAACAAGTAGTCATGACGACGTCGAATATTTTCACTCAAAATATCGAAAATCGTTCATTATGACGTCTTAAAAAATCTAATTTAGATGGATTTTTCATCTTGCTCTAACGAACGCACCTCTGGATAGTAAATCAATATCGACATTGGAAATTCAATAAAATTTAAGTCAAGAGAAATGAATCTTTGTCTAGAGGCTGATATTTTGGTCACAGAAGCATGTGCAAAATTTAAAAGAAAAAGCTTTAGTAGGAACAGAGATACAACTAACATAAAACAGTTGCAAATAAAAACATAACCAAGATTTTAAGGCCAAAAAGGGTTAAAATTCCACTAAATTAAATATCAGAGTAATTAATCTTTTTCTGTGGGCTTATAGTATGGTCAAAGAAGCATGTGTAAAGTTTCCAAGCAACAACTTTAGTAGATACAGAAATATTACAGATGTACATCAGTTGCACGTAAAAACTTAACCAAGATTTCTAAGTCTGAAAAGGGTTAAAAAGCCACTAAATTCAATACCAGAGAATTGAATCTTTGTCAAGAGGCTGATATTATGATCACAGAAGCATGTGCAAAGTTAGGGCGGCCCGGTGGTCTAGTGGTAAGACACTTGACTATTAATCCTTAGGTCCGTGGTTCGAATCCCGAACGCGGCAGGAATTTTCAGGGATACTTGATTTCCCCCGCACAACTAGAAGTGAACTGGTAAGAAACCCAGAGGTAGCTTCGCGTGTATCGGTGCTTTACACTGGGCACGTTAAAGAACCAAGGAGGTCTATTCGTAGAAGAGCTAGGGGCGTATGAACACGGATCTCCTTGTATCCGCTTCTTTCTCTCTCATGGTCCATACCATATATGCCTAGAGCACGGAGGGACCTAAATCCTACAATCACACACACACATGTGCAAAGTTTAAAAGCGATAGCTTTACTAGAATAAGAGATATAACTGATGTACAACATTTACACGTAAAAACTTAACCAAAATTTTCTAGGTCTGAAAAAGGTTAAAATTCGATGAAATTCAACATGAGAGTATTGAATCTTTGTCAAGAAGCTGATATCATGGTAACAGAAGCATGGGTGAAATTTCCAAGCAAAAGCCTAGGTAGAAATAGAGCTATAACTGATATACAACATTTGCACGTAAAAACTAAACCAGGAATTTCGAAGTCTGAAAAGGGTTAAAATTCGATGAAATTCAATATCAGAGTATTGAATCTTTGTCAAGAGGCTGATAATATGGTCACAGAAGCATGTGCAAAGTTTCAAAGCGATAGCTTTACTAGAAAAATTGATATTACAGATATACAACATTTGCACGTAAAAAAACTTAACCAAGAATTTCTAAGTCCGAAAAGGGTTAAAAATCCACTAAATTCGATACCAGAGTAATGAATCTTTGTCAAAAGGCTGCTATTATGGTCACAGAAGCATGTGTAAAGTTTCAATTCAATAGCTTTTAATAGAAACAGAAATATTACAGATAAACAACATTTGCACGTAAAAACTAAACCATGATTTCTAAGTCCAAAAAGGGTTAAAATTCCACTCAATTCAATATCAGAGTATAGAATCTTTGTCTGGAGGCTGATATTATGGTCACAGAAGCATGTGCAAAGTTTCAAAGCAATAGTTTTAATAGAAACAGAGATTCTAAACACTTGCACGTAAAAACTTAACCATAGCATTACGCCGACGCCCGGGTGACTGGAATAGCCCCCCTATTCTTCGAATAGTCGAGCTAAAAATGAAATGAAAAAAGGAACGTCAAATCTTAAAATCGCGAAAAAGACAGCGTTTCAGGCCTTTTTTTAATTTTTTGAATTTTCGGGGAAATTAAACGACTAGCTGCGTTCTTGGACTTTCTGAATGAAACTTTTTTTTTTTTCGTAAAAATCGGTCGATTAATGCAGAAGATGATTTTGCCGGGTCGTAAAGGGGTTGGCCCCTTAATGACTCCACGACGTCAAATGAACAAGCTCAGTATTATCCATTTTATTGCATGTTAGCTAATGCCCTCACTTCAAAGATAAATCTCAGCAATTTTTGTAAGATTTAAATTGTAAGTCGAAAATGCGACAATGTTATCTGTCCGCAGTTACCTTAAATAGCGCCCAGTAAAATGAAATGAACGAAAGCAGGGTGAAATATTTTAGTTGTTTCACTGGTCTGGTGTTGAAAAGTTCAGTGATAATTCATTGAGAATACACATTGCTTTGCCGGAAAACATTAAAGAAATAATCATGTCTCTGCTATTACATAAATTCATAGTTATTTGCTATTGTCAAACATGCGTTTGCTATTGTCAAATTTTGCCTGTGAGGGTCCTCGATTGGTTAATAAAACATTCTATTCTATTCTATTGCGATTGCGCCGTATGTTTTACCGTATTTCTAATAATAATAGCTCCCTCCCTAATAGTAGCAATCCTACATTTTTTACGAAGAAAACCCACTTCAAATGCCTAAATTTTAGGAACTTTTTTTAGACTTCTCTAATTTTAGATGAATTTCCTCTAAACAATCATTTATATGATTGTTTACTAAAATCAAAGGGAAAGGGGCATGTCGCCGCCATAGCGCAGTTGGTAGCGCGCCAGACTGTCAGCCTATAGGTCCCGGGTTTGATCCCTCACTCAAATTTTCCGACTGTTTGATTCTCACCAATGGGTTGATAAACGTAGACCTATGTGAGATAGCAGCTGAAGGCTAGGAAAGGATATTTTGTAATACTGGTGGGAGAAATACCAAGAATTCATTGTAAGGTGCTCCAGCCGCCGAGATTTAAATGAAAAGTTGTTGAAAGCTGCGTGAACCCCCATTCAATCAATCAGTTAAAGACAGTTTTAATGATTTTTACATCAGAAAATGCAAACTAAATATAAGCTCCCTGACCATGTTGTGTATAGCTCCCGAGAGTGTTTATTAGGAGAAATACGGGCGATCGGCATATTATTTCTGCCCACAAGTATGTCTCGGAGAAGGTATTTCTGCTCCAAAGGTTATATATGCTTCGGCGAGGGAATATTTCAGCTCCAAAGTATATTACGGCAATAGAAAGTTTCTACTTCAAAGAAGACACCAAAAAGAGCTTTTCTTGCTCTACGGTTAGTCTAACGGATTGCCTTTTCTACTTCACAGTATGTTACGAGAGAGTTCCTATAGATGCACAAGTTTAAAATGAGCGATCAAGGCCAATTTATATATACAGTGTACAGACAAAATTTAGCTTTGATCACGTATTCAAACCGTGTATCTATACTGCATAGAACGCCCCAGTAAGAGTTTTTCTGTTCTACAGGTTGTAGGCGGGAGATCTTTTCTGCTACACAGTACATTACAAGAGAGAATTTCTACTCCACAAAACACATCAATAAACTATTAAGCAATTAAACTACAAACAAACCTATGACAGTTCTATAATGTATAATTTTTGTGTATTTTCAACAAATATCAGTTAAATAAGTAAAAACATTTTATTCCTGGGGCAGTAAAATAACAAATTTCATTAATTGTAATAAACTGGCTTCAGATCATAATCTGCTATAATTCCAGTCAGAGTAAAATTAGATTAGTACCAGTAATAGAAGAAAACTATAGTACAATGCTGAGAACATGCTGGTGACAAACGATGGTAGCTAGTGCTGGATAAAATTCTAAGTCTAGCAAGTTGACAAATTGTCACATGATATGCCCATTATATTGCTGGTTCTCCAAGTAAGAAAATCAACAAAGGGAAAAAATTAAGCCAGGTAGAGTTACAGTTCTTGCACACTGCACTCCGTAATCTAAAGAGGAACATAAATGACAAGCTTCAACCAATCATAAGGTGACAGAGTTATGCTCCAGACAAAGAAATAGACGCCAACTCCCAGAGGCCACGGGTGATCACATAATTAGATAATGTCTTTAGACAGGCGTATAAAAAGCGATATAACTCTTACAAAAATTTTACTAGAAACATGTTCCTTGTTATCCTGCGTAGCTCTTTTCATGGTGAACACACATGCCAAGTTTCAAGTAAATATCTTCAATAACGACAGAGATATAACCAAGGTTAAAAGTTTGTCACTCCAATACCTACACCAACAACAATGCTAACATGAATGCAAATGGTAATGACAGTACCTTGATATTTTGTTCCAATACAGCTGAACTTAAAAGCATGTGAAAGGTTATATGCTTATTGCACCAAATTGATGGGTTACACCAGTTGCTGTTTTATCAAACCTTTCAATTTATATATCATTTGGGAAACCGCCCCAAGTTCAGATGACAAATACCTGCAAACTGTTTTCATTTATACCCCTCTTTTTATGTGCACTTGCGTTCAAAGCAGGATTTAATTTGCAAACAATATCCATCCTTTAGTCACCCTGAACGCAGGGCTTGTTCTTACAAATAAGATCAATACGGCTTCGTGTCTGTGGTCTAGAGTCAGTCCTTTATTCATGAGGTTCCTAGTTTGATTCCCAGGAGCAGCTTTCAGCGTTTTAAGGGGTACAGGTTTTGTGCGGCCGAGGCTCTCAAATAAGTAGCTAAGTATCTGATGTGAGTCCCAAAGACCCTCTTGGGATCAGCTTCAGACAAGAAATTGAAGTTGATCCCCAAAATATACAGTGCTCAGGGATCATTTTGAGGTGAGATATTGAGAGATACTCTCATTTTTCTGCCAGAAAACTAATTGAAACTGGCTAAATGAGAGTAAAATCTCAAAGCAAAATGTAATTTAGTGAAGGATTTGGTAAAATTTCTTTCTAAAAATTCTTAACATCTCATTAGATTTGGCTAAATGAGATATTTTTTGCACAAGACATCCTTAGCCAGAGTCATCAGGATGTAAAAGAGTTTCGCGAGCACTTTGAGGTGATACCCCGCTTTGCACCAGCACATACATGCAAAGAGAGGTATCATTTCGAAAGCGCTTTAATCTTAACGTTTTTACCCTGAACGCAGGGCAGGTTATGATCTAGTTAGTTTATACTAATTTATTTTAGTTCGATTGCGACGAAAGCTTAAGCTTATAGAATCGCTCTCAAACACTCAATCCTGATGTTTTCACTTCCCCGAGAGAGAGGCAGTGGTTTACACCCACTGCTACCCATTTTTACAGCTGGGTGAACTGGGGCTGGCTATTAAGTGCTTTGCCCATAAACACACCCCGGCGACAGTGGGGCTCGAACCACGGACCTCCAGGTCACGGGTCGAGTGCATTTACCACTAGGCCACCGAGGCAGTAATGATCGAGGACACAGGTAGGAACATTGCCCTTCCCGATACTCTAGTTCTTGTTGCAGCTCTACCAGGGTAGGTACTTTTCAACTTTCAAAAAGGTTAAAGAAATCAAAGGAATACTCTTTTAATTTATGAGAGCTATGAAACTAAAATCTAATCACACTGCATTAAAACACAAAGCAGATTCATACATAGGTGTGATTAGGTTTTTAGTTTCATAGCTCCACAAATTAGAAAGAATAATCTTCATATCTTAAAATTCAATATCTTCAGACTTAATGCAAAGGCTTAATCATTATTATAATCATTATGAGGAAGATTTCTGTTAGAAATTCTTTGTGTGCAAACTTACAAAAAAGCTACATACTAGAATTTGTTTTCATTGACAAACAAAACTAATTGGGTTGCAGAAGTACACATAAGAGGGGGTAATGCAAGTCTAAAATCTGTATTGTTCATTGAACCCCTCTGTTGTGGGTACTCAATCGAAATGTCTTGGTAAAATGATTCCAATAACAAGAGCTGTCGGAGTCCCCCACCGGATAACCAAAAATCCTCTCTTATAATATATCTCCTACTTACTAGAAATATAACTGTAAAAGTTTAAAGTTGCTAGCACTTATAGTTTAGGAGATATGATCCGGACAAGAATGTAAGACTAAAAACAATAAAGGGCAATAACTCAAAAAGTTGACATGGCAGAGTAACAGTTCTTGTACATGACACTAGTCCTCGATAAGATCTATCAGTGTACAAAGTTTGAAGTTGCTAGCACTTATGGTTTAGGAGATATGATCTGGACAAAAATGAAAGGGTAAAAACAACAAAGGGCAATAACTCAAAAAGTGGGTGTGGCAGAATAACAGTTCTTGAACATGACACTTGTCCTCAATAGGATCTATAAGTGTACAAAGTTTGAAGTTTCTGGTACTTATAGTTTAGGAGATATGATCTGGACAAGAATGTAAGGGTAAAAACAACAAAGGGCAATAACTCAAAAAGTGGGTGTGGCAGAATAACAGTTCTTGAACATGACACTTGTCCTCAATAGGATCTATAAGTGTACAAAGTTTGAAGTTTCTGGTACTTATAGTTTAGGAGATATGATCCGGACAAGAATGTAAGGGTAAAAACAACAAAGGGCAATAACTCAAAAAGTGGGTGTGGCAGAGTTATGGATCTTGAACATGACGCTTTGCCTCAATGAGATCTATAAGTGTACAAAGTTTGAAGTTGCTAGCACACATACTTAAGGAGATATGTTCCGGACAAGAATGTAAGGGTAAAAACAACAAAGGGCAATAACTCAAAAAGTGGGCATGGCAGAGTAACGGTTCTTGAACATGACACTTCTCCTCAATGAGATCTATAAGTGTACAAAGTTTGAAGTTGCTGGTACTTATAGTTTAGGAGATATGATCCGGACAAGAATGTAAGGGTAAAAACAACAAAGGGCAATTACTCAAAAAGTGGGTGTTGCAGAGTTATGGGTCTTAAACATGACACTTCGCCTAAATGAGATCTATAAGTGTACAAAGTTTGAAGTTGCTGGTACTTATAGTTTAGGAGATATGATCCGGACAAGAATGTAAGGGTAAAAACAACAAAGGGCAATAACTCAAAAAGTGGGCGTGGCAGAGTTATGGATCTTGAACATGACACTTCTCCTCAATGAGATCTATAAGTGTACAAAGTTTGAAGTTGCTAGCACACATAGTTTAGGAGATATGTTCCGGACAAGAATGTAAGGGTAAAAACAACAAAGGGCAATAACTCAAAAAGTGGGCATGGCAGAGTAACGGTTCTTGAACATGACACTTCTCCTCAATGAGATCTATAAGTGTACCAAGTTTGAAGTTGCTAGCACATATGGTTTAGAAGATAAAGCCCGGACAAAAGCGTGACGGACAGACGGACAGACAGACGGACAGACGGACAGACGGACGGAATCGAGCAAACCTATAGTCCCCCAACCGGTAACCGGTGGGGGACTAATAAAGATATTAGAGAAATACAACATTTGCATGTAAAAACTTAACCAAGAATTTCTAAGTCTGAAAAGGGTTAAAAAGCCACTAAATTCTATACCAGAGAATTGAATCTTTATCAAGAGGCTGTTGTTATGATCATTGAAGCATGTGCAAAGTTTGAAAGCAATAGCTTTAATAGAATTAGAGATATAACTGATGTACAACTTTTGCACGTAAAAACTTAACCAAGAATTTCTGAGTCTGAAAAAGGTTAAAATTCTACTAAATTCAATATCAGAGTAATAAATCTTTGTCAAGAGGCTGATATCATGGTAACAGAAGCATGTGTAGAGTTTCCAAGAAAAACCCTTGGTAGAAATAGAGCTATAACTGATATACAACATTTGCACGTAAAAACTTAACCAAGATTTCTAATTCTGAAAAGGGTTAAAATTCCACTAAATTCAAAATCAGAGTATTGAATCTTTGTCAAGAGGCTGATATTATGGTCACAGAAGTGTGAGCAAAGTTTCAAAGCAATAGCTTTAGTAGAAATAGAGATATTAGAGAAATACAACATTTGCACGTAAAAACTTAACCAAGATTTTCTAAGTCCGCAAAGGGTTAAAATTCCACTAAATTCAATATCAGAGTATTGAATCTTTGTCAAGAGGCTGATATTATGGTCACAGAAGTGTGAGCAAAGTTTCAAAGCAATAGCTTTAGTAGAAATAGAGATATTAGAGAAATACAACATTTGCACGTAAAAACTTAACCAAGATTTTCTAAGTCCGCAAAGGGTTAAAATTCCACTAAATTCAATATCAGAGTAATGAATCTTTGTCAAGAGGCTGATATTATGACGACAGAAACATGTGCAGAGTTTCAAGGCAATATCTTTAGTAGAAATAGAGATATTAGAGAAATACAACATTTGCACGTAAAAACTTAACCAAGAATTACTAAGTCCAAAAAGGGTTAAAATTCCACTAAATTCAATATCAGAGTAATGAATCTTTGTCTAGATGCTGATATTATGACCACAGAAGCATGTGTAAAGTTTCGAGGCAATTGCTTTTATAGAAACAGAAATATTACAGATAAACAACATTTGCACGTTAAAACTTAACCAAGATTTCTAAGTCTGAAAAGGGTTAAAATTCCACTTAATTCAATATCAGAGTAATGAATCTTCGTCTAGATGCTGATATTATGGTCACAGAAGCATGTGCAAAGTTTCAAAGCAATAGCTTTAATAGAAACAGAGATTTTAAACACTTGCATGTTAAAACTTAACCAAAGCATTACGCCGACGCTGACGCTGACGCCCAGGTGACCGGAATAGCCCCCCTATTCTTCGAATAGTCGAGCTAAAAACCAACAATATATGATTTGCACAGGTATAGTTGAAAAAGTCTAGTTTGAAATCCAAAATCTCCCTCTATCTGTAGTTCAACCCTGTGTTATGGATCACAAAACGGTGCAAACAGTTTTCCAGTTAGACCCCACTTTGCCTGTACACTTGCAATGCAAAGCAGGGTCTAATTAGCAAACTGTTTGCATAGTTTTGTCATCCTGAAAGCAGGACTGTTATCTAGAATAATGCCATAAAAGCACCAAGACCACCATATTCCTGATTAGATACCGTCGTACCAGCAGCATGTTGTACAATTGTGTAAGTCTGACCTTGATCACCTTCCATCACCGTGGTAACAATACTGGTTGTGGTCACATGATCACCAGCAGACTGACTACAATCCAGGCTCTCAGAGATATTCAAAAGTCTGTTGCTATTTTTATCTTGACTAGCACCATTTTGTTCTAGACATTGTTTATGACTTCCTAACTTTGCATCTTCATTCTTACTCACATTTAACTGACCTTGAACTTCATTCAAGGTCAACATTTGCTGCATTGGTTCATTACTAGTGAGCTGATCTCGTAATACACTGTAGGTATCTTCTTCTACAATAGAGTGTTCGTCTGTCTGTGAGGGTGAATCATTTGAAATAGAGTATCCGCCATGATCCCACTTGACCAACATTGGTGTAGTTACTTCCGATGGAGCTACCGAGGCCACTTTTTTAATGTCTGACAGACTTTTCACACTTTTTACACTGTTGGTGGTTTCAGTATCTCTAACCCTTACGTTATTCATAACTTTCTTGCTTGTAACAGTACTCATTTCTTTCTGCTTTTTATTTGACTTTGTCTTTTTAGGACTTACATTTCCATCCTCGCTGTGATATTTTTTTATATGCTCACGAAGTTTGTCACTTCTCGTGGTTGTGTAATCGCATTGATTACACGTTATGCGTTCATTAGTGTGTATACGTTCATGTCGAAGTAGGTGACCCTTTTCTACAAAAGATTTTCCACAGACCTGACAAACATGGGATCTGACCCCTAAATGGGCCCTCATATGGGCCTTAAGCTGGCTCCTCTTTGGGGTTTCGTAAGTACACTTTGGAAACGAACAAGCAAAAACATCTCCTGAAATGAGAATTTACAAATTTGAACAAATTAAATTTTCCGTTGATTTGTTTAATTGCATTAGGTTTAAAACCACTTGCAACATTATTGCAGAAATATCATGGCAACTGATGCACCAACTCATGTTTTCCTGTCGTTTTAAACACGAGTATAATCATGAGTCAGTAGCAGCTCATCCCACTCATCTCTCCTTATCATACAGTGAGAGACAAATGATTGGCGTCACATTGACTTTTTTCAAATCTCAGATGAAAGTTGGCCAATCAAGGGGTCCGTTTTACTAAACATCTTACGATCATTTTGAGCATAAGTCAAAAATCAAAGTTGCTTCTAGATAAGTAATTAAATATGGAATTCTGCCATGCACCATGACGATTCCAATGAGATATTGCAAGGCAGAATCTAACAATGAATGAAAACACCAGGTACGATTTGTGATTTTGACTTACGATCAATTTTTTCGTAAGAAGTTTAGTAAAACGGACCCCGGGGCTCAAAAACACAACCCAAAATTAACAGCATAGATGCAATGATTTGGTTTAATCTTAACATCAAAATATAATAATAAAAAATATCTTATAGCGGTTATAAGATACATATAATACATACCTAGTGTATTGTATGAAAAAATATCTAACTTGTTTGTGGGAATTGATAGTTGTCTCAGCAGAGCCTCCAAAATTATCAATTCCCCCAACCTCATTAGATATTTTTTCCATACAAAACACTAGGTACGTATTATTTATTTACCATAATGTATATGTCTGTGTGATATAAGATGGGGCTGAAACTTGGTGGAGAACCCACACAAATTACAGAGATAAGGCCGTACTTCACTGTGTGTCACCAGCAGTTGATTTGGTTTAAATCTAACATCTAAATTTACAATTATCAGCATTACCTGTATGAATATGTTTGTGTGACATGAGATGGGATTGATACTTGGTAAAGAACCCACACAAATCACACAGTTTTGGCCACTCTTCACTGTATATCAGGTGTTGAAACTTAACCTCTAAATGTATAATTAACAGCATTACCTGTATGTATACGTTTGTGTGATATGAGATGGGATTGATTCTTGGTAGAAAACCAACACAAATCACAGAGGTATGGCCTTACTTTACTGCGTGTCACCAGGTGTTGATACTCAAGGTAGTGAACCCGTAAAAGAACCGCAACTTTTTGGAAGTAATGAACTTTAATAGTGTTAACCTAGGTTTCCTAATGATTTTCATTAGGAAACCTCAGTCAACATTGTTAAAGATCAATGCTCCAAAATGCTGAGGAACTATAACAGTTCCACTACCTTAAGTTCTATATGTATAATTAGTGTCGCCAGGTGTTGATACTTTGGTTCTAAATGTATAATTAACAGCATTACCTGTAGGTACATGTGAAATAAGATGGGGCTGATACTTGGTGGAGAACCCACACAAATCACAGAGATATGGCCATACTTTACTGTGTGTCACCAGGTCAGGGAAAAAGAATAACAATTATAACTAAGGGGCCAAGACCTCAGAAATTCAATATTTAAAACTAGGGGTATGGGCATATTAAAAATATCTAGGAGCCCAGCTCAAAATCTATGGGCCATAGGGGACTGGGCCCCTGCTAGTCCTTTTCCCAGCCAGGTTTTGATTTGGGTTAAACTTAAGTTCTAAATGTATAATTAACAAGTTTACCTGAATGTATATGCTTGTGTGATATGATATGGAACTGATACTTGGTAGAGAACCCACACAAATCACACAGTTATGGCCACTCTTCACTGTATATCAGGTGTTGATACTTAACCTCTAATTGTATAATTAACAGCATTACCTGTATGAATACGCTTGTGTGATATGAGGTGGGACTGATACTTGGTAGAAAACCCACACAAATCACAGAGGTATGGCCGTACTTCACTGTGTGTCACCATGTGCTGGTTTACAGTATTCTTCTTGGCAAATGCAATACCACAGACAGGACATTTATACTCTTTCCTTCCTGTAACATTAACAACAGAAAATCAATGGCAATTTTACACATCTTTCTTAAAATTTTAACCCTTGGCATGTTGAACCCAGAATATTCCTGCCTTGGCTGGAGCTATATACAAACATCAGCCTGCACATATGTGCAGGCTGATCTTTGTCTATACCATATGTTTTCCTTTTTAAACAAGAAAAAATTCAGAAATCATATTTTCAAAATCAAATGCTGACTCACAAGTAGGAAATACAGAGCTTTCAGCACTTTGATTTATATAAAATTTGCCAAGGTTTTGTATTCAGCATGACAAGGGTTAATAAATTTGTATTCCAAGTCAGAGATAAAAAGATGATTACAAAACTCAAATATTGAGATTCACTTTAAACAGAGTTAACAAAACATTATTTTATCATTTTCGAAATACATGACAATCATTTGATTTTCACAACCTCATGCCTTTAAACACAAAAATACTGGGGCAAAATTATTTAGTTTCCAAGCTCAAAATAAATAAAATCCCTTCACACATCCAAGATATACATGTCTAATGCTCAATGGTACACTTGAACATGTATTTTTTTTTTCAATTGTTACGACCTCTTCATGCTGAACTCCAATTATTTCTGCTTTGGCAGGAAGCGTAGACAAAGATCAGCCTGCACCTAAGTGCAGTCTGATCTTAAGTCTTTACAGTACCACCTGATTTTCATTTTTTAAAAAGACAAGTTTATTCCTTTTCCAAAATAAATGCACATACATGTAGTCTAGTCTTAGTCTATACCACCTGATTTTCATTTTTATACCAGACAAGTTTATTTAATTACTAATAAAATAAATACGGATTCACAATAATTCATTACTTTCAGCAATTTGTATACAATACAATTTATGCCAAGGTGATATTCAGCATGATAAAGGTGAATATTCGCTTAAATCACATTTTACTATTGTTGCTTTTCACTTGCCTTAATTAAGCAAAAGGGGACTATCTTTGAAGTATGGACCAAGCTAATTCTTGAAAGACTGCAAAGATATGCAAGAGGACTATGATGGTCCTAGATCGCTCACCTGAGTCAATAGGATCCCTGGGACGTCACATTAATTAAATAGGCAGATATCAACAAGGAGACAATTTCTACATAAGATCAATATCATGAAATGTTTTCAGCAAAGAGCAAGACAGATATGCCTTTTTGCTCTTTGATTCTATGTAAAATAGGATGCACCCTGGTAGAGCCCAAATGTGACCCAAGGGTCTTGATATGAACAAACTTGGAAGAGGTCCATTAGATGATGCTACATACCAAATATGACAGCTGTCTGCCTTCTGGTTTCAGAGAAGAAGATTTTAGAAGGTTTTCCTAGTTTCATCCATCGTGCTCAGATGAGCTAAAAGGGATTTGCCTGGGCAAAGCCCAAATATGACCCAAGGGTCTTGATATGAACAAACTTGGTAGGGGCCTACTAGATGATGCTACATACAAAATATGAAAGCTGTGTGCCCTCTGTTTTCGGAAAAGAAGATTTTAAAAGATTTTCACTATTTGATTCTATGTAAAAAGGGTTGCGCCCAGGTGGAGCCCAAATATGATCCTAGGGTCTTGATATGAATAAACTTGGTAGAGGTCCACTAGATGATGCTACATACCAAATATGAAAGTTGTCAGTGTCTGCCTTCTAATTTAGAGAAGAAGATTTTTGAAGATTTTCATTTTTTTACCCTTCATGCTCAGAAGAGCTGAAATGGATGCGCCTGGGCAAAGCCCAAATATGACCCAAGGGTCTAAATATGAACAAACTTGGTAGAAGTCAACCAGGTGATGCAACATACAAAATATGAAACCTGTCTGCCATCTGATTTCAGAGAAGATTTTTTAAGATTTTCACTCTTTGATTCTTTTTAAAAAGGGTTGCACCCAGGTGGAGCCCAAATATTACCCCAGGGTCTTGATATGAAGAAACTTGGTAGAGGTCAACTAGATGATGCTACATACCAAATATGAAAGCTGTCTGCCTTCTGGTTTCAGAGCAGAAGATTTTTAAAGATTTTCATATTTTTATCCTTTTTGTTAAGGGTTAAGGGAAAGATAAGGGTGTTTCATTTATTTGAACAACTTTGGTAGAGCTTGACCCAAGGAACATCCCTGCAAAGTTTCATCAAGATTGGCCCACTGGTTTAGGAGGAGATACGTTTAAAGAAATTGTGGACCACGGATGACGCACGCCGGACATTGTACCATCACAATAGCTCACCTTGAGCACTTCATGCTCAGGTGAGCTAAAAAGGTAACAAAGGCTTACAGTTTGGTATTGGGAAATTCTTAAAGAAAGAAAACTCATCATTCTATCTTACTTAAGAATCAAATCTGAAGCACATGAAAAGTTAAAAAAAACTTTAACACTTTCCTGTTTTTCAAAATTTTGGACCTGTCCAAATTCAAAGATTTTGCAGACGAAAATTTAAAGTGGATTTAATTTGAAAAAAAACACATTCAGTTGGGTAGAAAATAGTGTGGAAAAAGAAGAAATTGCTTGTCAGGAGCAATTTCTTCTTTTTCACAATATTTTCTCAATCGTAAAATCACAGGCACGTAAAAAGCAGGGATTAAACAGCAAAGGGTTAATATCTACATGTGTGTAGATTTTTTTATTTGTTTTTCATGTGACCAAATGCGATTTTCATACCTTCGTGAGTTTTCCTGTGTTCTGTAAGAGTGTTGTTGGTTTTAAAACTCTTTCCACACTCACAAGTGAATGGCCTCTCGTCCGTGTGTGAATCTCGATGTTTGAGTAGCTTAGATATTCTACCATCACTGAAATTACATCGTGGGTAATCACACTTAAATGGTGGACCCACAAAATGAGTCTTCATGTGATAGTTAAACTTTCTGACCTCCTTGGTAATAAACGGACATAAGTTACATAGCAGTTCAAATGAAGAGAGATGGGCGAGTTTCACATGTCTGTCCATTCGATCCTGTGTGAATGTGTAATACGGACAGTCTTCATATGAACAAGGAATAGGCACCTGAGGCTCTTGTGGGGCTGTACTACCAGATTTGTTTCTCTTGCGAGGTGTTTTGATCTGAGCTACAATTTTTGCTTTATTCTTATTTGATTTTTGTGGTGCATTTTCATCTATATCACTTGATATATTTGTTGAAGCATCAGTATGGGTTGATGCATTTATTGACGCATCATTGTAGGTTGATAAATTTGTTGATGTATTAATGTGGGCTGATACATTATTGGATGTATCTATGTGATTATTTCCATGTTCAGAATCCTGGTTGTATTCATGTTCCTTTTCATACAAATAATTATATCCATCAGTTTTTGTTTCACTTGCTTCTTCAAATTCATAAGCTTTTAACCTGTCTTGCCTTGAAATAGTCATTCTCAACCTTGCTTGTCTACTCCGAGTATTTGGGGTGGAGCTTTCTATGGGTTCCGCAAAAAATTGTTGCCTTGAATCTGAATCAATATTTCTAGCTGGTAAATGTACTTGTTCTGGATGCTGTTCAAGTTCATTCTTTGCAAATTCTTTTCTATTCAGCTCATAGATCTCAGATTCTATAAATTTTCCAAACTCATTATATCTCTCATCAAATTCTTGTGCTAAAGATGAAGGTACAGTTTCATCAACAGTTTCCTCAGCAACACCAGCATCATGAGTTTCTTCTTCTTCATGCTCTTCAAAGTGGAGGCTGTTAACATCTGTATTAACAGCACAGTCAATTGTTTGTGCAATCCAGGTATTTGTCATGGCTTCTCTATATAGAGGTCTACTCCTCACAATAATTGTGACTGGGTAGAACTCCTCCTGTTCAATTTGGATGACGCTTGATGTAACAACTTCATTTAGTATCGTAGAATGTCTGTCTCGTAAAAGAGGGAAAGTTTCAGTGTAAGGTCCTAGAGGAATTCCTGTACTAAAGAGTGTTTGTAACAGCAGATATAGACTAGATTCATGTGAAGTAAAGAAGTTCTCCGTCCTATTAATTTCAAGGAGAAAGTCATTTGCAACAGCAGACCAGTCAATATGTCCCAGTAGAAGGACAAGGTACTTCTCTCTATCCTGGACATCGTATCCCACCCAGCTAATTATCAAGAACAACTTTATCTCTGGCTTAATTTTGTTCATAGACCCTTCAGATAAAAATGTGTTAAACTTTGAAGCTGTAAGAGCCAAAAATTCCCCTTGCTTGACCGCATCAGAGAGATTTAACTGCAAGAATCCTACTATATATTCTTCCAAGCTTTCAAGTCTGAATTTTCTACTTAAAAAATAAGTACTAACAAAGTTTCCTAGATGCAAGTTGCACCGTAGAAACTCTTCACAATAGTTTTTCAACATCTGTATCTGAAAGCTGACAGCTAGGTGTAGAAGTTCTAAAAAGTTGGTTTCTCTTGGGGCAACATAACCGTTATACATGAAGTCCAGCAAGTCAGCAAAAACTTCACTGTTGTTGTAATTTACAATTACATAATCTTTACAAACTGTTGGATCATCTGGGAACAATTTTGAAGCAAAATAAGGACTCCAAGAGGCTAGGATATTTTTATGAGCTTCTAGATGTATACCCCGGACTTCTAATATAATGTCGCAGTATTTTCTGGCTTCACGTAATTCTTTCAGCTTTTCAAGGATACTGAAGTCTTGCTTTTTATCAGGAAGGTGATTTGGACTTGGAGAATGTACAAGGTCAGGACAGAAGTCCTCTACATTTGGCTGTGGTGACTTGTCCATGATTTAGCAATACAGGTCTCAAATCACATGGTAAATCTGTGAAGAAAGAAATTGATACAATCATTAAGTTAGCAAAAGGGTAAATTGAATTGTATAATTATCATGTATGTGAGTGACAAAATATTGATGGCCTGTTTTTTTTTCAAAATATAGTTATAGTGGATGATTATAAAAGAAAAGTAATAGCTTTTATCTTATAACTATACAAAAATCTGTGTATTTCAGTTAAAAAAAATCGATGAAAACAAGACAAATATAGGTTATAAGATAAATATAATACATACTTAGTGTATTGTATGAAAAAAATATCTAACTCGGTTGTGAGAATTGATAATTGTCTCGGCAGAGCCTCGCCAATTATCTATTCTCCCAACCTCGTTAGATGTTTTTTCTCATACAAAACACTAAGTATGTATTATATATATTAAAGCTTTAGTCAGGGGTGTGGAATTCCCATGCCTGACTTGTCCGATTGGGGCTTTTCTACTTGTGGGCAAGTACATTTTTCTAGACCACTAGGTCCATGGACAACTAAATACCAGCGCAAATCTTGGAAAGTACTAAAAAGATCTAGGAGAAAGTCATCCTTATGTTTGTACCAAAGGATAGAAAGTATTGTATTAAATGAAGAAAATGCTCGGTTACAGTATTTTTTTCATTAAAAATAATGTTTTTTCAATATTTATTAATCTTATTTTTTGCAGACAAGTTCAGTTTGATCCTGAACAAGTTAGAAAATGACTTTACTTGTCTATGGACAAGTGGAGAAAATTTGTATATCAACAGTCCTGCTTTAGTTATGATATTTCAATAAATCACAAGCTCTCCTTCTGTTGGTCTTGCTTCAGGGAACGGGCAGATCTTGTTGAAAATATTGGCAATGTTAAGTTTTTTGGTAAAGTTTTTGAGTTATATGACCTTGACAGATGACCTTGACCTTGTCACATGACCTTGACTTTGGTATCAGTAAATACAGATCATTGAGATCTATCATCATGCCAAATATGAGCCTTATTTCTTGAATAGGCTTGAAGATATTGACAATGTTAAGTTTTTTGGTTAATTTTTGCAGACAGATTCTAAATTCTTATGTGGTAGCTTAGAAATCATAATCTAAACACAGCTTCATCTTTAAAATATCATTCTAGTGTACCACATGTTCGTGAGCATTGATAGTCCTGAGACCTTGATCCAAATTTGTCAATTTTAAAACATCATGCAATTACCAAAGAAGCATAAAAATTCAAGGTGAATACATTCCTTTTCAACAAAGAAACTTTCATAAAAAGCCTATGAAACTCAACAGTGCTCATATTTCTGTGAATCCTAAATTAAACAGTCCCTTAAACACAACTGGAATAATGTATTGTCTAAAAAAAATTTACCATAAGTCACATAATCATTTTTGGGTATGGAAATAACAAATAAAATGGGTCTCTATTTTTAGATTTACAGTTTCCAAACACAATATAAGTACTAAATAATAAGGAATTTAAAAGTATTTTAGAGTTTAATCAATTTCATGCTATAAATGGTTATTTATAAGTAATTTCTTTCATAGATATTCATTATTCTATATCTTTTAACCAGGGGTGTGGAAATACGACTTTTCTCCACTTGTCCATGGATAAGTAAAAGTCAATTTCCTACTTGTCCAGGATCAAAATGAACTTGCACACACAAAAGTAAATTGATAAATATTGAGAAAAACATTGTTCTTAATGAAGAAAATGCTGTTACCCAGCATTTTCTCCATTAAAGACAATGTTTTCTCCCCTTTCAAACAAACGAAAGGGTGACTGTCCTCCAAAATCTTTGTTGAACTGTATCAAGTGTTGCCCTGGTATTTACTTGTCCACGGACAAGTGGCATAGAAATATGTACTTGCCCGCAAGAGAAAAAGCCCAAGTCAGACAAGTCGGGCATGGGATTTCCACACCCCTGATTTTAACAAAATATAATGAAACAAGAGGGCCAATATCCACTCACAGGTACTGAATGCCTCATAGTCAAACTTGTTTAAAGCTACCACTACAGGGACCACCAAACAAGCGGTCATTTATGCCACTTATTACATGTTTTGTTCACAAATAAGAAACATACATTTTGATTGAATATATATATTATTGCGTAATCCTGTTTTTAAAACACAATAGAATCGTCTCATTTAGATGATTCTGTCGAGTTTTAACAACATAGGATTCATTTTCAATATTTTTTTACCAATAATACCTACTTTTTTTGGATATTTTGATTTTGAAATGGTCCCTTAATAAAAATGGTCGCTTATTAGACGTGGTCGCTCGAGCAAGATTGACTGAACATAAAAAGTATTGGGCTTAGCCATAATCCATTTGTAAGTAGATTATCATCTAAGACCATGGTTGGTTGATGCATGAAATGAAAAATCTTAAGTCAACAAATAATCTAACATGAAAGTTGCTTTTTTTCCATGACACAAAATATCATTTCAAAGGGGTTTGATGGGTGCATAGTTACATGATAAGTTCCATGTTATAAAAGTTTCATGAAATCTGTCAATAAATGTACAGGTTGTTGTCACAAGTAATCAGTAATCTAGTATCACCAAGAAATCAGAGAGAGGTCTATCCAAAGAACAATCCTGACATCAATCATTTGCATCCAAAATTTAATTTCAGAGAAGACCACTTTACTATTATTAATTGTCAAATAGCAACTTTTGTAGAACCCAAGTTGTCAGTCAAACCAGGGTTAAAAGAAGGAATCTGAAAAAGCAAGTCCCAAGCATCATTCCTGTCAAGTATGATTGAATTCTGATGAGTAGTTCTAGAGAAGATTCAAGGCTTGTGTTAGTGTTTGATTTTGGGGAGTCATTGACTCCTCACCTAAGAAATTCTGGGTGTCAAATCTGAATTTAAAGGGGTCAAAACTACAGAAAAAGCAAATCATAGGTAGAATTTTGCATATTTTAGAGTCACTGTAACTGTTTCTTGTGATATTATGAAACAAGTAATTAATTTTTAGAATTTTAGACAGTAAATTGTGAAAATCTTAGGCATAAAACCTCATTTTGACCCTAGGTTACCTCTCAAGGGGGTCACAGTGACCCCCTTTGGAGTTATTTCTAGGGGTCAAAATGAGATATTTTGCATATTTGGGGGGGGGGGGGGGGTGTGTCAAACCCTGGTTTAAGGTCAAACATGAGCCCTGAGATGTTTTTAATATTTCACCATAAGGGGGTCTTTTTGAAGACTCAACAGCCCATACAGCACCAAAGTTATCAGGCAAATCAGATAGAAACTGGAAAGTCTGAAAGAGCATATCCTAAGCATCATTTCTATTTTTTATTTGGTTGAATTCTGACCAGTAGTTTAAGTGAAGAAGATTTTTTTTATATTTCACCATAAGGGGCCCCTTTTTAGATGACGTGAAAGCCTGTAGCACCCAAGTAAACAAGCTGATCAGGATTAAAAGGTGAAATCTGAAAGAGCATGTCCTAAGCATCATTCCTGACTTCCTGTGAAGTTTGGTTGAATTCTGAACAGTAGTTTCAGTGAAGAAGATTTTTTTTTATTTCATCATATTGGACCATTTTCAGGTGACGCAGCAGCCCATACGTCCCATGTCTTCATCCTGATTGGAATTTTACATACAGATCTAAAAGAGCATATCCTAAGCATCATTCCTGTGAAGATTGGTTGAATTCTGAACAGTATACGCGTAGTTTCAGTGAAGAAGATTCTTTTATATTTCATCACATGGGACCATTTTTAAGTGACATGGGAGCCCATACCTTCAACCTGAGCAGAATTAGACGAACAAATCTGAAAGAGCATCACCATGCAAAGGATTATTACTGTGAAATTTTGGTTGAATTCAGTCCTGTAATTTCAGAAAAGATTTTTTTAATAATTCATCATATTGGACCATTTTTCAGTGATGCAACACCCTGTGGAGCCCAAGTCATATGCCCGATCAGAATTTGATTAACAAATCTGAGAGAGCATGACCCAAGAATTATTATTGTAAAGTTTGGTTGAACTCTGCCCAGCTTTTTAAGAGAAGAAGCTGTTTACAGAAATAGCTGACAGAGGGATGCACACACTCAAGACAGACACAAGGCCACAACAATAGCCTGGGTTGACTGCAATGACATTAAGGAACTCAATTTGACAATTCAGGAAACATGGCCAAAGGGTAGAGAAGTGTTTGAATATGATGTAACAATAATTTGGTAGATCGAAAAATTGTTTGAGATACCCGCCACAACCCTCTCATTGTGGAATAAATCCTCAGAATCCATCAAAGAAGCCTACCTGAATTCCAAATCGAAAGACACAAAAGACGGCCACATACAAAGACGTCGAAACAGCGACATTGAAATGGTTCTCGTGTGCCAGAGACCAGAACATCCCAATCTCCGGTCCAATCCTGTCAGCCAAAGCCAAAGAGTTTGCCAGCCTACTAGACTTTAAAGACTTCAAGGCCTCAACGGGATGGCTCGAAAGATTCAAAGACCGCCACGGTTTCACATTCAAGAAAGTCTGCTGTGAAGCCAATTCCGTTAAAGACAATACAGCCGAAATGGAAGACTGGAACAATCGACTTTGACTTATCTTAGAAAAGTACAGCGCCTACAACATCTACAACGCTGACGAGACCGGTATTTTTTACAGACTCCTACCCGACAAGACATTAGAGTTCAAGAGCGCCGCCTGCCACGGTGGCAAGAAGAGCAAAGAAAGAATAACGGCCCTAGTCTGCTCCAACATGACTGGGAAAGACAAACTACAGCTGCTCATCATCTGAAAGTCAGCCAGACCATGCTGCTTCAAGAACAAGAAGACACTACCCAAAACCTACACCAGCAATCCCAAGGCTTGGATGACCTCAGAAATCTTCACTGACTGGCTCAAGAAACTCGACTCCCGACTACAGCGACAGAAACGACAGATAGCCATGATCATCGACAACTGTCCAGCTCATCCCAACGTCAGACACCTAAAGTTAATAGAACTTGTCTTCCTACCGCCAAACACAACCAGCAAGACCCAGCCCATGGACCAGGGGGTTATCCACAACCTGAAGACTCACTACCGCAAGAAGATAATTCTACGACAGATGGCAGCAATAGACACAAATACAGACTTCTCCCTTACTATCCTCGACACCATGAGAATCTTGAAACAAGCCTGGGACAACGTAGAACCAAGAACAATCCAAAACTGCTTCCGACACGCGAACTTCTCCCACATTCAACCAACAGATACACTTGACCCACTGCCCGAAGAAGAAGACCCTGAGGACAACATTCTACTAGCCAGACTTTTACAACTCCGCATCACGACAACTTTTCAAGACTACGCCTCCGTCGACGGTGACATTCCAACTTCAGAAATTCTCACAGACAGCGACACCGTTCAAGAAATTGTAAACAACCGAACATCCTCCACTTACGATGATGATGACGACGACACAGAAGAAATTCCGTGTCCAGATCCAATTTCGTTAAATGGAGCCATGAACTGTTACACTAAACTCAGAGACTTCTTTGAACAATGTGACAATTCTGAATCATTTTTGTCGGGTTAAGACAAAATCAGTGACTTTTCAGTGAAACAGGACTTTCAAAGACAGTGTGCAAAACAAAAGGTTATAACTGGATTTTTTAAACCAAGGGCTTCAAATTAAAACTTGTAGAAAACGTGTTCATTTGTGTTTAAGATTGATACTTTACGTACACCTAAAACTTAATTTTCCTAATCCAAAGAAAAGAATAAAATATGATTCGCCTACAAATCTTTGTAACTACAGCACATTGTACATCATTGTGGATGTAGTTACGAGAATTTGGATGTAAATTAATATTTTACAACGGCTTTATCTGGTCAAACTTTAACTACAAACAAAAGTCTAAAATTTTGACCCGTACTAAACAAGTACTCAGAGTGATTTGATCCCAAGGGAAACCACTGTGTAAGAAATAAAAACAGACGTGTAAATAATTGAAGGAATATTATTTAATTAACTTGTGAATAAGTAAACAAGAGGCCCAAGAGGGCCTGTATCGCTCCACTGGCTTTAACATCATTAGACTTGCATCAAATGAATCTTTCTTTGAATGAAAACAACACTTTGAAATCTCTTAAGGCCTATTTTATATTAATTAACTGGGTGCGGCTCACATTGCACCAAAATTCTCAAGTTTCATTGAAATTGGCCCAACCTTCATCAGGAGATGTAGTTCAAAGATTTCGGGCTCAAAATAAGCCACACCCTGACATGCCAATATTTAAGGGCTAATTAATATTTCGCATACAATTTTTGAAAAGGGTCACAGAAGGAACATTCTGGTAAAATTTCATTGAAATCAGCCCAGTGATTCAGGAGGATATGCCCTTCAAAGAATTCAGGCTCAAAATAAGCCCCACCCTGCCACACAGATATTTATGGGCCAATCAAAATTTTGAGAGCAACTTTTGGAAAGGGTCTCCCAAGGAACATTCTGGTAAAGTTTCATTGAAATCAGCCCAATGGTTCAGGAGGAAATGTTGTTTAAAGATTTCGGGCTCAGATAAGCCCCGTCCTGCCACACCCATATTAGGGGGCCAATCAAAATTTCAGGAACAATTTTTGAAAAGGGTTACCCCAGGAACATTTTGGTAAAGTTTGGTTGAAATTGGCCCAGTGGTTCAGGAGGAGATGTCATTCAAAGATTTCGGGCTCAAAATAAGCCCCACCCTGCCACGCCCATATTTGGGGGTCAATCAAAATTTCTTGAACAATTTAGGTAAAGGGTCACCCCAGGAACATTTTGGTAAAGATTGGTTGAAATAGGCCCAGTGGTTCAGGAGGAGATGTCATTCAAAGATTTTGGGCTCAAAATAAGCCCCGCCCTGCCACGCCCATATTTGGGGGTCAATCAAAATTTCTTGAACAATTTAGGTAAAGGGTCACCCAAGGAACATCCATGCCAAGTTTCATTGAAATTGGCCCAACGGTTTGGGAGGAGAAGATTTTTAAAGATTTCAAAGTGAAAAAGTGCCACGCCCTGCTACGCCCATATTTGGGGGTCAATCAAAATTTCTTTAACAATTTTAGAAGAGGGTCACCCAAGGAACATTTCTACCAAGTTTCATCAAAATCCGCCCATACGTTTTGGAGGAGAAGATGTTTAAAGAAAAAGTTTACGCACTGACGCACGCACTGACGCACGCACAACGGACACACCGCCATGACAATAGCTCGCTGGCCTTCGGCCAGTGGAGCTAAAAATAAAAGATAAGTATTTTTACATTTGTATTTTTGCATCATTACCATCTACGAACGCTCTTTTTTGGAACTTGGTCTAAAATATATAACAAATATACTTAGAAACAAGCCCAAAATAGGGGGTACCCTACATCCATGGCCGATTCCAAGTCATCAAGAAACTACCGACTCTGTTTGGTACCATGGCCCTTCGTATTTTCACGGTACAAACTAGTCAATTACCAATGAGCTTCAAATAAAAAACAAAGCAAGAACGAAAAAATATGCATTACAAGCCTGTTCCCTAATCTATCAATCAGCAAAAATGTAATGGCCTTGCTAGAAAAAAAATAGCTGAAAATGCTTTTGGATGTTGAGCACTGTCATGAGCACCACATTGAGTCAGGACGTCATATTTCCACGGTAGTTAATAAAATCTTTCTGGAAAGAATTTATTAAGGTCCAAACATCTGATTTTTCGTATTCTTTTACATTTCATGTTGTCTATGCACAATGTATTGGTCAAAGTTGAATTATGTTTACGATTTTAAAACAAGAAAATGGGGGTAATTGGGAAAGGGGGTGGCTTAATGAATTGAATTGATGCCGATTTTGAATGCATTATTTTTATAATTACATATTGAAAATTCAAGACATTGTTGATCTTCTTAATTTTGTAGATATGTGTAGGGTTTGTTCACAAAATGTACATCAATTCACAACCAACAAAGCAAGAGTTATGCTAAAATTCGATTGCAGCGAAAATATGACGTCCGCGAAAATACGGTGTTGGAGTATATGTACTATGTTTAGTTCGTATGAAATGTCCGGGTCCCTTACGCTATGATTGATTGATTGATTGAATGGAGTTTATCGCCGCTTTCAACATTATTTCAGTTATATCGCGGCGGCTGGAGCACCTAACAATGGTTTCCTGGTATATCTATCACCAGTACAACCACCACATTCTTTCCTAGCCTCCAGCCGCTATCTCACATAGGTCTACGATTATCAACCCATTGGTGAGAGACAAATAGTCGGAAAGAATGAGTGCCGCTGTCGGGGATCGAACCCGCGAACTCTAGATTGACAGTCCGACGCGCTACCAACTGCGCTATGACGGCAGCTCCCCTTACGCTATGAACTACTGATAGTTTACTGTAATCAATATCAAATAATTTTTTAATTAAAACAACTCTAAACCTTATAATAATCATCATAATTAGGTTAATTTGGTTAAAGTTTGGTTTAATTTGGTTATCATTGAATAATTTGGTAAGTCCATGCACCCCGGATATTTAGCAATTTCAACACTTTTCTATCATTTTTCCTAAATTCTTAAACATTTAATTGCCACCCACAGCTCACACGCACACACAGAACATCTCAATGCCTTTATTTTATTGACTTTATTACTTTCGGTTTTGGATGACCTAATTAAAAGGGGAACACGTCAAAAAAGCCCAAAAAGAGAAACAAAACAAAGGGGTCAAACTGATACACATTAAAAATATCAAATGTCAGTTTGATGAATAAGGCCATAGCAGATCATTTCATTGGTAAGTGAAAAATCTTTATGCTTACATATGAAACAAGCAATTCAGAGATCTCTGACGAGATCAATTCTTGGTTTCTGACAATAAAAATGCCGAAATGTTCCCCATAAAAAGGAAACGATGATCTGAACATGCGCAGTCAAGAATAGAATAGAATAGAATAGAATAGAATAGAATATATTTTATTTGCACTTTTATACCCAAAAGACATAAGATACGCAATGGGTTTAGCCAGATGCAATATATAGACTGGTACACCAGTCGCCAAAGTTATGAAGGATTATTAATATGTAAATCTTGATTTTTAAAAAATAACAGTGATTTTGGAAAAAAATGTTTTAAAGGTTTCGGTCTATCAATTGAAACGTCTGCCTTTATAATCTCTGTATCAAAATGAGGCCAACATTTTGGGGCTTATTTTATCTTAGGATGCATTAAAGGACCATCAGTGGAGGTTAGCTGTCTTGTCGATGTACTCTTCTCAAGTTTCTTTTGTTGACAGCTTGATTCCCAGTTAAATGCTTAGCATTGATTTCTGATCTAAAGTTTAATTCATTTTTGATTGCTCCAATGCGTGTTTGATTTCATAGTCCTTAAGTTTATCGCATGATAATGTTTCCTTTGGTAGGCTGTTCCATGGTTTGGACCACCTGTTGACTGAATGTATTTATCCTGATATTTAAGTACTTTAGTTTTTCTTTTATGGCTATGACCCCTAGTTATTCAAACATTTCTTAGCGTAAGAAATTCATTTTGTTACTGCAGTGTTATCGTATGATATCCAAGATGTAATTCTAAAGACTTCGATCAAGGCCCTGCAGATCCTTCTGTACTTGATAGTTGGCAGACTTTAATCACATTCAAGGTTTTATTAATGATGGAATTTGTTGCTTTGTCGATCTTTTTTTTTTTTTTTTTTTTTTTTTTTTTTTTTTTTTTTTTTTTTTTGACCACTTCCATTTTTGAAAATCACATGTTGTAAGCTGATATACCGATTAGGCGCATTCTGATTATAGTCTCACTTGAGCTTGAAATAGGTATTCAAAATTCTGTTCACCCAGGTAGTTATAATATGCTTCTGACAAGCGCCATGAAGCTGGGTTTCTCATTCACTGTAATTCCAATATCCTGATATGTTTCTAATAATTGTAATTTGGCGTTATTTCCGCCATCATTAAAAAAAAGCTGTCCAATTGATTTTTGTGCTTATGTTCATACTTTTATAATTCTTGGGACAGAATTTCAGGAACCAATGTATTAAACAATTCATGAAGACTGCCAAGAGCTTAACCAGTTGATGTGTCCTTGGAGAATTTTGAGTCATTAGAAAACTTCTTTTGTTTAAGAACCATCCTTTTGTGCGATAATACGAATCTTTGTCTAATGGTCGATGGAGTCCATGTAAACTGCGTCGGAGCTACCTCCTTTAACTTAGATCTTAGTCCAGTTGTCGATATTTTCAGTAATTGGAGTGTATGGTATACATCCCGTTGTTAAACCAGCTGTTTGTCGATGAAAGTTGTGTTGTTGTTGAATCGGTTGACGATTTTCCTTAGTTTCTCCATAGTTTTACACATCACGGTAGTGATTTCGACTTGTCTTTAGTCGCATAAAACCGATTTGTCGCCATTTTTTTTTTTTTTTAAAAAAGCCGTGATTCTGCCAGTTTTTCAAATCTTTCACACTACCTAATAATGAAGTGAAATGTTTAATATTATAGTTATTGGTTCGCGTAGCACTTTCCGCATTTATTTTAGAGCATTTGGGTGCAGGTTTTAAGGTCCTGTTGACTTGTATGTGTCAATATAACTTGGTAATTTGAGGACCACTTCTGCCTGATTGTCTCTAAAACGGGAATGTCTGTATTGTGCTCAGAAGTAAAGACGCTTGAATTTAAATAAGCCATATGATTCTGCTTTTGCTTTTCTGAATCCGCAGTTATTGTTATTTTGAGACAGTTTCACCTTGATTTTAGCTCAGAAATCTCAAATTAAATTTTTTCTCATGGTGTCAGCGTAAGGATTACATAATTAATCAAAATAACAAAACATATTCAACAAGCAAGTACAAAAATTCGAATGGTAAAAATCTTTTTTTGTGACAACAAATGAAGGACGAGTATAAAATGTATGTAAAAAGCAGTTATTCAATTACAAGACAGAATGTAAAGACATTCGGACACTTAGCGATAGCTGGTCAAAGTGCTATAAACTAGATATGTTCGATAAAACGATTTATATTATATCTATTATTAGTAATATACAAAGTTTTTGTTGTGATTTGATTGAATAAGTTGGATTTATGGTTTGTGCTTTGAATATCGCCCTCAATGAAGTATATGTACTTAAGCAACTGGCGTTGCGTGTCGCTCTCCACGTATTGCATGTCTTTGGTCGCCCATAAAATGAAAACTGTTCGGCGTTTTTTGATAAAATTTGGTGTGTGAGTAAAGCAATTTTAACGCTATAGCTGATATGGTTTATAAAAATTGGTATATAATACGAGTAAAAGCTTTGAGATATGACGTTCTAAAACATACCTCGTAAGTCCCAACTACTTATTTGATGATATAGACATTTTCAAATTGTTTTTATGTGCTTTCTTGGCTTTTGATTTCTATATATAGATTTTTTGTTCGCAGTTTAGGGTTGAATAGGAAAATCCATATCATTATCTATGCGATCTTGATAACTTTTATTAAATGAATTAGGGACATGATTAATGATGCTTTCGTTTAGGTCTTTATCACTAAATCGCGGTCGCTGGCTTTCACATTTGGTTAGCATTTCGCCTTCTTTTACACATATTTGTGGGATTGCCTACTTCAACCTCTTAATGCTGCAACTATATGGTATCAGCCCGATGAAGAGAGCAATGAATACGTTTCTCGAGGAAGTAAAATCACAGCATTAAGCATATTTCTTGTTCCTCTAGCTATAAGTGTTCCGAAATATGACAAAAGAGCATTTCTTTTATTCAACATTACTTGTTAAGCTTATAAATCCTTTTCATTCTGTAGATATTTTTCTGTGTCTTTATAAGGTACATGTATTTGCATCCTTGTTGGATAAAGGAGAATTAATTGTACTGTTATATCTTCACGTTGATGTTGTTATTCGAACGAACCTTCCACCAATCCAATAACTTTATTTCATTAGGATCAACTAGAAAATCCTGTTATCAATTTTTCGAATCGTAATCACTCTTCCCACATAGACCTTAGAAATTTGATTTGCAACAATGTTTGGAAATGATACAGAGACAGAAAAAAGAAGTTTATTCATCAATTTTTTGCCTCAGAAGCATTATTGGTTATACACGAAAAAGGATTGATTTTTTCATATTTTTTGCCTCGGAATCATTATTGGTTATACACGAAAAAGGATTGTAAATTTGAGAATTACTATTGATCCATTTGGCTGCTGACATTTTAATCTGGCTATCAAGATTTTTAACGAAATACCTTACAAATAGCTGAAACGACATATTCATAAATCTATTAGATGTACTAAAATCATTTTTCGCATAACGGTCGAACAATTTTCCCGATTCTTTCTTTCCAGTAAAGAACGAGTCTGTTAAGCATGAATTCGAATTTAACTTGTTTCTGTGTTATTCGTATTGCATATTGCAAAATGTGTTTCAGGGGCAGAAGTTTTGTTAAATTAGAGACAGTTTTTAGCTAGCAAAGCTAAGTGTGTGTGTGGGGGGGGGGGGGGGGGGAGGGGGTTGATTGATTGAATGGAGTTTAACGCCGTTTTCAACATTTTTTCAGTTATATCCCGGCGGCTGGAGCACATAACAATGGTTTCCTGGTATTTCTTTCACAAATTCAACCACAACATCCTTTCCTTACCCCCAGCTGCTATCTCACAAAGGGTTACGATTATCAACCCATTGGTGAGAGACAAATAGTCGGAAAGAATGAGTGCCACCGTCGGAGATTGAACCAGGGACCTGTGTGTGTGGGTGTGTGTGTGTGGGTGTGAAGGGGGGGGGGTAATGATTCCTTACCTTGTAAAAAAATTCCTGAAATTCTAACATGGAATTACAAACAATCCTGATTTTGGCCCTTATTGAGAGCACTGTGTTAAGCAAGTAAGGCCAAATCGGGCTTGTGGTGAGCTGTGTGATCATTAGATATCCCTCGTACGTCGTTCGTTATCAACTCTCTTTAGTGTTTGTATCATAGGGGCGACAATTCATGAATATTGGATAGTAATGATGTTGGGTCATTGAGATGAACCGTATGTATTAAAAATTGAAATATTCCATATGAAAACACGTGGAAAGGGTATCTGTTGACACTTTCTTTGTTTACATTCTAAGGGCCATACATTAAGCGCATTTATGATGAAACTTGTTCTGAACGAAAAAAAAAAAAAAAAAAAAAAAAACTGCTGAAAGAGCAAAGTTCATCTGAAAATACAAACGTAGGGAAATCAAAATTTGTCTCAACCGTGATGAACAAGGCCAGAATACTTTTTATGTCAGAATTTTCACTATGCACACTACATTGTACTGTCACTTGGATTGACTATATTCAAAGAAGGACTCATTTGAAAGTATGCTTGTTAACTCCTCGCTTTATTTTAACCCTGGTTTTGTATCATAATAACTTTTTCAAAGGAAGATTACTAAAATATCTATGCTTTCCGAGCTTTCAGTACTTTCAGTACTTTGATTACAATTGCACTGAATATTTTTTGTTCTCTTTCCGCAAACATTGGTACGCACACTTTTTACAATCTTGGAACTTTCCTTTTGGAATAGAACAAGAGTTCCTCGTGAATTTTGGCTGGTTTAGCAGGCCATAGAAAACAACCCTGTATCCTGGAAAATACCTAGGAAAAAGATAATCGATTCAAATACCGAACAACGTGTGTACTACGTAGCTTTTTTGTGCTCACGCGCGCGTAAAAAATAGGTCTTGTATACGTCATCATCGAAGTGCTTTGTACGTTCAACGCAGTGCTTGCATATCACTACGCTGTGCTAAAGTACTGATAGTACTGAAGGCTAGGGAACTGAATAGACGAAACAACATACGAGGTCAATTTTCTGGAATATAACCTTGATTATTCATCTTGTCCTTATCATGTATACTAGATATTTTCTTACTTATCACTGCCAAAATCACTGCTGTGTTAAATATACATAGCTTTTATATTTGATCTTGACGGATGACCTTGCTTATAGGGAAAAGAAGAAAATGTTGCTAACTAACACTTTCTCCTTATTCCCTGATATCATCTACCTTTTCTGCTTCAAATTTTACTAATTTGCCCACATATTATATGTAATCTGCAACCCTTTACAATTTGGACCCGTCTCAACATTTGTTGTCTTGTAATTGATTAATCTTACTTAGAAAAATTTAAAAGCCTTGTCCCATCCTTAAACCCTTAAACAGACCATAAAATTGTAGACTGGACCAACTTGAAACATGTTACGAATGATATATCAACATGACTGTAATTTGATATATATCTAGGGTAGAAATCAAAATGGGGTATGAGTATAGGGTGTACCATATTGTGGGAAGGGAGAAATTATGGCCATATCAATTTATTGTGTTCCCACAGTAAAATACAACTTCTTTATGGAATTCAATGCAATGTAAAAGAAAGAGCCGACGAGCTTCTGCCACAAGAAAAACGGCATTACTACGATTGTTAGACGGAATTATCGAATGGATAAATTGACTGACCAGTAGCAAACCAATCAACTCAACTAAAATTATGAAAACGAGAATTGCGCCTGTCTGCAAAGCGGTACCGAGCGTAGTAATCTATACCTTGAGAATAAGTTGTTTTGGCGGACTCCGCGCTATATAGTGAGAATACCGTTCGACATTGTTCCTTTGAAGTGTGTTCGGGATGTGGCTTCCGATCCAAATAGGTACTGGAAACCTTGGTTTCCCTCGCCTGAAAAACCTTGCTAAAAAGGTTAAAAATTGGAGTGCATGCCTTCAAATGTCACATTGCCTCTTTATAAACCAGGCCTTCAGCACTTTTAGCGCTTTGAATTTACCCCGCCATGAAATGGAGATATAGTTGCCTTTGTCCGTGTGCGTATGCGTTGGTGTGTGTGTTGGGAGGGCGAGGTGGTCCAATTCTTGTCCGGAGCACAACTTCTTAACAAGAGTACCGCCTAAGGATGTTACGCTCAACTACGGGTACTGATAAGAAAAATATCCATATATACCCCCTCCCTGTAAGTCTGGATAGCTCTTGTGAGGGTGATCACACATACCAAGATTCACGAAGATATCTTCAATAACATGAGAGATATGACCAAGGTTAAAGTTTGTCACGCTAACACCAACACCAACGATAACGACGAAGAAATGATAATATGCACGTACATCTTTTTTCCCCGAAAACAGCCGAGCTAATAATTCAGTCTTTAAATCACCTCGCTATTATTCCTCTAGATGAGTACTGTGTCATGTGAAGTGCTCATCTGGTACAGTGTATCTTCTTTATGAGGACTTGTGAATCTAGAGGTCCCGGATTCGATCCCCGACGGCGGCAATCATTCTTTCCGACTATTTGTCTCTCACCAATGGGTTGATAATCGCAGCTGGAGGCTAGGAAAGGATGTGGTGGTTGTACTGGTGAAAGAAATACCAGGAAACCATTGTTAGGTGCTCCAGCCGCCGCGATATAACTGAAATAATGTTGAAAACGGCGTTAAACTCCATTCAATCAATCAATTATGAGGACTTGTGACATACAGAGGATTTGTCTGGATATTTCAAAGGTCAATATCACGGCTCATGGTCAAACATTAATATTAGTCTTGTCCGGAGCATACTACATTTAGAATTGATTTAAAACACTAGTGCCATGTGAAGAATTTGTTGAGATACGCTCAGTTTCATTCTAACGGCCATTTACAAAACAATAAAACCGGTTTTGTCAGGAGTATGAATACCTCATATAAACATGATTGCTTTCAAAATGACTTTTGAATGTTGTTTCCCTTTATTAGTACTTTTGTCACCTTGAGAATAGTTGGTAATATTTGCGGGGTCATCCGCGTCTGTGACACATTTAATGTATTTTGGGATGGAATTTATTTACATGAATCAATAGAGTAATTGGTAAAATCGGAGATTCTTTTTTGTAGCTAAATAAAGAGATTCCAAGACAAAAAGCTGCACCATAAAATAGGTACACTGGTTCTCGTTAAGTGATATTTAAAGGGGCATCCGCATATCACATATAAGTCTGAAGTATGTTTGATCTTAGAAATGAAATATTTAAAGTGAAAGTGGGGTTCTGTCGAGCTTGAATCTCCACTTATTTTTTTTCATACGTTCCGAAGTGGACAAACGTTTTACATGTCTGTGATTTCCTTCAGAAGAATGACCAATTTCGTTTGTATCATTACTGAGCTGAGCTGGAATTTATTCTGCACTTGTACTTTATTACTTTTTTATTAGTTTTATTTTAGGAATGATAGGTACCTTTGATTAAAAACTGCAATGTGGGGCTGCACCATTCAAAGTCTCGTCATCCTGATAACTAAGAGAATTTGTTTCAGACAAAACATAAGCCGATTCAAAAAGTAATACTTGCTTCTGATATTTCACTTCATGAACTAACAAAAATCCACAATACGCATTCTTCACCTTCTAGCACATTTTGACCATAGTGCCTTTATTTGAAGCAATATACTTTCCAGTCATATAATTTGGCCAAGCTCAAATCTACACTTATTTTATATTTATGCACACTATGCACATGTCAATCATTAGAGTAAACATTTAATGAAGCCACTTCGGGGCTCGAACAAGATACCTTTCGGTTAATTTGTTTGTTTGAATGGAGTTTTCAGCCGCTTTCATTTTTTTTATGTTATATGGCGCGGCTGGAGCACATAACAATGGATTCCTGGTATTTCCAACATTAGTACTTCCATTACATCCTTTCCTAGCCTCCAGCTTCTAGCCAACATAGGTCTACGATTATCGACCCGTTTGTGGATTTGTGGGAGACAAATGTTCGGAAAGAATGAGTGCTGCCGTCGGGGATCGAACTCGGGACCTTTCAATTAAAGGGAAGTATTCTACTGACTGAGCTAACCGGGTTGCTTACAGATATTCTCACATAACCTTGTGTGAGTTCAAGTCCCGTAACTCACCTCCTTAAACGGAATGTTTAAATGTCCTCAAATTTCAGAATACCAGCATCATACAGAGCATTTACGTCAGCCAATCAACCAGCAAAGCTACGATCCGTGGTACAGTGCGTCAAATGTCACACAGGAAACAAAATCGTGCAGCCAGCCAAAATCCCGAACCCGGGACCTCTCGCTTACAAGGCGAGTATTACAACGACCGGGCTAATCTAGCCATTTCCATTTAGATTCTTTTTGCAGGCTTTATTTGAAAATGTTTTGAAAACAATGGATATGGGCCTTATATAATGGCAATCTGATTGAAACACTTAATGGACCAGAAGCTTAATCATCATGACAATGTCTTTTTATGCCTCGCATCGGATCGGGAGCAAATTGATTTACCGTCACTCGACTGACTGCAAAACGTAACCCCAAAAAACTCCATACTGCCATTTACTTCAAGGCTTTTCAAGATACAATGCACACATTTGGTGTGATAGTAGCTCTCGATAATGCGCATCTACAGATTCCAAGTTCAAGTTCATATAACAAGGTCAAGGTCATCTGAGAAGATTAACGTTTTAAAAAAGTGCCGATTCGGGGGCTTTTGTGTTGCACAAACACATCTTGCTTTTTAGCTCTACTGACCGCTAAAGCGATACTGGTTTTCCGTCCGGTGTCCGTCCGTCTGTCTGACTGGCTGTCTGTCCATCCGTCCGTTAACCTTTGCTTGTTAACAATCTGAAGTCGACAGCTCCTTTCCAATTTCGGTCAGATCCACCAGGCGTACGCGGAAAAAGAGCCATTTGAAAACATAATTAGAAAGTCCTCGTTAACGCTCTAGAGTCCACTGTTTTTTATCCGATTGTCTTCAAACTTTGCAAGAATGGTTGTACTATCACAAGAATGGTTCCTTTTGCAAATGGGCATGGTCCGTCAAGCGTCACGAGAAAAGGGGCTAAATGAAAATTGAATAGAAAATCCTCATTAACGCTCTAAACTCCGAAGTTTTTGTTCGGTTGTCATAAAAATTGCTCAGAAAGATTGTACTATCACAAAGTACCTTTGGCAAGTGGGCCCAATCCGTCAAGCGTCACGGGAAAAGGGGCAAATTGACGAGAATGGGCCCGTCAAGCGTCATGAGAAAAAGGTAAAATGAAAATTTAATTAGAAATCCTCAAAAACACTCCACAGTTTTCAGACGATTGGTCTCAAACTTGCTCAGAATGATTGTATCAATCACAAGGCTTATTCCTTTAATATAAAAATGTGCCCGATCCGTCAAGTGTCACAGGAGAAGTCGCCATATGAAAATGTATTAGAAAATCCCCGTTTACATTCTAGAGTCCACTTTTTTCACCCGATCGGCTTCAAACGTGCTCAGAATGATTGTTTTATCACATAAGTGGTTTCTTTCGAAAATTGACCCCATCCGTCATGGGAAAAGGGGCCAAATAAAAATTCAATTAGAAAATCTTCAACTGATAGTCTTCTAAATTGCTCAGAGTGCTTATACCATCACAAAGACATTCCTTTTGAATTGATGTCCAGTCCATGAAGCGTCACGGGAAAGGGGTCAATTGAAAATCAAAGAAAATCTTTTATTACACTCTAAAGAACGCAGTATTCATCGACTTGTCTTCAAACTTGCTCAGAATGATTGTACCATCACAATGATTGTTCTCTTGAAAATGTGTATGATTGATTGAGTTTCACAAAAAAAGGGCCTGATAAAAAAATGATCTTTATAATTCTCGTTCAAATTACTTCATATATGCATGTAAGTTAATGAAAGTTTCACTTCGTGATCAACATCATATGACGAGATACATATTGATGTGGCCTTGTGGATTCATACTGTGTCATAGAAAAATGAGCCTTAATGTAAACTTCCTTGTGACAAAACTCCTCTTTTATTAATTGATAAATTTACTTGAAACTTTCACAGAATATAACATTTTAAGTAATTGTGCATTTGTTGTGGTTTTGTTATATGCCATGCTATGATAAAAGGGGCCTTTGTGTATATTTATTGCTAACAAAACTTCTTCATTTATAATCGGAATTTCATAAAAATCATAATAATAATGATAATCATAATTATGATAATAATAATAATAATAACCGAATGTTTCTGATCATGTGAACATGGCCACATTTTTTAACAATTGGTGATATTCCAAGCCATGGAAAAGGGGTCTTAAATGATAAGTTTCCTGCTAAAACAACTCCAGCTTCTCTTTTAATAATAGATACATATATGTATTAAACTTTCTTTGGGTGTTCCTTATTAAGTGACCTTGTGCGTTTCATTGAGGTTTGGTGATAATATGCTGTGTCATGGGAAAAGGGGCTTTATGAAATATTTATTTCTACACATCTTCTCCTTCATAATGCATAGATTGTTATGAAACTTAAACAAAATATTTCTCATGTAACCATGGCCGCATTTTTGCCATTTGGTGCATTTGTGTGCTTCATGGTGTAGCACAATAGCTTCATATATTAAATGTTATGTGTGTATAAATATATAAACATGGTTTTTCCCGTGTCTATTTTTAGAATTAGTCTGGTAATTTCCGATCCCTTGACTATTAGGTAAACATGCATGTAGAATATTTTAGATCTCCCTAGAAAGGACTTTTAGAAAGTGATTCAAACTCTAGAATCTTCTAATGTTCTATGCTATTCTAGATTGTTCTATGATATTATATAAAGGGATTCCTACAGCATTCTTGGCTCACTTGGTTTAGACTAATGGTTTCATTTAGTAGTACTGTCTTAAACTAAAAGGGGATTTTTCGTTATCTTAAAAGTGTGATTAAAAGTGTGTTTAGTTTTAAATTCGGATATTATTGGACTTATTATTTGTGGACCAGGAACTTAATTCATTTGGATCTAAAATTAAAACTTTAGGATTAAACATTCAAGGTATTGTAATTTATTTTTGTATTAATTTCATATTGTCAATAATTCTGTTATTATCGTCAATAAATATTGTTAATTGTAAAGTTTGTTGATGGCTTCTTTGTTCTTGTTACATTGACACGTAACATGAAATATTTTCACAGAATGTTCTTTAATTTATTTTCGGATTCAATATAGTACAACAAGATGTATTTTCTGCACATTTTTGTCAGGGATTAAAAATCACAGAAACTTAGTATATAAGTAAGCGGATGTCCTAATCTTTTCCTGCTTACATATCAGATAATTTGCTAATTTGTTACCATCCTAGACGTCATAAGGTAGGCAATGAATGCCTTTGTTTATGCTTTTCGACATCTTTATAATGTGTATTTCTGTCGTTGCCGGTAACAAATATTGTAGGGTTGAACTTAGAAGGGTAGCCTTTACAGTAGTTTTTCAGTTGACTTTAAAGACTGTTGACTGAGGGTACCATGACTATATGATCTGGAAGCGAATTCCGGATATTTACGACTAGGTTGCTGAACATATATTTTCGGATATCTAGCCTTGATCTTTCTTTATATATTCTTTTAATTGCCTCTTGTTCTAAGCTATGTGACCATTGAGATAAAATATCTTTGTCAATATCATCTAAGTTATTCATTATGTTGTATACTTGAATTATGTCTGCTCGTTGTCTGCGATGTTCAAGAGACGGAAGTCCTAATAATATTAATCTATCTGAATATGATAAATATTTCAAATGCTTTTAAGCCATTTTTATATAAAACCAACTAGGAGGGAAATCTTTTGTCTAAGAAAGCGTGGTTAACTCAGTGATCACAGATTTCTTGTTATATCTTGAACAGTACTTTCAAGAGATAGGTTTTTCAAAAAGTCATGAGGGCTTTCTCGGGGATTGTAGGAAAGAAAGTAGCCGAAAAAAAAAGTAACGGCAAAAAGTAACAGAAAATAAGAAACAGGAAAAAAGTAACAGATTATAGTTAAAGAAGCATCATACAAAAATGTTATTACCCAAACGAAAAGAATTTTTGGATGTCTATTTAAGTGACATAATGATAACAATAAATTTATTCTTTCATTTGAATTTAATGCAAGGAATTGTATTGATGTATTTTGAAAAAAAAGAGAGACGATTTCAACACCTTTTGGTGTCATTATTTTTATAAACTTGTCAAAATACACATGTGTGTGATCTGTAACAACTGTTACCCACTTAATTGTCTTAGTAATGCTTTTCAGGGTTCTTTTATGTATAAAATTATTAATTGTTGCAGCGTTTTTCAAATTTGTTACTGTTTGAAAAAGTTACCAATTTATTCCATTCTAAGTTCTGTTGTTACCTATGAAAAGATTTCTATAAATTATCAATAAATCAAAAAGAACAAAATGACTACAATTTAACCTTTCTAATCAATAAAAAGAAAAGTCGTCTAATTTTCTTTTTCTGCACTTTTCTAGTGGACAAAAAATAATAAAGATCCTATTTATCCATTTTTTTTCTCTGGATTAGATCAAATATTTGTGACACTCTAAGACAACATAAATCATGACACTTTGGTGGATGAAATTCAATTTTGATAGGGTGGTACAACAATGTAACGTTTAATTTATAGATCTTAAATACAATGCCAAAATTATAATTTTATTTAATATTTTATCTAATTGACTCTTAAACATACAAAAGGACCCAGTTTTTAAAAGTTATAAAAGTAAATATTTGATATTAATTGCTTAAGTGTTACATTCTCTCCCGATACTTTTTTTCCGAGCCAATTTTTTTATTATTATTATTATTATTATTTTTTTTTTTTTTTGTTACTTTTTTCATGTTATTTCTTTCCATGCACCTTTCTCATGCCCTCCTTGTTTTTCGGAAAAACGCATTGAGATTGCGTATTTAAACAACGTGTTTTAAAAACGTCCAGTCTTAATTCAAGCGTTTAAACGAATAGAATAGATTCAATCGTCTTCTAACCGAGATAAACCGGAAATACTTGTTTCCTTGACTACTATGACATTAAATGGATGTTCTGCTACTAAAAACGCGGGTTTTTAGTAAAGCAAGTCTTGAAAGGTAAGAAATCTTTAAAATGTACGCTTATCTTCCTTATTGTATTCTAGTCCTTTTAAGTACGTCTTGGGATATTGCAAACTGTGAGAATATCTCATATGAAGATGATCAACGGTCATTTAGAGGGTCCTTCTTTTTTCTCAAAGGTTCAGTCTGCAGGCCCCCACATTCGAGCACCTTAGGCTCCTGGGGTGCGTTTTACTAAACATCTTGTGATCATTCTTTGCACAAGTCAAACATTAAAGTTGCTCCTACAGAGGTATATAAATGTGGAATTCTGATAGGCATCATGTCATTGATATCATCTTCAAAAGATGATTATCCTGGCGTTTTGTTGCTTATTGAGTTCTCGACATAACATCATTAAGAAACAAGAAAGGGAGAAACCATTGTGTGTCACAGTTGAGGACAGGGTATTCTAGATTGAAAATATCTACATAAATGCAATAATTACAGCAGGATAATTTGTGCCAATGTGGTGAGATAGAATCTGTGAGACATTATTTAATTGAATGTGATTTGTATGAAAACAGATGAGGAAGAAGTTACAAAAAGTTTTTCACTTTGATACGAATTAACTGCTTGATGCCAGAGAGGATAATGAGTTTGAGACTTGAAGAAGTGTAATTCTATCAGGGTTGAAGACATTTGTGGTGCAGTTTAACCATTTTTCTGCACTAAATTCTAACTAAAAATGTGCACCACCACTATACCGTGAGTAAGTACACTCGTAAGAATAAATTAAAGAAGTATGGGACTATACCAGTGAGGATTTATGGCTGTTTGGCCAAATATAGACAATACAGATAATACCCATGTTCTCGATGGTTTATTTTTACGCGAGATTTCTGCAAAGTTTTGATGTCACAAGCATGGATTTCAACATAAATGTGTCAACTGCATTTATCCTATCTGAATTTTTCTTTTTTGACAAAAAAATTTGCAATGATTCAATGATAACACTTCACATTGAACCAACTATTCCTGTACTAAAGTTTTTCAATATTCCCTATTTACCTCTATGCTAGATATCCTTTTTAGCTCGCCCGGGACGAAAGTCTCGGAAGAGCTATTGTCATACCCTCGGATGTCGGCGTCAGCGTCAGTGTCGGCGTCAGCATTAGGTTAAAGTTTTTTTTTCTATCCATATTTATCCTTGAGGCTATATTGTTTACAGAAACACTCATTAGGGCATCGGCTTTCATTTGAGACCAACATCCATGTCGAAATGACCTTGAGACTGTGACCTTGACATCATAGCTTCATATAGCTTCATATATATACTCACTAGGTGATAGGCTTTCACCAGAGACCAAGGTCCTTCACAATTTGACCTTGACCTTAACCATTTGTGGACTTAGAAAAACTTTAACTGAAAACTTTAACCAAAAACTTTAACCTTGCTTTTTATTTTCTGAATGCTTTAACCTAGGGACATAATTACTTCATATACATACTCATTAGGTGAGAGGCTTTTGTGAGAGATCAAGGACCTTGATAATTTGACCTTGACCTTTTATGAACTTAGAAATACTTTAACCGAAATTCTTTTACCAAAAACTTTAACCTTGCTTATATTTTCTGAATGCTTTTACCTAGGGACATCATTACTTCATATACATAGTCACCAGATGAAAGGCTTTCACCAGAAACCAAGGGCCTTGACAATTTGACCTTGACCTTTTATGGATTTGGAAAAACTTAAACTGAAAAACTTTAACCAAAGATTTAACCTTGCTTATATTTTCTAAATGCTTTACTCAGGGACATTATTACTTCATACACATACTCACTAGGTGATAGGCTTCTACAGAGACCAAGGTCCTTCACAATTTGACCTTGATCTTGACCTTTTGTGGACTTAGAAAATTTTTTAAGAAAAACTTCATGTTTGATACAAAGAAATTCCATTGGTAACCTCATCTGCTTGCAGGCTTTCACTTTACCCTAACCTTATACATGCAATTAAAACAAAAAAGTTTTTATATTTCATAATTACTACTCAAACAGATATATATTAGATCATGGACTTTAACATTGAAAGAAACCACTTTGAACTTAGGTCTTTGGTCAAGTGCTGTTTGTGACAAGCAGCTGTTTGGGCGAGCTACGTTGTCCGTGGACAACTCTTGTTCTATTTCGTCCTTGATCAAAATTTAAAAGATCTGTATCTGTATTAAAGTGTTTACCGAGTGGTTAGCTGTATTACTTCTAGTTCTGGGGCAGGGTGGTACCTGTCCTTCACAAGGTTGTTTGCTATAGTTGTAGTTGGGAGTGACTCCGGTCTTATATGCATGTCACACCAGCTGGTCGACCACCTTAAGACTCCCTATTACCTGGATTACTGGTTCCGCTCATCACCTTTTGGCGCCACACCTAGGGTCATGACCTCTATGTCCAGTGACCTATGACCCTAAGGAAATCGTCCGTCACAACAGTATGGTACCCGTAAAGGACTCACTTGAGATGAGTTAAAATTATCGGGGTGTGTGTGCGTTTTTATGGTGTTTAGTACTTAGGGTCATGACCTCTATGTCCAGTGACCTATGACCCTACGGAAATCGTCTGTCACAACAGTATGGTACCCGTAAAGGACTCACTTGAGATGAGTTAAAATTATCGGGGTGTGTGTGCGTTTTTATGGTGTTTAGTACCGCGTTTCTAGTAGTTTGAGTCCAAAAGGGGATTATGTGTAATCTGCAATATTTGCTCCAGGTTTGAATTTTATTTTTAACTGATGAAAACAAATAATAAAATAATGAAATGTAATTCATAATTTTATTTATTTCTTTTATTAAAGTGGTCACTTAAAATAGAAAAATACCATCTTTGATGGAAAAAACAACTTTCCTCAAACTTGAAAGATTAAGGTAAACTACGTTTTATATTACATTTTGTGACTTAATGGTTAAAGGAAACAATGATATGATGAAATGTAAGGGAGATAACCAAAGCCGATCGAGAACTGAGTAATCTAGGATACCATATTTCTGTGAATGTTAATGAGAACTGTCAAAATTTTAAAATCAAGAGGTGACATTATTCCAAATTTGTCATTTTTAAAACATCATGCAATCGTTAAAGTAGCCCAAAAATTCAAGATGAAATCATCCTGTTTTAACAAAGTAATTTGAACATTCATAAAACACATATTACAATCCACAGTGCTCATATTTCCTTGAATCTTAAATTTAGCAGTCCCTTAAACATTACAGGAGTTATGTATGGCCTCTAAATTTTCGTCATGAGTCACATAGTCATTTCTCATGAGGGTATGAAAATAACAGATCCAATGGGTCTTTATTTTAAAATTTATAGTTTCTTTACACAACACAAGTACTTAGAAGTAAGGATTTTAAAGTTTTACTGTTTTCATGTGATTTATGGTAATTTAAAGATTATTTCTCTCATAGATGTTCATAATATTCTAGATCTTTCATCAAAATATAGTGAAAACATTACTGAAATTACAGTAGGTTACTCTAATTGACAATTCATGGAATTATGGTCACTCATTGAAATAGGGTACAACAGGATAAAATGAGATTTAGCAAGGCTGAATCTAACAATGAATGAAAACACCACAGTACATAGAATTACGCCTGAAATCAGAATTACACCAAATTACAGCAAATTTTAACGAATTATAGTATAAAATGCAATAGTATCAATTATATAAATATAACATCACTTTGATCCAGTTTGAATTTTTTGGGTTTTTTTGGTCATGCTTGAGTTGACTGGATATTCTGAATAATAATAATGATCACTCTTTGAACGGCTCTGATGTTGTAACAATGCAATGTCGCAAATCATCCATTTTTTTTTCAAATTAGAATGTAACCAATAATTGTAGACTTTTTCAGATTAATTGATTTATATACATTGTGATTTTGGGCATTGTGGTACATTGTATACTCGTTGGGGACTAGAGTTCATTTAGGGGGAAAACAACGCTTCATCCTTAACAAAGTGAGATGACTAAAATTTCCCTTTTAAGTAAAGGTGATTGATGATCTGAATTGACGATCTGGAAATGTTGCTTTAATATTTGTGTACTAGGTTGAATGGCAAACAATCTGAATGAATTAAAAAAGGCCCAATTAGATTTTTCAATCGAACAAAAATTGATCCTTTAAAATGAGTTAACTAAGCTCCGTAATGGTTTAAAACAATTCTCATGGTTGTTGTTTCTTTGTCATATCATGAGACTTAGGGCCAACTTAAATCAGGCCTGGCCAGAGCCTGTTGTTGTTGTTTTTTCAGCTTGAAACCAGCCCTGCATTCAGAATGACAAAACCATTCAAGTCATACCCCACTATACACATCCACTTGCGTGTATTGTTGGGTATACTGCGGAAAAGGTTTGTACCATCTTTTCAGCATGAACGCAGGGCTGGTTTCTAGCTTATAAATAGCAACAACGGGCCCCAGCTGGACCAGAAATTTGTGGACCAAACGGGGCCCATTGTTGTTGATTTTTCAGTCAGAAGCCATCAAGATGACAAAACAGTTTAAGTTATACCCTGCTTTCCACCACATGCACTTGCGTGTAAAGTGAGGTATAATTTGAAAACAGTTTGCAACATTTTTTCAGCCTGGTTTCCTGCTGTAAAAACAACAACGAGCCCTGTTCAGGCCAGAAATAAGTTGGCCCAAAGAAAATTTACTGATAGCCTTTATAGGGACTACAGATTTTATTTTATTGTCTTCTTACTTGCTCAGAATGATTGTATAACTAGGATTGGTCCTTTTGATAATTAAAGGATTGGATCTGTCAATTTAAGGGAAAAAGGGCCTTGACCTTTGACCTACTTTCTAAAGTTTTAAATGAGGGGATCCATAATTTCTGCAAAGGTGGATCAAACATACATATTCCAACAGGGTTTAAGGGACATAGGTGTTGTAAGTACTGTTATGTGAGTCGCAAATAAGTAGCCAGGCCTCTCATAACTATCTGATGTTAGTCTTTAGGGCCATCAGGAAATCAACTTCAAAAAAGAAATTGCATAGTGCAAAGATTTTGTAATCATTAGTCGGGTAGTGTGTCATGTTTAAAGACACGGGTAGGAATGTTTCCCCTACCCGAAACCTGGGTACTTGTTCCTGAGCTCTACAACATAATTACATTTAATTGTGACCAATGGTACAGCTATAGACTAAAGCCTATTGACATAAACTTATGCTTTGTCATTTAAGGTAGAGGGCAAATGGTTCTAACAGATTCCAGGATAAAATACAATAGTCTGCCAACATTGGCAACAATTATCATGTGTAATATAAAACAATCCTACACCTAAAATTTCAGAATTTTAGAAAGTTGGTCAAATGTCAAGGTCAGTTTCATAAGTCAAACATGATGTCAGAAACAAAGACAATCATCTTAAAACATTTATTTCCTTGACCTATAAATGCATAAGCTAGAAAGTAGGTCTAAGGTGAAGGTCAGGGTCAAGAGTTCTACATGATGACAGAATAATAGACAATTATCTACCAACATTTATTAGTAAAAAATATAGGCCTAGACCTAATTATACAATATTCAAATAAGTAGGTCAAAGATCATTGTCGAGGATCAAGGGTTCAAGATCATAGAATCAAAGAAAATCAAATTCCAACATTAATTTAATTGTATGCAGTCCTACACTGTACCTTTGTATTAACTCTTTACTGTTTAATCCCTGCTTTTTACGTACATATGATTTTATTACTGAGAAAACATTGTGAAAAAAGAAGAAATTGCTTCTGACAAGCAATTTCTTCTTTATCCACACTATTTTCTACCCTTCTGAATGGTTATTTTTCAAATTAAATCCACTTTAAATTTTCGTCTGCAAAACCTTTGAATTTGGACTGATAAAATGAATATATATTATGGACAGTCATCTTTCGGTACCCACTGGTAACGAGATCTCAGGTACCCCGGTACACAATTTCAACTTGTCTAAACTCTAGTTAAAGTTACAAACGTTGAACCTCATTCAAACAAACTCAACTGTCTATTAAAGTATTGATAGTATGGGATGTAACTTGGTTACAAGTGGTACAACAAACAGTTCAATATGAACTGCAGGTTTACTGAAGATAATGTTTGGTCATAATTGTCAATAAACTCTCCAGTCAATATTACGATATTATTGAGTCTTCTTGAAAGTAAGTTTTCATCCTAGATATTGTTGTAAATCAGGATTTAGACCATGCTTGAAGTGAATCGGCCAATCAGAGAACAGTATTTCAAAAGTATATATCACAGATACAACTCCAATTGTTGTATTTACAAATATATGGTTGTAGTGTGTCTTGCACATGAATCTCGACAGGTTTTGTGGACCGAGTCATTTCAAAAAGAGGACAAGCATTTTATACAGCTCTTTTTTCCTTAAGACTTTCGACAGTTGCAAAAGATCTTAAAATGGTAACGGAAATAGATTCATATATAATTTCAGCATTTTCACACTTGATTAGAGTAATATCACAGCGAGATTTACTCTTTTTCATTGTTTAGATGTTCGGGTAAAAAAATACAGATAGTACAAGAAAAGGGTGGTCTAAGTCAGATAGAAAATCTCGTGCCGCGGTATATGGCAAATAGACACTCACTAATGCTCGTGTATATTCCCCATATACCACGGCTCTCATTTTCTATCCTATATTTATGATGAAAGGGATTGATGACATACTATATCTTTTATTTCTCATCAAAACCCTATGTTGTGGGTACTCATTGGAAATTGTTTTTATGAGATAATTCTGATGTGTACCCTTAACATAGGATTTGAATACTGGATAATGGCTTTATCATTTTGATGTCGATTTTAAACAGTTTTTAAACTGTAATCAAAATTTCTTCTTATAGGTTATTATATATTAGCATGTATGGCAATATGCGGATTACGAAAAATTGTCTGTGCTTCAGCTACCACGTTTTTACAGAGAAATTGTTTTCCCCTTTTCAAACACAAGGCACAAGAAAGGTTGTACATTTAGAACATGTGTCGAATAATTCTTGAAACTTGTCTCAAGACTGACTGTTGCATGTTGAAAAGTTATGTAAAACCGGATTGCATAAACCAGAGATGTCACTAGACTGGTTACCGTTTCTAATGCTGACTATGTGTATAGATTATGTATGTTACAAAGAAGTTTTAAGAGGTCACAACCCAAAAGCACATATTTATGGCAGTAAAATTCTAGTATCACACCATTTAAGAAACAAACAGTAGTTACACCTTTGGTACTAAAGATTTTTCAATAGTTTTTAGATTTTTTTAAGTAGAAAACTAAGGTAAGCAGACTTTTTCAACACACAATTACAAGTGTTTCATTTCCTATAAAAGAAACTTAAAGTACAGTACAGAATAAGGTTTACATGTGCTGTTAAAATATTGATAAGATATTAAATTGAAATATGGCAGACTTAAAAGGGATTAAAGTGAATTCATTGTTATCAGTTTAGTTGTAGATTTGAATTCAAAATGTCATCCATGATGTGGTCATAAATCTAAACCTCTGACATTTTACATGGACAAGTTGAAATTTATTCATTAGTAGCAAGTTTTTATTCAAAGTTGGTTGTATCACACACAAATATTCAATATTTGATTCATACTTTCTCCAGTTCTCAAAATATTGGACAGGTCCAAATTGAAAGGTGTTTCAGACAACAATGAAAAAAGGGTGCTTTTTGAGAAAATATACTGGTATTCAGTATATTGTAGGGAAAGAAAGATAGTTCTTCTTTTTTCACAGTGTATTCCTAACCCTTAAAATTATAATGCTGAACCCAGAATATTTCTGCTTTGGCAGGAGGTATCTAGACTGGCATTCAGTCCCAGAGTTTAGATTTATAAGTAAACAAGGTGCATAACCACTTTAAACCACAAACCAACCACACACATATATTGAGTTAATTTTCCTGTATCTGAAACTCTTAAATCAGGCTTATAGACATGAAACATTTTTTCTATCTTTCTTTTTTCATATATACCTCTATTTAAGAGACTGTCACCAGTCTAGGAGGTATCCACAATGGACTCACACTGAATGCATTCATTGCTTTCAGTACTTTGATTTTAATGCAAGTACATGTATGCCAATATTTTTTCATAAAATGTGACAAGGGTTAAACTTACTGATTTATTAAATCACAGTCCTAGTTCATTTTAGTATTGGTTTTAATTAGTTTTTTATGCCAGTCCAATGATGGAACATATTAACATGATCACCCATAGTGTCAGGGCAGCATCCATTATCCTGAGCATAAATTTTACCTTATGTCTGATTGACTTGAAACTTGGCAGTTATTTTCCTCTTATGATTAAGGAGTGCAGTGCCCAAGAAGGGTAACTCTGCCTAGGTTATTATTTGAGTTATGTCCCTTTGCTGTTTTTTAATACCTCTACATCCAGCAGTGTATAGGGCATATCTTATGACAATTTGCTACATTGTTTCATTTCAGAATTCCTCATTTTAACACTTTCCTGTTTTACAAAATTTTGGACCTGTCCAAATTCAAAGGTTTTGCAGACGAGAATTTAAAGTGGATTCAATTTGAAAAATAACCATTCTGTAGGGTAGAAAATAGTGTGAAAAAGAAGAAATTGCTTGTCAGAAGCAATTTCTTCTTTTTTCACAATGTTTTCTCAATCAAAAAATCACAGGCACGTAAAAAGCAGGGATTAAACAGCAAAGGGTTAAGCAAAATTCATTGCAAGATTTTAGAGGTGGGAAGGAAGCCATACAGGCATTCAGAGAGTTTTTACTTTAAAAACATGGATACGGTCTTTAATCACCTTAACAACAAAATTTTTACAAATCCAGTACAATATAACCTATCATTAGCCTGTACTTTGGAAATATGAAAATCTACTTCTATTTAAGAAATTTGAAAAGCAAACATTATTAATGATATTTCAAACAGACCTCAATCAGTGAGTGGGGGCTTTTAACATTATTTTGTAATGCAAAGTAAACTTGATCATCAGATAAGTACATGCTTTCGGGTTAGTGATTCCCTGGATAAATATCGTGAATAGTTACAATGAGTTTGGTTTATTTCATAATCAAGTAAGAATTTGGATTTTTTATAAAATCAATGATTTCAAAATGTATCAAACCAAATTAATTTGCTTGCTTTGCAATGGTGAAAATTAAAAAGATTAAAATGTAACTTAATTGATAAAGAATAGAAATTAAAAGGATAGGAAAGTTACTTGAGCTAGGATTGGAAAGAAGTTCACAGACTGCACAATCATGTCCCTCTTTAATAAAAAGAAAATAACAATATTAAAATCTTAACCCTTGTCATGCTGAATCCAGAATATTCCTGCTTTGGTAGGAGCTATAGACAAACACCACCTGTTTCTCACTTTCAAACCAGAATTGTCAATGGATTTAGTTTTTCAAGTAAAAATTGACCCACAGTTGGTACTTTCAGTGCCTTTTGCCCTTTGATTTTGATGAAAATTTTTTGCCAAAATTTATTCAGCATGACAAGGGTTAATACTCATTCATAATGAGATGCCAAACAGCAATATTTTCCACCATTTTGTTTGAAACAATTTTGTAAATGGATAACTTCAATGTCCTTACTATAGCTTGAATAATCTTCGGTTTTAACATTTGAGGATAAATTGTGTTTTGATGTTTCCATGTGGAGCAAAATTAATGATGACATGACATTGCAATCATATTTAAAAAAGTGATGTCCTTGAAAAAACATTGTCTCAAAATTTTCGCATTTTGTCTTATTTTTGCAATATAGCAATATAATTATTGTTTGTTTTTCCATGAAAGATTGATATTTCTTTCATTTTGTGAATAACAAAAATCTATTTCTTCACTTGTGGCTTTGCCTCTCATGAAAATATAGCTTTAGTTGTACACTCAATGAAAAAGGTCTTGGGTTCGATTCTGCATGGCAGCACTTATCTTTCCCACTATGTGTCTTCCACCAATGGGATGATAATTGTAGACCTATGTGGGATAGCAGCTGGAGGCTAGGAATGGATGTAAAGGCAGTACTGGTGTAAGAAATACCAGGAATCCATTGTTAGGTGCTCCAGGGATTGTTGTAAGCGGCATAAAAACTCATTCAAACAAACAAATTACTCAATATAAGATATATCGCTCTTGCACTGAAACTAACAGTTATCTTCTTTTTCTATTTATCATAATTATAACCCCCATCTACAAAGTAGAGGGGGATATATTGGTTTCACCATGTCTGTCTGTCTGTCCATCCATCCGTCTATCTGTCCGTAGACCTTTTCGTTTCTGAACTCTACTTCGAGAACCAAGTGACCTACAATCATGAAACTTTATACAAATTTGCTTATGACCCAAGGAAGTGCCTTATTGTTTTGAGGTCACATAGGTCAAAGGTCAAGGTCACACCTTTTTTTTCAATTTTCGTTTCAAGACTCTAACTGGAGAACCAAGTGACCTACAATCATGAAACTTTATACAAATGTTGCTTATGACCCAAGGAGATGCCCTATTGTTTTTGGGTCACATAGGTCAAAGGTCAAGGTCACTGTCAGCCCTTGTTCAATTTTAATTTCTGGACTCTTACTCGAGAACCAAGTGACCTACAATCATGAAACATTATGCAAATGTTGCTTATGACGCAAGGAAGTGCCCTTTTGTTTTTGGGCCACATAGGTCAAAGGTCAAGGTTACAGTCAATTTTTGTTGAATTTTCGTTTCTGGACTCTAACTCAAGAACCAAGGGACCTAGAATCATGAAACTTCTTGCAAATGCTGCATATGACCTCAATAATTGTTACAAACACATTCTGCACTTCACAAATTTCTTGTTTACACTCTAGAAGCCACAAATATGGTCCAATCTTCATGAAACTTGGTGAGAATGTTTGTTAGGTCATGATGAATAAGTCTTTTGAAAATGGGAAAGATCTGTGCCATATCATGGGAAAAGGGGCCTTAATTACAATTTTGTCAAAAATTTCTTTAAACGACATCTTCTCCTAAACTTATGAGTCTTGCTGAATTGGAATGGATTGGTGCCATATCACAGGAATAGGGGCCTAAAAGACAAATTTCTTGTTTACACTCTAGAAGCCACAAATATGGTCCAATCTTCATGAAACTTGGTCAGAATGTTTGTTAGGTCATGAGGATGAAGTCTATTGAAAATGTGAAAGATCCATGTCATATCACAGAAAAAGGGGTCTTAATGACAATTTTGTCAACAATTTCTTTCAATGACATCTCCTCCTAAACTTATGGGTCAAAATCAACCAAATTTGGCAGAAAAATTCCTTGGGTGGTCTCTTTTAAAAATTGCTGAAGTGGAATGGATTGGTGCCATATCATGGGAAAAAGGGCCTTAATGACTAATTTCTTCTCCACAATTATAGTCCAATCTTCATGAAACTTGATCAAAATGTTTGCCAGGTCACAAGAAAGAACTCTGTTGAAAATGGGAACGTTCATGCCATATCATAGGAAAAGGAGTCTTAATGATAATTTACTTGAATTATCAGGTGAGCGATTTATGGCCCTCAGGGTCCTCTTGTTTATTTATGTTATAAGCTGTTCTTTGATACCGGAATTAAGCCTGTGAGAAATGGAAGCTCCTCATCGATACTTTTTCCTAGTGTCCCAAGTTAGCATTCCATTTCATGATATTAAGAGAAGCATTAGTGACATTTATCCCTTGAAGTATTCATAATTAATCATAGTTCAGTAGAATTTGACGGGTTTTGAAGACAATGCAATCATCAGTTGTAGTTGAGAGGAAAACTATATCATAAACCATAAAATATGTTACATGCAATCACAATATCTTTGGGGAAATCATTCTGTTATTATCCATGTTTTTTGGCAGGGCAGAGCTTAACCCTTTGCTATTTAATCCCTGCTTTTTACGTGCCTGTGATTTTATGCTTAAGAAAACATTGAGAAAAAAGAAGAAATTGGTTCTGACAAGCAATTTCTTCTTTTTCCACACTTTTTTACTACCCTACTGAATGGTTATTTTTTAAATTAAATCCACTTTTAATTTTTGTCTGCAAACCTTTGAACTTGGACAAAATTTTGAAAAACAGGAAAGGGTTAAGTAACAAATTGTTGCATTTATGGTTACAGTTTATCAGATTTTATTTATACTTTTATACTTAGTTGACATATTTAACTTGAGATCTTAAATCGTAGACTAGTAGCAAAACCCTTTGAGATTTAAGCTTGGACAAGGAGAAGTGGCAAGGATTTGGTAACCTAACGATGAGATGTGTTCTCTTTCTCTTAAGCATGTTTATTCCTTTGGTTTTAGGGCAAAGTTAATTGCACATGTTTACGATAACTGCCAACTAACTGTTGGAAAAATCCAAAATATTTAAAAGTAAACCAGCCAAATTACCTAGAGGCCAAGCTTCACCATGCCAGGTGAATAAATTAATAATTCAGAATACCTACAAATCACATAACTTGGGGGACTACATTCAAGAGCTCAAGACTTAACGTTTCTTATTCAGTGAAATCCTTTTAATTGCAACTCCCATAATAGCAACTCACTTCTTAATTGCAACAGTATATGTGCACAGACAATAGATTTGAAGAACATATTTATAAGTTCCTTATGAAAACAACTTCTATTTAATAGCAAAAAATGTGTTGACAAATTGGCAATGCTGTTTACAGGATTCCACTGTATTTTTCATATATGTGACCCATCACGCTAAAACGGACCATCTAGGTAGTGCGTAAAGTGTCGACCCTAAACAGACTGCGCAGATTGCGCAGACTGACTAGGATGGAAATGTTTCGCTCTTTGCTTATTTTCTGAATCTAGAATGATCAATCTACCTTCCTGTGAAAGATAATTTCAAATCAAACCTCTGGTTGATCTGTGTTGGGCCCAATCTCTTTTTCAAAAATCTATTTTACAGAGTTCCCAGATGGTCCCTTTTTGCATGACAGTTCACATATACATTTCTTGCTGGACTATTCCTAGAATAGGGGAACTATTCCGACACACACTTGTTAAGGTTTAACATGCAATGATGTCAAATCTCAGGTTCTACTAAAGCTTTTTCTTTGACAATTTGCTCATAATAGCTTCTTCTCTCACCAATGGGTTGATAATCGTAGACCTATGTGAGATAGCGGCTGGAGGCTAGGAAAGAATGTGATGGTTGTACTGGTGATAGAAATACCAGGAAACCATTGTTAGGTGCTCCAGCCGCCGCGATATAACTGAAATAATGTTGAAAGCGGCGTTAAACTCCATTCAATCAATCAATCATAATAGCTTCTGTGACCATTATTATATCAGCCTCTAGACAAATTGTTTCGTTTCTCTTATATTATTTTGTTTAGTGAATTTTAACCCTTTTCAGAATTAGTAGCAATTATTTTCATTAAATGAAATTTCTCCTTATTTTGACAATGATTTACTTTTACTATTATTATCCACGATTATCCCCTGGCAGAGCGGAGCCTAAGTTACAGGTCGAGCCACTTAAGGTAAATCAGCTATCATTTACTTCTAAAAATAATTTAACTTGAGACTGTAAAACGTAGGTTTGTTACCAAACACTTGTATCTTCAGTTTGTCCAAGCTGAAGTTACGAGGATTTGGAAACCTAACAATAAAATGTGTTCACTTTCTCTAAGCACGTGAATTCTTTTGGTTTTAGGGTACAGTTATTTGCACACGTTCAGGATTATTACCGACTAACTTTTCAATGAACCCTAAACATTTAAAAGTAAACTCTCAAAATTACGTCACAGCTAAGCCCCGCCCTGCCAGTTCATTAATTACCCAGAATACCCAGCTCTTAGAATCGTTGAGCTTCACTGTCCTTGACAGCTCTAATTTTTGTCAGACCTTTCAGCTCAGTTGGTAACGTGTCTGGCTCATCCTGGGGTTGTGAGTTTGATCCTTCTGTTCCAACTTTCATCAGTTCAAACTTAAACTGCTTAGAATTATTTTAGCCATATCATTTATGTCATGCAAATATCTGCCTTCAATTTTGACGGTCTAAATAATTTTGAGTTCAATGGTTTTATCTTCCCATAAAAAGATAATATAAAATATAAAAATGATGGAAACATAAATAAATAAAATAAATAAGTAAATAGGAAAAATGATCTACTAATTCTCTATTTCAGTATGTAGAGTGGTCCCAGTTTTCTTTTACAGTCTTGTAAAATAATACGCAATAAAAGGTACCAGCCCACTGTAGAATGCTGGAATCACAGATAAGTCTATGGCATTGACAATTGACGAGTTCAACGCTCGACCATCAAGTCACAACATGGTATGTACACGATAGAAATGAGTATCTTCTTTATTCTTCTTTATCAAAGATTGAAATATTAAAAATGTTTTCTAGGAAATACTGTTCATGGTTTGGCAATAACTTCATTTTGCCACCAGCCTGAAGGACCTGTTAACCCTAAATATTAGAGGTCCTCCCTGATAACAAAGGTCCTGCATGAAAACTTTGTTTGATTTTTAGCAATTTAAGGGATAAATTCTAAGGAAAACATTGTTGGAAAAGAAGAAATTGCTTTTGGCAAGTAATTTCTTCTTTTTCTACAATGTTTTCAATTTGGTAATGCAAATTTTAGCAATGGAAAGCAAAACTGGACAGATTTAAAATGATAAGCACTGCCATTAACTACAGGCCTGAAGGACCTGGGCCATAGTAACATCTACCACAGTCCCTCCCTAAAATCCACAGGTCTCAGGCCCAAGGACTGGTGTAAGTGACAATCCCTGCTGTTAGCCCTTTGCTGTTTAATCCCTGCTTTTTACGCGCCTGTGATTTTATGCTTAAGAAAACATTGTGAAAAAAGAAGAACTCACTTCTGATAAGCATTTCTTCTTTTTCCACACTATTTTCTATCCTACTGAATGGTTATCTCTCAAATTAAATCCACTTTTAATTTTCGTCTGCAAAACCTTTGAATTTGGACTGTCCAAAATTTTGTAAAATAGGAAAGGGTTAAAAGAGTTTTGTAAGCAACCACAAGTTGACTGGTAGCAAAAAACTATGAAAATATAGCTTTTCTTGTTCCCTCAATGAAAGATAAATCAATCTTACACTTAAGCAATCAAATTTTTTCAGCCTAAGAAAAGTGGCAAGAAAGGTAAAAAGTCTGGCAAGAAATCCGGCAAGAAGTCCGGCAAGAAGGGAGGAAAGAAGTCAGCGAAGGGATCAGCAAAGGCAACAAAGGGAGAAAAGGTAGAGGTTGATATACTGAGTCAGGCAGCCATGGATAACTTGTATTATATAGCCCATGATGCACCACAGGCCCTGGACATGAGGGGTTTCGGATGGGAAGGAGAGGGGAAAGGTGGTAAAAAAGGGAAAAAAGGAAAGAAAGGAAAAAAGAAGAAGAAATGATGACAGGGATTTCATTTATTTTAGGAATTTTTTTATATTTATTTACAAGTTCTAGTGCCTTCATTTTTTCCAGACATTGTGTGTATGGATTTAGGACTATGTATCTGTGTGTATTGTGAGTGTGTATGTGTGTTTGTACTACACAGCATTATTCAAGATCAACTACTACACAGTTGTAGATGACGGAATGAAGATTGGGCTGTACATAGTGGATACTCCAGGAAGGAGAAAAAAATACATGAGTGACTGTCCTTTCAGAGATTCACTGTCTGAAGGTCATTATGTTCCAAAACGAAGATCTTTGATTGGCTGGCTGTGAGGGACATTCGTCTTGGCCTTCCTGGGCTTGTTTAGGATGGAAAATAGTTTTTATCATTTGACACACAAAAACTGAAATTTATTTTTAGCAAAAAAAGTAATATGCAAGGTTACAAGGAAAAGATCATCAAGTTTAAAGTACAAGTAATACTCTCCTTTTTTCAAAAGTATAAAAATTATATATATATCCTGCCATTCACACTTGACTACATAATTATCAGGGGTGTAAAATTTTTCCCTTGTCTACTCGTCCTGTTGGACGAGTTGATGGAAAAAGTTATTTGTCCTAATAACAATTTCACTCGTCCTAAGTTTCAGACTTCGATGACCACAGATGAAAACTAGCGGTGACGAAATAAACAATATAGACTGTGTTTATTTTTTTACAATCACTTGACTAGGTTACCTGGTACATTAAATCTAGACTGGTTAACCTGTCCCAATCTACGCTACCCTCCGATACTGGGACAGGAAAAACCTAATTTTTACCATGCAGGTTTCTGCATGGTAACAATTGCGCATGCGCAAGAATGGGCGGAGTTTATTGGAAGGAAATATCTTGTCGAACCAATGGTTACGAACGTTTTACTTACTATCGATTCGATATCCCTTGACTCGTGAAGATGGGAAGGAAATGACTTTATTATATCATATTCTACCGCTTTTTGTTCACTTATAGAACTTTGTATTTTGATGATCAATCTCATTTCACACGAGAAAAGAAATTTAGATATGATAAAGTTGAGAAAAACTTATATTTACACAATTTCTTTCTAATGTGACATTAGCATTCGTTTGCAACGGAAAACGTTGAGACCGATGATTGAATAATTCTTGTTTACAGGGTTATTGGTTACATGAAAGAGTTTTTTGTTCTTTTTCCGATTGTAATGTTTGTGGTTGATAAGTACCGAAATGTTGCATGGAAAGCAAAAAATTTTCATAAACACAAAACTTTATCACGCTTCGCTATTAAACATTTTTACAAAACAAACAAAGCCTTTTTCTTGTATTTTCTTCCGACAATCACTTATCTACTTTTCATCTACTTTTATACGGCATGGCATTGTTTATTTTCTCTACATGTATTTATTGTTTATTTCTCTATTAATATTAATCAATCTTTCGTGATTACTTTGGCAATTTAAATTGCGAAATCAGTGACTTTCACAGAAGGAACAATCATAAAAATTCTAACATTTCAAAAAAATTAAGAGCTAATTTTTGTAAAATGAATGTTTAAATAACATATTTCAGACGCATCGTGACACCAAAAAAAATTTGCACTGACTGTCAATAAATGAAAGTAGTATAGAACCGGAAAATTAATGGACAATGAGAAATTTTCGAGAATATTGTACGAGTTTTCTGTTCGGTTGCTTGTGTTGCGATATAGGGAAATTCATAATCACTTATCAGACAGCGCGAAACGCGATTGATTAAGTGAATGGAGTCAACACATTTTATTTACACAAAAAATGATCTTCATGTTCGTTTAAACGTGCAATTAAAGTATACATTCTGTCATAAGGTTCAGGTTCCATTTTTTTTTCTAATGCAAAATCATTAAAATTGATATGTAAGAAAACTTAGATAGTGAAAATTTCTCTCAGTGTTCAAATACCGCTCAGTTTTCATAAGAAAAGAATTTTGATTATTAATCGTCTGTGTGCTACCAAAGCCGCGCAACTACAGATTTATTGTAAATAAACTTGCGTGATTTTAGTGGCCCATCGAAAGAATAATTAACTTAAAAAACCTGGGGAACCATTTTAATTAAATAGAGTTAAGAGAAAGAGAGAATTTGGATATTTATCTTATACATATTTCGGAAAGAAGGGAGACCAGCTGTTTCAAGGCTGAATATACATGACACGCGATTCCAAGACCGCGGCCTCTTTCATCTATATTTTGAAATCGGGAATTTAACTGTAATTAACCCTTAATTCTGTCTGCGGTATCATATCGTTTTGTACACGGCCTTTGTCGACACGCCACGCCCATATGTAATACGACCAATCAGAATCATCAATGCATTTTGGCCAATGAAATGAAAGGATACAATGGACCAATGATATCCATGCTAACACAGGGCTTACCCTGGGTCAAAATTTCTTTTAGCCAAATTTTTAGCCAATTTGAAAATATTTTAGCCAAATTTACTTCATGGTAGCCATCTTATTCTCCCAAGTTGTAAAAAACTTGCAATATTCTTTTGTAATATTTTTTCACGAACCATTAATTTAATCAATTACATTTGAATAAAACATTTTTTTTTTCAATGATCATCTACTGTTACAAAAATAAATTTTTTTGGGCAGTTTAAAAAGAAATTTTCAAATTGTGAAGTTTTCACTTGGCAAAAAGGCAGACAGGAGTGTCATCATACCAATTTAGACCACAACAACTAAAGCCACCATAAAATATGCAGTTTCGAAATTTCTCGAGTTTATTCAAAACCATTTGACTGAAGAATACCAAAAGAATATTGAAATTTTAAGATTTTGGCACATCAAATCTGGATATAACAGCCTTTTAGAGAGCATCAATTAAAAGAATGCATGGTCTAATGGCCTAGTAACCAACTATCTTTTAACTGTCAACAGGCCAATCAAAGGTGTGAAGGATTATCTCTCATTTCAATTTGTTGTTCAACCAATGATCTTAACACTTTTGATTTCTCCTTTCGATATATTTATGGACTTTACAAAATGATAACTACCCTTTGCCAGCATTTTAGCCAATTGAATTTTCTTTTAGCCAATTTTTCAGAATTTTAGCCAATGGCTAAATTGGCTAAGGGCAGGGTAAGCCCTGTAACATTAGGTTTTACCTGTCTCAATATCGACAGATTGAGACAGGCTCGCCAGTCAACATTAAATCAGACTGAGTTCCCAGTCTAAAAGACGCTGTGTACAGAGAACCTGTCGCGCACTTACAAAAATGCGCATGCCTGAAAGAAATAAACATCCGTCAGACACTCAGGAACTCCAGTTTTACTTTCGTTTTGGAAATAAGCGACCATCACCTGTACTTTTGAGTTTTGGATGACAAATTTAAGTCTTTTTTGTTTAAAAAAAGCTCTCGTCCGGTAGGACGAGCTTATCATTTTTTTCACTTGCCCGAGGCAAAGTGTTATTCGTCAATACGAGCGGACGAGTGGAATTTTACACCCCTGATTATGCAGAGTGAAAGAAGGAACAGTTGAATTTAACATCATAAATATTCATAACAATGATGTTGACAACATAAATAGGTATACCACAATTATTAATAAGTGTAAGGGCCAGCGCAAAACTATTGTAAGTGCCTATATATATATAGGCACTTACAATAGTTTCGTGCTGACCCCTAAAAGTACATATACATGTATTACCCTACTGCCAAAAATTCTGATGTATATACATATATTGCTTTAAACATTCTGGTTAACCAGACATTTATGGATATACTGCTTAGTGAATAAAGACAACCAAAGATTTTATATGTTATTTTTTATAAATTTCTAGCAGATTTGATGCTGTGTTGTTTTTTTATAATGGTCAATATATTATTCAACGCAACAGCATTTTGTATTACCAAAGAGATCTTGCAACCTATTGATCTTGCTGCAACAAGGTTTTCTTTTCCCAAAATGTTTTATGATATATTTGATAATAAACATTCTATTTACATTCTTTGATAATTGCTAGAGATCTAAAAACATTTTCAATTTGAACTTGTCTTAAATTTTATTGTCTGTTAAGGGATTATTGGTTTCTCACAAAATGATAATGACTATTTCTATAAATATTGAGTCATTTATTGTAAGATATGATGTTTAAGCATCAATGAGATATGGGATATATTGTTTTACCAGTGTCTGTCTGTCTATCTTTCTGTTTGTCAGCATGTCTGTCTACAATACTTAACACAATAGCTTAACATTATTTAACATATCTATTCAACCCTCTTCAAATACAATTCTTAAATTTGGTATGATGATAGATCTTATTGAATTGCATCTGCAGGAACCAAGATGTGGGTCATCTGTCAGTGTCAAATATAGAGCAAACTTAACGAAAGTCCTTACCATAAATTTACATTTTTGAATTACTTCAAGTCTATTCAAGATACAATTTGTTTGCATGTATTTGGTATGAAGATAGATCTCATCAAAATGCATCTGCTGGTACATAGGTCTAGGTCAGATGACAAGGTCAGGATCATTTATCAAGAGCAAACCTTAAGCGGAATTAAATTTCACATTTACGAATTACCACAGGCCTTCAAATTGCTTATATTTGGCATGATGATCAATCTCATTGATGGGTATCTGTAAGGTTTAAAGTCTTTGTATGAATTTCAAGGTCATCTGCCTATGTCAAAATTGTTTTATTCTGAAAAAGAAAAAAAATGCCATTTCATAGGCATTTGTGTTTCTCAAGCACATCTTATTTTTCTATAATGTTTACATCTGAAGTATTATTCCACAAGTTAAAACGAATTGGGTTTGTAAGAAACATTCATCCATTTTCATAGTTTTTATATAGTTCTCTTCAAACTGATAATGTGTATGTAAGAGTGCGCCAAAAGCCTTAACACTTAGCCCTTCTTTTGCTGACAATGGCATATTTCTCCTGTACACAAAGCTTTGACAAACAATATAGACTAAGATCAGCCTGCACAGATGTGCAGTCTGATCTTAGCCTACACTCCCTGGGCTTTTCTTAATTATTTTTGAAAAAATCTTCAGCCAGACTAGTAAAGATGGTTCAAAATTTGGTAATTAGTTATAAACAAATTAGAATTCAACAATGTAAGGATTGATACTATTGAACCATTTCTATCAAAATATATCCTTGAGAAAGAAGAAATTCCTCGTTTGAAGCTGTTTTTCTCTTTGCCACAATATTTTCTACAATATAGGGGTTTTTAATTTATTTATTTTTCTTTTTTTGCAAAATGAACCCAGTTTTCTTAATTCTTTGAAAAATCTTTCAAAATAGACCAGTTTAATTTCCAAATCAAGGTAAAGGGTTGGTGTACAGTTTCCATTATTTAGAAGCTAATCTGTGATAGTTTAATCATTAGTTGCCATTTAATAACATTGTATTTGCCTTTTCGTTATAACAAGTAATTCAATTTATTCATTATGATAGTCAGATGTGAATTAAACATATTTTGGATAAGATATCATTCTCTATTTATTATTCATTCAAAGTTTGAAACATACCAACCTTTTACAAAGCATTACTGGTAAGCAACCAAAAGATAATCAATATTTCTCAATTACTATCTCCCGGTCAGTGCAAAACCATTCTAAGTGCCTACCATATATGTGACCCATAACGCCACAAGGGACTATCTGGGTAGTGGGAAAAGTGTCAACCCTAGTCAGACTGCGCGGATTGCGCAGACTGACTATGATCGAAACTTTTTGCACTTTGCTTATTTTCTGAATCTAAAATGATCAAACTACCTTCCTGTGAAAGAATTTTTTAAATGCCACCTCTGGTTGATCTATGCTGGACCCAATCTCTTCTTCAAAGGTTAATTTTTCAGAGTTCCCAGATGGTTTCTTTTTGTTTGATGGGTGACATATATTTATTGGTACTTACAATAGTTTTGCACTGACCTCTTTATATGCAATGTTTATTAAATAATACCTGGCCTTGCAGGTAATATAGAATTTTACTGACCTGTCTGTTGATGTTTTATGGATCAAAGCAAACATCGACACAATGCACAATGGAGGATTGAGGCTTAAGTGTGTAACAAACACATCTCGTTTTTTTGTAAAGTTTAAAAACAAGCAGTTTAAACTTGTACTGATCTAGCTAGTTGTGATATAACCTTAGATGCTTGCCATTATATGTTTTATGTCAAATGTTATCATTTTAATATTATTAGATTTATTGATTCAAAAACTATATACAAGATATTTTTGTAACTTTCAGTCTTTTTCTACGAAGATTTCAAGATATTCAATAATCATGGTGTACTCAAATCTTTGAGAGTCAGTATAGACTAAGATCAGACTGCACAGATGTGCAGTTTGATCTTAGTCTACACTGCCTCCTTTCTACAGAGTTATTTACAGGAAAACTAGAGTTAAACCTCTATACTTTGGCACTTTTGTTGTAGATTTATTATACTTTGACCTTGAGAATACAGTGGTTCTGAAATAAGCTGTCCTAGTTGTCCATTAAGCAGCATGGACAAGCAGATTTTCATGGCTAGGTTGTCCCTGGATGAGAGAAAAGTCTCAGAATAATATACTTGTCAAAACTGAAAAGGGTTGCAGATGACATTTTGAGTATTTAATTCAGTATGAAATACTTCATTAATTACTTAGTAACCTATAAATGTGGAGAAAGTAAGCATCTTTAAATTCAATTTACAAATTTTGTGCAATCCTTTCCGGCATTAATAATTTTAGAGTAATTAGAAAAGAATCTGTATGTGCAGAATATTAAAAGATAACTACCAGTAATTTTGAAAAAAGACAATATTCATGGTAAAGAACAGACAAGAAGGTTTTGATACAGACAAGTCAGTTAGTGATAGTCACTTGTCCCTAGACAAGTGGACTTTCAAAATATTTCAGAACCACAGGAATTCTTTACGAAAAAGATGTGAAACTTTGTTTCAAATGTTGTCTCGATAAAAACAGGGTTATAGTTTTCATGTAGGGTAGTTGCTACTAATGTGCCATTCAATAACATACATTGTATATCATCTGTATGTATAACCTTACAAGTCATTTTATAGGGTAGTCATAGCATTTGTCACCAGTCATACTTAATGTTGAAAAATTACTAAATTTTCATCTTTGCTTTTAATAAAATAATTCAGATCCAAACGCAAGGGCGTAACTACCATTACACACATTACGCAAGTGCGTAATTGAAAACTTTTGAAAATTGTTGTTGATGAATGATAATAAAAATGAAACTACAGCTTATTCTAGCTGTAGTTACGATGTTCTGATTATTCACCAACACTTGAAATCATAGAAAAGGGGAGCAGACAGAGGACATTCATGTTTTATCACAGTCCACATATCTCCTTTATCCTATATTATATTTTATGATGGTCGCCTTCTGAGTGTGTATAAATTTCGAAATCCTGGTAGCCCCTATGAAACATTTAACCCTATCCAATTTAAAAACAGTTTCAAATACATGCTTACATTGTCAACCAAATTTTAATGCTTCACAGATTTCAATTTTTAATCCAAACAAATTGCAATATATAATTGATGTACATTGATTATTTTTAATCTGCCAAAAGTCTTTTTGGATATAAGATATAATGGAAAAAGTTACATAAGTTGTGGGTACTCAGTTGCATCCTCTAAAATATTAAAAAAAACCAACCAGAGAATGGTATGTTAGTGACTTAAAATATCAATGTTAACCCTTTGCTGTTTAATCCCTGCTTTTTACGTGCCTGTGATTTTATGATTGAGAAAACAGTGTGACAAAAGAAGAAATTGCTTCCGACAAGCAATTTCTTCTTTTTACACACTATTTTCTACCCTACTGAATGGTTATTTTTCAATTTAAATCCACTTTTAATTTTCGTCTGCAAAACCTTTGAATTTGGACAGGTCCAAAATTTTGTAAAACAGGAAAGGGTTAAATAGTGAGATTTGAAGAATTTATCGTTACACGGCTTGGCTTAGTCGTGATAATTTCTCCAAGCTGAGACCAGCCCTGTGTTCAGGATGTAAAAGTGTTTCACAAGCGCTTTGAGATGATACCCAGCTTTGCACATGCACATACGTGCAAAGCGAGGTATCATTTTGTAAGCGCTTCACTAATAGTTTCATTCTGAATGCAGGGCAGATAGCCTTGATATCTTAACCCTTGTCATGCTGAATAAATTTTGGCTAAAAATTTTCATCAAAATCAAAGGGCAAAAAGCACTGAAAGTTCCTACTGTATGTCAATTTTCATTTGAAAAACTATATCTATTGACGATTCTGGTTTGAAAGTGAGAAACAGGTGGTGTAGACTAACATCTGACTGCACATATGTGCAGGCTGATGTTTGTCTATAGCTCCTGCCAAAACAGGAATATTCCAGGTTCAGCATGACAAGGGTTAAGACACTAACATTTTATTCTATTTATCAGCAATCATTTTTCCGTACCTTAGTTTAACTAAACCTTTAAAGTTGTAAATAATAATAATTCTTAAAATAGACTGCCTAATATCATTTCATGCTATTAGGTGACTGCCTAATATGATTTCATGCTATTAGGTAGGTGATATCAGGTCAATACAGACTTAATAGCATGATAGAAATATTTATTTGACTCCCATGCAGCGTGTTATTTTCAATATTTCATATAAGTAGTATACTATGTTCTTAAAACACGTCTTTATTTTATGTATACACTGTTCATTAAGATTTATGTTGATTTTTCTTTGTGTACTAAAGAATCAGGATTTTTTCTAGATTTATGTATTTTTGGTGTAATTTATGTTATTGTTAATTGTAAGTGATTTTTGTCCTTTTTGCTACAATGTGATGTAATTGTTAAGGGTTTGTAGGGATATAGTTTTTTACAAGAATTAAAAAAGATTGAAAAGGTATTACCGTTTTCAGTTTTATTTCTCCTTTTTTAATGATTTCATATTCCCAAAAAGTGCCAGAGGCATTTGCCGTATAGCAGCTGAAAACTGAGTATAACATGTATAACTTCAGCCCACAGAGTAGGGGGTATTGTGGTAATACGGTGTCTGTCTGTCTGTCTGTCTGTTTATGTTCAGGGATCAACACTTACACCAGTCCCGGGGCCTCAGACCTATGGATTTAAGGGAAGACTGGTAAAAGATGCAATGTTGCAGGTCCTTCAGTCCTGTTCTTAATGGTCATATTATTTCCAATCTGTCAAGTTTTGAAAAACTCATCTTCAATACCAAGTTTTTTTCATTACTCTATGGAAAACATTGTGGAAAAAGAAGAAATTGCTTGTCACAAGCAATTTCTTCTTTTCCCACACCATTTTTATAATGATTTACCCTTTAAATTGCTAAAAATGATGAACATAGTTTTCACAGAAGACCTGTTATTATCAGGGAGGACCCCGGTAGGGTTTGAGGCTTATAAGGTCCTTTTGGCTGACGTCAAAAAGAAGTTAGTGTCGAACCCTGCAATAGTTGTTAGAAAGAATCAACAGATCTGTCTATTCTTATGTTTTTGGGCAGTGAAGATAAAACGCCAAGGTCACATTGAACTATTCCAGAATCTAACTCGAGAACAAATAATCTCTTTTGACCTTTACTTACATTTATCAAATAACTGCCAAGGAAGTTCACTAATGCTTTTGGTCCCAAAGGTCAACATCAAAATTGAACTTTGTTTGAATACCATTTCTGGCTGTCACTCAAGAACCAAGTGACTTACAATCATAACAAAATTCAGATGAGGAGATATCATTGAAGTTTGTTTGAAAATTGCTTCTCTGCTAAAATTTGAGAACCAAATTACCGACAATCATAAAAATTTATTCATTGTTACCAATGATGACATTAGGAACTGTCCTTTGTTTTCGGGCATCAAAGCTCTAAGGTCACAATCAAAAATGAGCTTTGTTTGAGAATACATGTTCAGTCAATCTTGCACAAGCGACCGCTTCTATTATGTGAACGCTTCAAAATCATTCTCTTCAAATCAAAATATCTGATAAAAGCACATAGTACTGGTCTGAAAATATCGAAAATGAATCGTACAATGACATAGAGGATAATCGTTTGTTTCAGTGTAAGATCGATTTATATTTTATAGAGTGAACAACAAAAGCTATATTTAACGAGTGACAGGGCCACGAGTGAAAATATAGCTTTTGTTGTTCACGAAATGAAATATCAATCGATCTTACTCGAAAACAAACGATTATTCTATTTCTTTAATGCAAAATTGAGAAAAATGTGAAATTTCTAGGACATATTTTCGTAAAGCGCGTCATTTTGCGCGTGATTGCTATGCAACGTTCATTGTGACGTCACTTATTTCGCCCAGCATAGATGACGTCAGATAGGGTGAAATGCACAAAAGCAGGGTATAAAATTTTGATAACAATCTACCGTTATTTCTCGATGAACCACCGAAAAGCATTCAAGAAATAAAGGATAATCGTTTGTTTAAGTGTAAGATCGATTTACATTTCATTGAGTGAACAACAAAAGCTATATTTTCACGAGTGGCAGAGCCACGAGTGAAAATATAGCTCTTGTTTTTTCACGAAATGAAATATTAATCGATCTTACTCGAAAAACAAACGATTATTCTATTTCTTTAATGCAAAATTGAGAAAAAATTGGAAATTTCTAGTTTTGTTTTTTCACGAAATGAAATATTAATCGATCTTATTTGAAAAACAAACGATTATTCTATTTCTTTAATGCAAAAATGAGACAAAATGTGAAATTTCCAGGACATATTTTCGTAAAACGCGTCATCTTGCGCGTAATTGCTATGCAACGTTCATTGTGACGTCACTTATTTCGCCCCGCATAGATGACGTCAGATAGGATGAAATGCACAAAAGCAGGGTATAAGTTTTTCATGATTTCACTGCTTTTGCGGTGAGTTTATCAAGTGATAATCTACCGTTATTTCTCTATAAACCAGCAAAAAGCATAAAAGAAAAAAACTATACGATTCTTTGAGTTTAACAACTTGGGATTATCAAGAAATAAGCAATGACATACACAATCAATGGAGAAAATCTTAATTATTTGTAAAAACAAAACGTGTACTAAGTGACCATTCTCTTTTAATAAACGTCCGCTTTTCGGTGGTCCCATTAGTAGTCGCTCAATACAGTTTTTACCGTAGTTTCCTGTCCCTAACATAAGAACTAAGTGAGCTTCAATCGAAAATTTTGCCAATGATCCAAGGAAGCACCCTTACGCAGGGATCATTTTGGGGGTGATACATAGAGAGATTCCGCGCAGTCATTTCTCTGCTAGAAATCACATTTAACCAAGCTGAACGAGATAAAATCTCAAAGCAAAGCAATTAAGTGAAGGACTTGGTAAAATTTCTCAAAATTCTTAATTTCTCATTAGATTTTTTTTCTAAAAGGGATATTTTCGAACATGATATTCTGAGCTAGAATTATTCCTGCTTATGTTTTGGAATTTTGGAACACGAAGGTCAAACGTCATTGCACTGGAGTTGACAAAGATGCATGCAAAAGAAGGTGTAAGGAGGACAAACCTTAACACCTTTCCTGTGTTCAGGATGAAAAAATGTTGCGAACTGTCTGTAAATTACACAATTAATAAAACACTCAGAATTTCAATATTTCGGAAAAAATGCCCTCACGATTTTTTCTTGAAAAGGGCAAATTTTCTCGGAATATTGAAATACTGAGTGTTTTATTAAACGTTTAACTAATCTCCTAGGAATAATTCTATGGCATAGTATTTTGCAAATTATACCATGCTTTGCACGCAAGCTCACGTGGAAAGGGGGGCATAATTTGCAAACAATTTTGAAAACTTTTTCATCCTGAACATTGCTAATTAACACAATTCCATCTATTTGGAGAAAAAATAAGTTTCTTTAACATTTGACATCATGAGCACAGTGCTAGTAAACACAATGTCATGATTTTGAAGAAAAATAAGTTTCGTGTGAACACATAATGCTATGATTTTGAAGAGATATAACTTTTTTCAGCAAAATGTATTAATGAAAAATCGCACTTACTCCCCTTTGAAAAGGAACAAATCACTAATATGCCTCGTGAAAAGCTAAATAGTCTAGATATCTCTAAAACGACATTGAAGGACAACCGGACGGACGGACTAACACACCGTCACGACAGTAAGTCTAGAAAACCAAACGACATCCAGATAGGTAGGGCCTACTCATTCAGCCTGCCCTGCGTTCAGGGTGACAAACGGTGCCAACTGTTTGCAAATTATACACCGCTTTGCACGCAAGCTCGCGAGCAAAGCGGAGCATAATTTGAAAACAGTTCGCACCGTTTTGTCATCCTGAACGCCAGGCTGATTTCAACCCTCAACGAGCTTAACGGTCACAAGCTTTTCAAAGGAATGAATGGCTATTGTACCGTGTCAGAGTCTATTTGTTTTGTGCGATGTTGTTTGGTGGTAATCTCTTGTAGCTGCAGTATTAGCCATATAAGCGAGCCCGCATATCGTATCACTACACAAATGAGGATGAGCAATTGCTAGAAGCATGTAGCAAATCATTTGTGACCATTCACGCGAAAAGGGACCATCTGGGAAGTGCGTAAAGTGTCGATCCTAGTCAGACTGCGCGGACTGCACAGACTGACTAGGATCGAAACTTTTCGCACTTTACTAATTTTCTGAATCTAGAATGACCAATCTACCTTCCCGTGGTAGAATTTTTGAAATGCGACTTCTTATTGACCTGTACTAGAACCAATCTCTTTTTCAAAAACTTATTTTACGGAGTTCTCAGATGGTCCTTTTTCACGTGACGGGTCACAATTACGTTATATAAAATGTAGGCATCATCATGGTAATGTTCACCAGCCTGACTAAGTTATAGTTACTATGTTATGATTATTCACCAACGATACATTTGTAGGCAATACCAATTTTATTACGCACATGCGTAATCTGCATAATTGATAGTCACGCTCTTGGCTGATGTACAGAAACTCTACCAGTTCACAAGAGAGAGGTCTACACTATAAAAGCTAGGCAACTCTTCTCATACCCTCTGCTTTGATAGACTTGGAGACTGTTAGGGAAACTTTTATGTGGACTCATTCAGTTCTGTTATGTTCTGAACGGATATATAGTCTTTCTATTCTCATATTATCATAAGGTTATTATAAGATTTTTTTTTGCGCTACATTGTTTGGCGTAAGTTTCATTGCCGCAGTTGCACAAATTGCGTTGGATTTGTTGGATTGGCTTTTTGTCTCCCGAAAATTGAAACAACTCGTGACTTGCGATGTACTTCAACGTATTTATAAGTGATCCGATCTCCAGGAAAAACCTCCTTAAATGACACCTCTTCGTAGGCTATTTTTAGTTGTCTAACCAAGATACTACAAAACAAACAATTTTAGACTAACCAAATTTCACAGAACTTGCAGACGTGTGTGTGTGTTTTGTCTGTTTGTTGGTTATTTATTTGTTTGTTTTTTTTTCACCGTGTGTTAAATTGAACATAAACTGCAAAATATTGAAGAAAACATGGAGAAAAGCGGAAATTGCTTGAAGCAAGCAATTTCTCCCTTTTCTTAATGTTTTCCCCTTTTCTTACGTCCAGTGCTTAAATATTTAGTTTTGTTGGAAAATAGCAGCACAATCAGGTCAACACAACTCTTTCCTTTTTTGGGAAAAAGCTTAGTTTTCTTGTTATACAAGTAACAAATAATACATATAAAAAATAGATTTTAAGTCTATTATCAATGTTCATGTCATTTAGACAGGTTTTCCTGGAAAACTATATTTTAGTATTTCCTTTAAAGTACGCCATTTCTCTCTTTTATTGAACGCTAGCGTGAAGGGAGTAGTCAAACTTTATACTTAATTCGATTGGTTTGAAAGTTTAACTTCCTGACACCAATTAATTAATACATATTTCCTTAACACCGTACCGGCTTACCAAAATTCGAGTACATTAAAATAGAAATAAGAATAAAAAGGGGAAATATTATAACAAAAATAAAGAAACCGAGATCAAACGTTTCATTTTCAAGCACTGGTCTCCATACTAAACATGACCAAAATGAAAGAAAAAGTATTTATACACTTAAAAAAAATAGTTCCATCAAAAGCTCTGGTTGCCATGATAACCGAAAAAAAATAAAATCAAGAGTGCCGTTGTCAAAATATTCGCCGTCACAAAATTGCTTTCTACAATAGGAGGCTGTAAAGTTGTAAGAGTAAGAATTTTAATCACCTGTATTGGTAAACTAGTTGATGTATCTTGAAACTGTAGAGCGGTGTCGGGTATTCTTGGATGGCGGGTATTCTCGGATAGTCACGTGTTTCTCCTATGCTTTGGCAAGGTACATGATTCTTTTGGGCTTTATTTTGTTCTTCAATATATTTGATTTATTTACATATCTGCATATGGCATAAAATCTTATGAAGGAGGGAGATAACATTTATTACATAAGACATTGCGGGAAAAGCTTTTAATTAAAGATAACTGCTAATTTTTTGTCTAGCTTCATCTTTTTCTTCATCAATCATTACGGGATATAAAAAAGAAACAGAAACTTTTCACATATGGAGATATCTACTACCTAAAACGCACATCTTTTAAGATGAAAAGACATTGTAGTTGAACATAATATGAGTTTCCGAAAGACCCTACAAAAATGTTGCTTTCGGATCTTCCGGATACCTTCGAACTCTACAATATTTGCGCATTCTTCTCATTGTAAATGGCGCATTCTAATGTTACGAAAAAAATAAACCATCGTCTGTTGGATCATATTTGTAACAAATCATATGTAACACCTGTTACATATATGATCACATATGTAACATGTGTTACATATATGACTCGGAAATCATATTTTGTGACGAATATGATCGATGCCGGTTTTTGATGTGACATGAAATCACATATGTCACAGGTCAATTTTGATTTAAAAACAGTACATATTACTACCACACATGCCTGCTAGTCTGCCTACTTAAAGCCACTAGGCTTTCACCTTCACGCCACTAAACTGGCAACTTCGCAAACATTATCAAGACGGGACATGATCAATTTTCACTGATCTCCTACTACTGCAGATGCACAGGCTGATCTATATGATGTGTGTTTTGCCTTGAGTTCCAATCTGCAGATCAATTTTCTTGCTGTTTGGATGTTGCTGGACACACTCACGTGCGCGCTCGAGATGCACTGGTACCTTAGGCAAAAATCATTATTTCATACGTCCTCTCTCTCTCTCTCTCTCTCCCTCCCTCCCTCTCTCTCTCTCTCTCTCTCTCTCTCTCTCTCTCTCTCTCTCTCTCTCTCTCTCTCTCTCTCTCTCTCTCTCTCTCTCTCTCTCTCTCTCTCTCTCTCTCTCTCTCTCTTTCTCTCTCAGGTTGATTCAAGTTGGAGTGAGTCTCAATCGCTCTGATGTGCTTACTGTTGTTTTGCAATAGAGCATAAAATCAATAGTGTAAAGAATATAATGATGTTGCTATTGCTGTTCATTGTTTGACTACAAATAGACAACTAAACCTGTTACATATATGCTTCTCATGTCAACCTCCATTTCGGACAAACACATTTGTAACACACTATATCTGTTACGAATGTGATCATGTACGTAACAAATGTGTTACATATATGATTTGTTACAAATATGACCCAACAATCTTCGAAAATCTTGTCAAACGGCGAATTCCAACAAAGTTTTTGCGAATTTTTTTTTTACAATATCTTTGAGTTTATGTAAAGAAAGATATGGATGTCGTTTTCCATCGTACATCCCGAAACTAGAAAAAAAGGAAAATGATATGTAATATTTGCATTTGAAATGATTAACGTATTGATTAAAGAAAACCTGAAATGAACGTATCTTTCTACTCTTATGGGTCAGAACAGAACGATACCAGTACATAGTTCAACACTCATTCACCTATATTGTATGTGAAATCTTGAATTCATTTGGATACGTACGGCTAATATTATCAATAATTACACGTATGTTTGAAGCCAGTGACTTTTCTCCAGTGCGTTCCTATACAGAAAAAGTACAAAAACAATAGTTTAAGCATACTCATTGTTTTGTTTGTTTTTTTATAAAATGTGCCTACTAGTATCTCATAACTTTTCTTAACACTCATTAAAACGGGGTTGATAGAATGGAATAAGATCAATGTATCTAGGAATAGATCTGGATTCTAAGTGTCTCTGCATTTATTTGCTTGAAAATCATTATCATTTGAACTATTCCCCAAAACATATCTAAATGCTGTATCTATAAATACATCTCATTTGTTTATTTGTATTTTGTATTTAGAGATCAATAAAATACGCTTCAAAGATGTTTGAATCTAATTCAGATATAAATTTATTTTACTTATTCTAAATATCCGAGACTACCCGCCAGCGACCAAGATCAAATGTCTCAACATGGGTTTCTTTTATCTGTTTTGAACAAATTATTATTTTGCTAGACTAACTTTTAATTATCTAATCCTGTCAAGAAAAGATAGCATCCATCAATAAATGCCTCAAGGTCAAAATTAAGATTGTCCATCTGTATCTTTTTTTATACGAAATGTCTTAGGTATCCGGAAATACCCGACACCGCTCTAGTTAGGATTGGTAGTTAATTGTTATTATATTCACATGAGTACAATTGGTCATTGCTATTACTCACGTTCCAAAACAGCAAATTTACTGTATATCTGAAATCATTTAATAGACTGGAACCAAACTCGAACTTGTTCTGTAACTCATTGATGTGGGCATACAC